>OX352772.1:83888186-83921680 GCA_947095535.1 Poecilobothrus nobilitatus | reverse complement strand
TAATGATAATGATAATGACAATGATAATGATAATGATAATGATAATGATAATGATAATGATAATGATAATGATAATGATAATGATAATGATAATGATAATGATAATGATAATGATAATGATAATGATAATGATAATGATAATGATAATGATAATGATAATGATAATGATAATGATAATGATAATGATAATGATAATGATAATGATAATGATAATGATAATGATAATGATAATGATAATGATAATGATAATGATAATGATAATGATAATGATAATGATAATGATAATGATAATGATAATGATAATGATAATGATAATGATAATGATAATGATAATGATAATGATAATGATAATGATAATGATAATGATAATGATAATGATAATGATAATGATAATGATAATGATAATGATAATGATAATGATAATGATAATGATAATGATAATGATAATGATAATGATAATGATAATGATAATGATAATGATAATGATAATGATAATGATAATGATAATGATAATGATAATGATAATGATAATGATAATGATAATGATAATGATAATGATAATGATAATGATAATGATAATGATAATGATAATGATAATGATAATGATAATGATAATGATAATGATAATGATAATGATAATGATAATGATAATGATAATGATAATGATAATGATAATGATAATGATAATGATAATGATAATGATAATGATAATGATAATGATAATGATAATGATAATGATAATGATAATGATAATGATAATGATAATGATAATGATAATGATAATGATAATGATAATGATAATGATAATGATAATGATAATGATAATGATAATGATAATGATAATGATAATGATAATGATAATGATAATGATAATGATAATGATAATGATAATGATAATGATAATGATAATGATAATGATAATGATAATGATAATGATAATGATAATGATAATGATAATGATAATGATAATGATAATGATAATGATAATGATAATGATAATGATAATGATAATGATAATGATAATGATAATGATAATGATAATGATAATGATAATGATAATGATAATGATAATGATAATGATAATGATAATGATAATGATAATGATAATGATAATGATAATGATAATGATAATGATAATGATAATGATAATGATAATGATAATGATAATGATAATGATAATGATAATGATAATGATAATGATAATGATAATGATAATGATAATGATAATGATAATGATAATGATAATGATAATGATAATGATAATGATAATGATAATGATAATGATAATGATAATGATAATGATAATGATAATGATAATGATAATGATAATGATAATGATAATGATAATGATAATGATAATGATAATGATAATGATAATGATAATGATAATGATAATGATAATGATAATGATAATGATAATGATAATGATAATGATAATGATAATGATAATGATAATGATAATGATAATGATAATGATAATGATAATGATAATGATAATGATAATGATAATGATAATGATAATGATAATGATAATGATAATGATAATGATAATGATAATGATAATGATAATGATAATGATAATGATAATGATAATGATAATGATAATGATAATGATAATGATAATGATAATGATAATGATAATGATAATGATAATGATAATGATAATGATAATGATAATGATAATGATAATGATAATGATAATGATAATGATAATGATAATGATAATGATAATGATAATGATAATGATAATGATAATGATAATGATAATGATAATGATAATGATAATGATAATGATAATGATAATGATAATGATAATGATAATGATAATGATAATGATAATGATAATGATAATGATAATGATAATGATAATGATAATGATAATGATAATGATAATGATAATGATAATGATAATGATAATGATAATGATAATGATAATGATAATGATAATGATAATGATAATGATAATGATAATGATAATGATAATGATAATGATAATGATAATGATAATGATAATGATAATGATAATGATAATGATAATGATAATGATAATGATAATGATAATGATAATGATAATGATAATGATAATGATAATGATAATGATAATGATAATGATAATGATAATGATAATGATAATGATAATGATAATGATAATGATAATGATAATGATAATGATAATGATAATGATAATGATAATGATAATGATAATGATAATGATAATGATAATGATAATGATAATGATAATGATAATGATAATGATAATGATAATGATAATGATAATGATAATGATAATGATAATGATAATGATAATGATAATGATAATGATAATGATAATGATAATGATAATGATAATGATAATGATAATGATAATGATAATGATAATGATAATGATAATGATAATGATAATGATAATGATAATGATAATGATAATGATAATGATAATGATAATGATAATGATAATGATAATGATAATGATAATGATAATGATAATGATAATGATAATGATAATGATAATGATAATGATAATGATAATGATAATGATAATGATAATGATAATGATAATGATAATGATAATGATAATGATAATGATAATGATAATGATAATGATAATGATAATGATAATGATAATGATAATGATAATGATAATGATAATGATAATGATAATGATAATGATAATGATAATGATAATGATAATGATAATGATAATGATAATGATAATGATAATGATAATGATAATGATAATGATAATGATAATGATAATGATAATGATAATGATAATGATAATGATAATGATAATGATAATGATAATGATAATGATAATGATAATGATAATGATAATGATAATGATAATGATAATGATAATGATAATGATAATGATAATGATAATGATAATGATAATGATAATGATAATGATAATGATAATGATAATGATAATGATAATGATAATGATAATGATAATGATAATGATAATGATAATGATAATGATAATGATAATGATAATGATAATGATAATGATAATGATAATGATAATGATAATGATAATGATAATGATAATGATAATGATAATGATAATGATAATGATAATGATAATGATAATGATAATGATAATGATAATGATAATGATAATGATAATGATAATGATAATGATAATGATAATGATAATGATAATGATAATGATAATGATAATGATAATGATAATGATAATGATAATGATAATGATAATGATAATGATAATGATAATGATAATGATAATGATAATGATAATGATAATGATAATGATAATGATAATGATAATGATAATGATAATGATAATGATAATGATAATGATAATGATAATGATAATGATAATGATAATGATAATGATAATGATAATGATAATGATAATGATAATGATAATGATAATGATAATGATAATGATAATGATAATGATAATGATAATGATAATGATAATGATAATGATAATGATAATGATAATGATAATGATAATGATAATGATAATGATAATGATAATGATAATGATAATGATAATGATAATGATAATGATAATGATAATGATAATGATAATGATAATGATAATGATAATGATAATGATAATGATAATGATAATGATAATGATAATGATAATGATAATGATAATGATAATGATAATGATAATGATAATGATAATGATAATGATAATGATAATGATAATGATAATGATAATGATAATGATAATGATAATGATAATGATAATGATAATGATAATGATAATGATAATGATAATGATAATGATAATGATAATGATAATGATAATGATAATGATAATGATAATGATAATGATAATGATAATGATAATGATAATGATAATGATAATGATAATGATAATGATAATGATAATGATAATGATAATGATAATGATAATGATAATGATAATGATAATGATAATGATAATGATAATGATAATGATAATGATAATGATAATGATAATGATAATGATAATGATAATGATAATGATAATGATAATGATAATGATAATGATAATGATAATGATAATGATAATGATAATGATAATGATAATGATAATGATAATGATAATGATAATGATAATGATAATGATAATGATAATGATAATGATAATGATAATGATAATGATAATGATAATGATAATGATAATGATAATGATAATGATAATGATAATGATAATGATAATGATAATGATAATGATAATGATAATGATAATGATAATGATAATGATAATGATAATGATAATGATAATGATAATGATAATGATAATGATAATGATAATGATAATGATAATGATAATGATAATGATAATGATAATGATAATGATAATGATAATGATAATGATAATGATAATGATAATGATAATGATAATGATAATGATAATGATAATGATAATGATAATGATAATGATAATGATAATGATAATGATAATGATAATGATAATGATAATGATAATGATAATGATAATGATAATGATAATGATAATGATAATGATAATGATAATGATAATGATAATGATAATGATAATGATAATGATAATGATAATGATAATGATAATGATAATGATAATGATAATGATAATGATAATGATAATGATAATGATAATGATAATGATAATGATAATGATAATGATAATGATAATGATAATGATAATGATAATGATAATGATAATGATAATGATAATGATAATGATAATGATAATGATAATGATAATGATAATGATAATGATAATGATAATGATAATGATAATGATAATGATAATGATAATGATAATGATAATGATAATGATAATGATAATGATAATGATAATGATAATGATACTGATAATGATAATGATAATGATAATGATAATGATAATGATAATGATAATGATAATGATAATGATAATGATAATGATAATGATAATGATAATGATAATGATAATGATAATGATAATGATAATGATAATGATAATGATAATGATAATGATAATGATAATGATAATGATAATGATAATGATAATGATAATGATAATGATAATGATAATGATAATGATAATGATAATGATAATGATAATGATAATGATAATGATAATGATAATGATAATGATAATGATAATGATAATGATAATGATAATGATAATGATAATGATAATGATAATGATAATGATAATGATAATGATAATGATAATGATAATGATAATGATAATGATAATGATAATGATAATGATAATGATAATGATAATGATAATGATAATGATAATGATAATGATAATGATAATGATAATGATAATGATAATGATAATGATAATGATAATGATAATGATAATGATAATGATAATGATAATGATAATGATAATGATAATGATAATGATAATGATAATGATAATGATAATGATAATGATAATGATAATGATAATGATAATGATAATGATAATGATAATGATAATGATAATGATAATGATAATGATAATGATAATGATAATGATAATGATAATGATAATGATAATGATAATGATAATGATAATGATAATGATAATGATAATGATAATGATAATGATAATGATAATGATAATGATAATGATAATGATAATGATAATGATAATGATAATGATAATGATAATGATAATGATAATGATAATGATAATGATAATGATAATGATAATGATAATGATAATGATAATGATAATGATAATGATAATGATAATGATAATGATAATGATAATAACTCTATGTTGATGCAAAGTCATGTAATTTAAATATACTAGCTCTAACTGAAACATGGCTTAACGAATCGTTTAGAAACAAAAAAATTCTTGATGGTAATTGGTAAATGTTTACACAAAAGATCGTATTTATCAGTTTACAAATAGTTCGCGAGGTGGTAGTGTATTTTTTCCCGTAAGTAATAACTTAACTAGTGTACGATTAAAAATTAGTTCTTCTAAATGATTTGAACACCATTTTATTAAAATTAACTGAAGTACGAATAATTTATACTTAGGTATTGTTTATTTCTCTTCGAACTCTGAAAATTCCTTATATTCTGAATTTTATAGTGTATATCATAATAAAATTTGAAATATACATGAGTTACATTAAATTTGAATTTCACTAATCAAAAATAAGTTAAGAGAAATGCTAAATTGCATTTCCTGAACTACAACTAGTAGGACCCCAATCCGAAGGACTACCAATACAAATACTCCAAGATCCAGAAAAAATAAAACAACTAGTAGAACGATTAGAACTGAAAAGAAGAAAAGATGAAGAAAATGTTACAACAACAAGTTCAACAACATATTCAACAAAGTAATGTAGAGGAAAATTTTACATTATCTTCTGAGCATACTTTGACACAATTCAGTAACATTAATGTAGGCAAACTAATATCACAACTGGAAGGATTTAGTGCTGAAAAATGACATATTGCAAAAACTAATGAAAAACATTTATTATCAGATAAAACAACAATTGAGCAAGAAAAGTTTAAATTTCATTAATGGCAGTAGGTATTATTTGGAGTTAGACATGGGAAAAAATCACTCCATATTGCACCGAAGAGCACATCCATCCATATCGCACTACCTATATTTGTATTGATAGGTTTAATGTAGGTTATTCTTGATTAGTAGTTCAAAAACTTGTTTTGATTGTTTTGGTTTGGGTTGCAAGATATTTTTAAAGTGTAGGTTGTTAAATTATAAGTTGCAAGTGGTTGTATAGTACGAAGTGAAGATTGTTGGTATTGTGGAAGTTGTCAGCCAGGTTTGGTTTAGGTTACAAGTTAGGTTATAACCATAGGATATTAACTTATAAGTTCTAATTCAAGTGGATGTATAGTAGGAAGTGAACGTTGTCGGTACTGTGTAAGTTGTCAGGCAAGGTTAATGAACTGAACAAGTTTAGGATATTTAGATTTTTCAATAAATTCATTGGTACTTTGTAATAGGATATCATACAAATAGAAAGAAGAATCTTTTCAAGTCAAATCAAGTTTGTTTTTGTTGCGCAAATTCATGTGATTAATCAAATATATTTACATAGGTAAAAGGAGATATAAAAGAATAAAATGATAAAAATAAAAACGAAAACGAAAACGTAATTACAAGAAGACGTGTAGTTCATATTTATTCTTTAAAGTTGTTATTATAGTTATAAAGTTGCAAAATAAAAATAAGAAAAATATCATACAAATAGTAAGAAAAGAATTTTTGTCCAAGTCAAATCAAATTTTTTTCATTGCGCAAATTCGTAAGCTTAATAAAATATAGGAAAATATAAAAGAAATAAAAGGAAATATAAAAGAAATGAGAAAAAAACTTGATTTTATTATTGGATAAGAAAAATATTTATAGACACTTTATAATATCAATTCAATTCAATTCAAATTCAAATTTTTATACGTCAAAGCGACGCAAAGTTAGTAGCAAAAGGCAACAACAAGATATTTTTGAATAATTATGATTGAGTGTATGAAATTTGAGTTTGATATATTTAAAACACATCCCGTTTAGCAAGTATATTGCGTTCTGAAGAAGTTTCCTATAACTCGGCTTCTCTAGAAAATCCATGATTCATAGAATTGGTTTCATTATTTTTATTTTATTTTATTAAACAAAACCAAAATAAGGTCGTTACAAAAAATTCTTAAATTACTATTTATATTTAAAATTATCCAATAATTTAAAGATATCCAATTACATTTACTATTGACATTGTAAATGTAATTGGATATCTTAATTATTAAGTAGTAGTAAAATTGAAAAAATTAATTTTTTTCTTTAACATTACTTAAAAATGTTTAATTACAATTTATAAAAAAAAATGTATTAATGTACAAAAATAAAAAAAATGATCTAAATAAAAGACATAAACCGATTTGTTGTATTTTAATGCAATACAATAAGTATGTTATGTTTAAATTATGTCATAATTAAAAAAAAAAATAATTGCCTAGGTAAGAATTAATTGTCTAAGGTCATTAAAGTCGAAAAATGTTGTTGTAAAATGTATTTGAAAGTAATTGTGGAGATGGATGTAGAATACAGATGACTTATTTTGTTAAAAGTAGTACAACATATATTGTTGGGTTCATTTGTTCCGTACTTTGTATTGTGTTTGTAATCCATTAAAAATTTAGTACCTATTTCTAGTTTACCTAACACTACCGTTATGTCGAAATTTTTTAGTAAGAGATTGGATAGAAAATTACAAATAGAAAAAGTTATTCAAAATATCAAAAGTAAAACATGAAGACAATAATTGTCTACCTAAATATAAAGAAAGCATGTTTAATGAATTAAGTCTTGTAGTGTAACTAGGAAGATTAGCAAAATCAGAAGAATTATATTGATTTCTTAATGCAATAAAAGAAATTGCTTTTGAACTGATTTAATTCATTTGGAATGAATTTAAAAGGCTGGATTCGATATAATGTTACCGTATTCTAAGATAGATCGAACTAGCGAAAAATAGAGAAATTTAGTCACAGCTATGTCACTGAATTTTTTAACTCTTCTCTTAATGAAACCTAACATTTTATTAGCCTGTGAAACTAAATGGTCATAGTGAAGATTAAAATTAAGTTTATTACCGAGAAGAATTTCTAAATCAGTAATGCTAAAAACGCTTTCCAAAGTTACGTTATCTATTTTGTAGTCGTATATCAAAGAAGATCGTTTCCTCGTAAAGTTTATAACCTTACATATGTGGAGTTCCAATTTATTTGACGTGTACCAAGCTTGTAATATTCATAAGCTTGATTGAAGTATAGGTGTATCAGGATTATCTTCAATAACTTGATATATTTTTAGTTCATCAGCAAACGAAATGTGAGGTATATTGCATACATAGATAATCCGAAAGATCTGAAATAAATACGTTAAACAGACAATACATTGGGCCTAACAGACAATACGTTAAACAATACGTTGGGCCTAAATGGCTTCCTTGTGGAACACCGGAAGTAACCCCGATTGTTTTGGCTAATACACCTATAAATTTAAAATTTTGAGTTCTTTCTGATAGATAAGAGTTAAGCCACTCAAGAAATGAATTCGAAATGCCAAAAGTTGATAGTTTGTTTAGCAAAGTGAAGTCATCTACAAGATCGAAAGCTTTGCTAAAACCAGTGTAAATTGCATCAACTCGGTATCGGTTCTTCATTTGATTCAATTTTTCAAATAATTTCGGTATAGTCGAAAGGATTGCTATACCTCGATAGTTTTCCATCATGCTCTATCCCCTTTTTTAAAGATAATGGTTAAGTAAGACCATTTCCACTCTTGTGGAAAAATCCCAATTGATCAAAAATCAAAAATTTTTTTTTGGATTAATAACAAGTATGTTGCCAATATCAGTGACATAGTTTTCATATGCTTTCATATTGGCTTTTTGTTTAAATTCGAAGGCAAGTTGCTTATACATATTCAATAAGTTGTCGCATGGTGCTTGATATTGTTTAAGTTTCTTGTATATTTTATTGCTCTGATTTTTCAAGTTCCTAAGATCTCTATCTAACCATGGTTCTCTTTTGTTAATTTTTTTACAAATTTTAGCGTCTATAATTTGAAACAGATTTAACTAAAAATAGAGATTACTGTTATAAGAATCATTGTGAAGGTAAGCTAAAAATAACCTAACGTTATTATTGACCCATTCTTTTCTGAATCTTGAAAGAGCATATGTGCTATCACTCTGCAGCGATTCATATGTCATTCTAGTAATTGGCGGCATAAAAAATTTGATAAATGATTTACTTGTGATACAAATTGAAGTACTAGTATTATTATTACTATTGTCCAACTTAGTTTTATTAATACCCCCATAAACAAAATTAGGATAATCATTATTGCCCAAATCAAAAGAAAATGCCGGTTCGGTAACAGAGATTAATGAGCTAGTATTATTGATACTATTGTCATTATTATTATCACTAATACTATCAACATCATTAATGCTGTGGGTACTGTCATTATCGTCATTATACTATGTGTAATTATTATTATTTTTATCAATTGCAAGCATTAAATAAGGTTTATTGTTCGAGAAATCAGTAGAGTTATTAAAAGAAGGTAGTAAAGAATGCTTTTTGTATAGCGGTGATGTACGGAAAGTAAATTTCTCGTTAGATAAAATTGAACTATTTGAATCAGTATTTTCTGTTCTGTGAATTTAATAATGCTTGTGTTTTGGTACTAGTTTGTGTTTTTTTAATTGATTTACTAAAGCTAAGATTTTTATTATTATCTGTTTTATTATTTTGATTAAATTTAATATTATTATTTTTACTAAAATTTGTACTACTATTATTGTTGTTTTTCTTCATTTAATTTTTTTTAATTACATTCTTACTTTTACTATTATTAATTTTATTAATTCTCTTATTCTTATTAGCAAAATTTTTATTCCTATTTTTAATTTTTTTTCCACACTGTAGAACTCTTGAATTTTTTAGTTGCTGATGGTGGAACACTAATTTTAAAATTAAAATATCTTGGATTGAATTTTAATATTTTTACAATAAACGTCATCAAAACTAAATTTTTTTTATAAAATCAGTTAAAAACTTTTTTGTAGTATTAATGGGTAAATTTTGAAATATTTAAATTGGAATTTGGTTGGTATACTGAACCTGGTGCTTTATCCATTGTGTCGACAGAATTCAATGAAGCATCAATGACCTAAGAAACAACGAGTTTATTTTTGTTAAATACAGTAAAATTGTCCAAGCTATCTACTATCCTTAATTCTTCAAATAAAGACTCCCTTTTAGCAGTTTCTTCAGTGGAATTAATAATTTTACAGTTATCCTGAAGTAACTCTAATTTAGATTTAACAATAGCTAATTCTGCTAAAACAACGTCTTTGAAATTCATTGATATATCACTAGCTCTAATATTTTCTTTAAGTGATGAATACTGTTTATTCAAATTATTCGTTACATTTTTTAATTCATCCAAATTTCTATTTATATTATTATTATTTTTATTTGGAGTTGACAACGGCTCAACAACACTTCTCAATGATGAAATTTCTTTTTTCAAATCTATCATCTGTTCACTTATAAATTTCTTGACATCACCTGGAAAACATGCAATGAATAATATATTGCTTCAAAAGTTTTTTCCATTTCCTGGAAATTAGCAGTATTGTTCTTAATAACGGCAGATAATTTTGCTACCGTTCCCAGATGATCCTGTTTCACAACATCAATTGCCTCAAAAATTTTATTGTAAAACTGTTCAAATGTTTTATTTTGTTCTAAACAGTTCTCGCAAACAAAATGCTTGGCAAGAAACGAACTATACCAATTTCTTCGAGCATTGATACAAGCGCCATGAAATTTAAGATAACAAAAACCTTTAAAGGAAACAGTTTCAGATTTTGCATCATTTATCAAACAAATTTTAGCACTGCATTTGAATTCCATAATTAATTGTATTTTTTTGATAATACATAATTAATTGTATAATTAATTAATTAAGTTTATTTCACAATTTGATAATATTTCAAAAAAAATTAATTGGGTTAGGTCAACTCACAAACTTTTTGCAAAATTAACAAAAAAAAATTATTTTTAAATTTAAAAAGTTTATATTTATATTATATTTTAATTATCGAATAATTTGCTGACGGCTAAAAATTAAAAATAAAAAAGTTAAGCGCAACAAAAAGCACCTATACAGTGAAGACTGAATGAACAATCTCATGGTGATGCATATCTTCCACATATCTAAAATTAAAAGTACAGATTTTAAAAAAAGATGGAACTCAATGGAATAAAGATAAAGACAAAAAACTGATGGAACTGCTAATCAACAACCAAGTGTAGTTAATAATATGTTACGCTCATTAATAAAACAATGCAACGTTCAACTAAATGGATATATCCCCATCAGATGGCAATTACAATTACAGAGCTTATATTGAATCATTGTTAAATTACGGTACAGATGCCGCTACAACCCATTTAGAATGCGCTGGATGAACGTTAGATAAGCTGAATATAGGAAAAGCAGATAATAGTGGTTCAAAAGAATGTCATCCAAAATAGCAATGTAGTAGAACTTATGGGTAAACTACATCTACATATGTTTAACCAACCTACACTTTTATAAACAATGTAGATGTTCAAATTCTCCTAACAGTAGAAAAGCCAGAACTTTACCTCTTTCCCAATGATTCTGACGAATCTCAACTGAACATTTTAGAAGCTACTTTATTTATGAGACATGTAACTATTAATCCTAGTGTATATTAGCACATATATTAATAGGCAGCACATATAACAGATAGTTTTCCCGAAGAAAATACACTTTTACAAGAAGAAAGTACACTTTTTTCAGGTACTGGAATTTACCATAATGATAAAGGACATCTGATAACAAAGTCTATGTTTAGTAATAGATTCCTTGTACTAGCTTTTGCTTTAACTCGAAAGCTTTGCTAAAATCAGTGTAAATTGCATCAACTCGGCATTCCATTTGATTCAGGATTTCAGATGTGTAAACAATAAAGTTCGTTGTATTGGAATGAACTTTTCTGAAACCATGTTCTGTTCACTGAGTTTTGCATTTATGGTAGGAGTAATTCTATCAACGACAATTTTTTCAAATAATTTCGGTATAGTCGAAAGGATTGCTATACCTCAATAGTTTTCCACCGATGCTCTATCCTGTTTTTTAAAGATAAGGGTGAAGTAAGACGACTTCCACTCTTCTCAAGAAAATCCCAATTGAAAGTAACTTATTGAAAATAAAATTAAGAGGTAAAATTAGACTGTGAGAACTATTCAAAAAGATTGGAGGAATTAAGTCCGGGCCCTTTTTTATTTCAAGGCTCAAAATTGCTTCAAGAATTTCACGTTTAGAAAGATACACGTCTGTAATTAGCAAATTCGAGCTATTAGATAAAGAGCTAGCCGAAGTTGTAACTGGTGCTGTTGGACGATAAACTTGTTGAAAATTATCAGAAAATAAGTTACAAATTTCTTTTGGGCAAGCAGAAACGACATTGTCCTTAGACATCATTGAATTGAGATACCTCAATAATTTAGGTTTTGTGTTAACAAAATCAAAAAAAAATTTTCGGATTAGTAACAAGTATGTTGCCAATATCAGTGACCTAGTTTTCATATGCTTTCATATTGGCTTTTTGTTTAAATTCGAAGGCAAGTTGCTTATACATATTCAATAAGTCGTCGCATGGTGCTTGATATTGTTAAAGTTTCTTGTACATTTTATTGCATCAATTTCTCAAGTTCCTAAGATCTCTTTCTAACCATGGTTCTGTTGTTTTATGTTTTTTGCGAATTTTAAGAACAAAGGCGTCTATAATTTGAAACAGATTTAAGTAAAAGATAGAGATTACTGAATTAATATCCTGTTGTACTAACAATTCGTCCCACATGATTAATGACAAAGCATTATTAATACTTTGGTGATCAGCGTTAAAAAAATCAGATGCATCTGAAAATGAAGTGTGAAAATGAAGTTTACTAACCAGGGTACAATTAGAATAGAGGCAAGGCTATCAAAGCCCCTTACATCAACACTAACTGCTATTGTTTATGGAGAAATTGATGCAAGCTTACAAATTGATAAAAATCTAAATATATTTACAAACCTATAAATAGCATACATAAAAGTAAATATGAATATTTGACAAAATGTCACTGTCTTGTGCATTTCTAGATGTAACATTTTGTTATGATGGTAATAATAACTTATTTGCGAAAGATATTTGTATAATTGGTATTAAAGAACCTTCTAAAAATATAGTAAAAGAGCTCAAGTATAAATTTCCAACTAGGGATTTGGCAAATGATAATTTTGAAAATTACTCTTTCGGAACTGTGTACAACGATAAACTAAATAAAAAGCTCTATCAAGTAGTAGAAAAATTTGATGCTATTATGACAAATATAAAAATCCAAAAATAGTTTTTATCGAACTACATTAAAAAAACAACCAAAGTATATGACTTAAGTCAATTTCATTAATGAACACCCTAGAAATAAGCAGCGCACTAAAATGTAACAAATACACAAGTAAATTTTTTAAAGTAGCTTTTGCTTTACATCAACTCCCCAAAACAATTAAAAAACAAACTTTTTTAATTGTAAACACAGAAAAATCAAAAGATACAGGTACACATTGGTTAACTATTTATATTCCAAAACATGGCTCTATTGAGTTACTTAAAAAACCAATGTATAATTTTTAATGAGAAATAGTTACAAAGTAACTATTCAGATGTATGTGGACAATATTGTTGTGTTTATACGTGTTATAGACGTTGCGGTTGTAGCATGAGCGCCTTTTAAAAAAAAAATTAATAACGTAAATCAAATAGAAAACGACAAATTTATTCTAAAAATCTTTCAAGATGTATTTGGAAAATATAACTCTTTACAAACTTGTGTTCCTAAAACGTATAAATAATAAGAATAATATAAACCACTTTTAGTAAAATTAAAGTAATGGAGGAGCCAGGTACCTAACCGCGTAATGCTACTTTAAATGTAAGGAATAAAAAGTATTATATAATATATAATATACCATATGCTGTATGTAATGAGCGATAAAAGCTATCATACATAGATTGTAAGGCGTAATAATATACAACATAATGGTATTTATTAAAATATTATTATTTTTAAATTCTAATCTTTATTTACAATAAACAAATAAAACTTAGGACAAAACAAGTTACTAAACCATCACAATTCCAAATTATGGTATATTTTATGATACAGCATAAAATGCCAGCTCAAGGGTACATATAACTTTGGACGGTCGTTTTATACGGTCGATATACTATGGAAAGAATTAGCAGTCAAGTTAAATGCAGAAGGAACACTAAATCAATTAATGAATGGAAGAAGGTAAAGAATTATATTGAAGGAAACTTAATAAACGCGTTAATAAACGTATTCCGTATTCTATATATGGGCAGACTATAAAACGCATTTGAAAGCAAAAATACGTGATAATTAAAAAAATATGTCTGGAACTGGTGGTGGTCCAAATAAATTTAAACCATACACCCAACTGGAAGAGTCTGTGATTGAATTGCTAAATATAAAAACAGCAATAAACTGTTTTGAAAATACTAAAAGTTTTGGAGCTGCAAATGATAATAAAAATACTTACTGTGATGATATTACAAAAATTTTTTGGTAAAAACAAAATACTTACTCTATGATATTACAAATATTTTTTGCGAAAATGAAAATCAATTTGATGATGATGATGTTCCCGCAGCAGGAGTACATAATAATGAAACAATGAATAGTGAAAATGCATTTAATAAGAAAATGCAACTTCAATTGAAATAAGCACAAATAATAATATTACAAATATGCGTAAACAACAGGATAAGCAAAATAATAAAATTGCTTTGATAACGGAGCAAGTTAATCAACAAAAAAAGTTCCATGAAAGGTGATACCTGAAAGGTGAATTATTAACAAAAATTAATGAAAACCAAACACAAACAGCAAGGTATTTAAGAAAAATATACGAAACCAAAAGAGATGAAATTAAAATTAAAGAAGAAAAGAGAGAAAGTACCAAAAGATATAATCAAAAATTGGAAATGCAACGATGTTTTTTAGATTTAAAAAGAAGGAAGATTGAAATAGAAGAAAAAAAATTAATTTCCAATTGAATCAGAAAGACTAAAACATGTGATTTATTCTTTTAAATTCATTAATTAGTTTTAAGTTTAAGTTTTAAATTGTCTTTTATATACAACTACAAATGAAGTACAAGTATGTTGTGATACCATGCTTAAATTAAAAGATAACTTATCAGTGCCATTATTATTTTTAATTTATTAAATGTTTCTTACAAATATAAATGTCTTATTAATTATTTCGGCGCAATAAAACCTTTATGCTGTCCCGATTTTTCTTAGTTATAGTTAATAGTGCAGTTTCTTCTAAATTTGATAAATGTGCCCAATTATGTTTCTTAATTTTGAATGGGTATCGCTGAAATATGCTTCATCACTTCCTTCTGAAGCATCTCTATATGGCGTTAGTAGCCAAAGTTCTAAGGGGTATCCTGAATTACCTTAAAATACAAAAGATATTAAAAGTGAGAAAATAAAAACAAAAGAAAGTTACCCAACAACCAAGATGATTTATCACCATCATTATAGCGTTTCTGAAACATCTCTCTTCTTTGCTTAATGCCCAAACATGTGAATCATGACCCGCTCCTCCAAATCTAGCATCAGCTGCTCTTATTCTCATGTTATGATCGCAAATCTGAAAAATTCAATTTCATTTTAATATTTTTGAAAAAACAATTATTTTTTACATATGAATTCTCTTTTATTTTTATTATTGTCATAGAAAATTCCTTTACCACCATTGCATTTATGCTATGCTTCATTTTTCTATTATAAAATAAATGCTCATCATTAATAGGGCGAATAATTTGTACGCACAATCCATTTTTATTTCACAGTTTAATTAATTTAACTAATTTTTATTTCAAATATAATAGTTAATATTAATTTTTATTTCAAATATAATCAAATATAAATTAGTTAATTTAATTAAACTGTGAAATAAAAATGGATTGTTTTTTATTTCAAATATAAATTAGTTAAATTAATTAAACTGTGAAATAAAAATGGATTGTGCCGCACTATATTTTACAGATAGTGAAAGTGATTAAAAAAAAAATGTACGTAAATGTGCAATTGAGCGGAAAATCATCCGCGATAAGAGTAATATCTTAGAATTGCTTACAAAAAAATAAGTAATTTTTTAAATGAGTTTGAATACATATAATAAAAATAAATTAATTGTTTAATTACATTTTTAATACAGATTTATCAAAAGCTTTAGATTAAATAAAGAAGCTTTTATTTCCGTACTTGAGGAGATTAAAAGTGAACTAAAGACTCTTTACGATCAACTGCAGTTCCTTATGATAAAACTAGCAAACACATTAAGGTTTTTGGTAAATTATGCGTACCAGCATGGAGTCGGTCAGGATATAAATATTGCTTTGGCTCAACAATCAGTGTCATATTTTATAGCAGAAGTATGTACTGCAATTGAAAAAAAATTATGTCCTGCTAAAATAAAGTTGGCAATGACAGAGACAGAACAAAGTGAAGCTAAGCAATACTTTTTTAGAAAAGGAAAGTTTCCTGACGTGGTAGGTGCTATTGACGGCACCCATATACAAATTATTCGCCCTATTAATGATGAGCTTTTATTTTATAATAGAAAAGTGAAGCATAGCATAAATGCAATGGTGGTAAGTTGAGTTTTCTATGACAATAATAAAAATAAAAAAGAATTCACATGTAGATAGTAAAAAATAATTGTTTTTTCAAAAATATTAAAATGTTATTGAATTTTTCAGGTTTGCGATTATAACATGAGAATAAGAGATAGATTTGGAGGAGCAGGTCATGATTCACATGTTTGGGCATTAAGCAAAGAAGAGAGATGGTCATCTTGGTTGTTGGGTAATTTTTTTTGTTTTTATTTTCTCACTTTTAATATCTTTTGTATTTTAAGGTGATTCAGGATACCCCTTAGAACCTTGGCTATTAACGCCATATAGAGATGCTTCAGAAGGAAATGATGAAGCATATTTCAGCGATACCCATTCAAAATTATGAAACATAATTGAGTGGACTTTTGAATTATTAAAACAACGTTTTAGATGTTTGTTGGCAGCCTGTGAGCTTCACTACGTACCACAAAAAGCGATACAAATATTTAATGTCTGCTGCGCTTTACATAACACTTGTTTGGATTTTAAAATACCATTTAACACCAACACGGTTAATGATAATATAGTACATAAAGCAAATTTAGCAAATTTAGAAGAAACTGCACTATTAACTATAGCTAAGAAAAATCGGGACAGCATAAAGGTTTTATTGTTTTATTTTTTGATTATATCTTTTGGTACTTTCTCTCTTTTCTTCTTTAATTTTAATTTCATCTCTTTTTGTTTCGTATATTTTTCTTAAATACCTTGCTGTTTGTGTTTGGTTTTCATTAATTTTTGTTAATAATTCACCTTTCAGGTATCACCTTTCATGGAACTTTTTTTGTTGATTAACTTGCTCCGTTATCAAAGCAATTTTATTATTTTGCTTATCCTGTTGTTTACGCATATTTGTAATATTATTATTTGTGCTTATTTCAATTGAAGTTGCATTTTCTTATTAAATGCATTTTCACTATTCATTGTTTCATTATTATGTACTCCTACTGCGGGAACATCATCATCATCAAATTGATTTTCATTTTCGCAAAAAATATTTGTAATATCATAGAGTAAGTATTTTGATTTTCACAAAAAATATTTGTAATATCATCACAGTAAGTATTTTGATTATCATTTGCAGCTCCAAAACTTTTAGTATTTTCAAAACAGTTTATTGCTATTTTTATATTTAGCAATTCAATCACAGACTCTTCCAGTTGGGTGTATGGTTTAAATTTATTTGGACCACCACCAGTTCCAGACATATTTTTTTAATTATCACGCATTTTTGCTTTCAAATGCGTTTTATAGTCTGCCCATATATAGAATACGGAATACGTTTATTAACGCGTTTATTAAGTTTCCTTCAATATAATTCTTTACCTTCTTCCATTCATTAATTGATTTAGTGTTCCTTCTGCATTTAACTTGACTGCTAATTCTTTCCACAGTATATCGACCGTATAAAACGACCGTCCAAAGTTATATGTACCCTTGAGCTGGCATTTTATGCTGTATCATAAAATATACCATAATTTGGAATTGTAATGGTTTAGTAACTTGTTTTGTCCTAAGTTTTATTTGTTTATTGTAAATAAAGATTAGAATTTAAAAATAATAATATTTTAATAAATACCATTATGTTGTATATTATTACGCCTTACAATCTATGTATGATAGCTTTTATCGCTCATTACATACAGCATATGGTATATTATATATTATATAATACTTTTTATTCCTTACATTTAAAGTAGCATTACGCGGTTAGGTACCTGGCTCCTCCATTACTTTAATTTTACTAAAAGTGGTTTATATTATTCTTATTATTTATACGTTTTAGGAACACAAGTTTGTAAAGAGTTATATTTTCCAAATACATCTTGAAAGATTTTTAGAATAAATTTGTCGTTTTCTATTTGATTTACGTTATTAATTTTTTTTTTAAAAGGCGCTCATGCTACAACCGCAACGTCTATAACACGTATAAACACAACAATATTGTCCACATACATCTGAATATTTACTTTGTAACTATTTCTCATTAAAAATTATACATTGGTTTTTTAAGTAACTCAATAGAGCCATGTTTTGGAATATAAATAGTTAACCAATGTGTACCTGTATCTTTTGATTTTTCTGTGTTTACAATTAAAAAAGTTTGTTTTTTAATTGTTTTGGGGAGTTGATGTAAAGCAAAAGCTACTTTAAAAAATTTACTTGTGTATTTGTTACATTTTAGTGCGCTGCTTATTTCTAGGGTGTTCATTAATGAAATTGACTTAAGTCATATACTTTGGTTGTTTTTTTAATGTAGTTCGATAAAAACTATTTTTGGATTTTTATATTTGTCATAATAGCATCAAATTTTTCTACTACTTGATAGAGCTTTTTATTTAGTTTATCGTTGTACACAGTTCCGAAAGAGTAATTCTCAAAATTATCATTTGCCAAATCCCTAGTTGGAAATTTATACTTGAGCTCTTTTACTATATTTTTAGAAGGTTCTTTAATACCAATTATACAAATATCTTTCGCAAATAAGTTATTATTACCATCATAACAAAATGTTACATCTAGAAATGCACAAGACAGTGACATTTTGTCAAATATTCATATTTACTTTTATGTATGCTATTTATAGGTTTGTAAATATATTTAGATTTTTATCAATTTGTAAGCTTGCATCAATTTCTCCATAAACAATAGCAGTTAGTGTTGATGTAAGGGGCTTTGATAACCTTGCCTCTATTCTAATTGTACCCTGGTTAGTAAACTTCATTTTCACACTTCATTTTCAGATGCATCTGATTTTTTTAAAGCTGATCACCAAAGTATTAATAATGCTTTGTCATTAATCATGTGGGATGAATTGTTAGTACAACAAGATATTAATTCAGTAATCTCTATCTTTTTCTTAAATCTGTTTCAAATTATAGACGCCTTTGTTCCTAAAATTCGCAAAAAACATAAAACAACAGAACCATGGTTAGAAAGAGATCTTAGGAACTTGAGAAATTGATGCAATAAAATGTACAAGAAACTTAAGCAATATCAAGCACCATGCGACAACTTATTGAATATGTATAAGCAACTTGCCTTCGAATTTAAACAAAAAGCCAATATGAAAGCATATGAAAACTATGTCACTGATATTGGCAACATACTTGTTACTAATCCGAAAATTTTTTTTTGATTTTGTTAACACAAAACCTAAATTATTGAGGTATCTCAATTCAATGATGTCTAAGGACAATGTCATTTCTGCTTGCCCAAAAGAAATTTGTAACTTATTTTCTGATAATTTTCAACAAGTTTATCGTCCAACAGCACCAGTTACAACTTCGGCTAGCTCTTTATCTAATAGCTCGAACTTGCTAATTACAGACGTGTATCTTTCTAAAAGTGAAATTCTTGAAGCAATTTTGAGCCTTGAAATAAAAAAGGACCCGGACTTAATTCCTCCAATCTTTTTGAATAATTGTTCTCACAGTCTAATTTTACCTCTTAATTTTATTTTCAATAAGTTACTTTCAATTGGGATTTTCTTGACAAGAGTGGAAGTCGTCTTACTTCACCCTTATCTTTAAAAAACAGGATAGAGCATCGGTGGAAAACTATTGAGGTATAGCAATCCATTCGACTATACCGAAATTATTTGAAAAAATTGTCGTTGATAGAATTACTCCTACCATAAATGCAAAACTCAGTGAACAGAACATGGTTTCAGAAAAGGTCATTCCAATACAACGAACTTTATTGTTTACACATCTGAAATCCTGAATCAAATGGAATGCCGAGGTGATGCAATTTACACTGATTTTAGCAAAGCTTTCGAGTTAAAGCAAAAACTAGTACAAGGAATCTATTACTAAACATAGACTTTGTTATCAGATGTCCTTTATCATTATGGTAAATTCCAGTATCTGAAAAAAGTGTACTTTCTTCTTGTAAAAGTGTATTTTGTTTGGGAAAACTATCTGTTATATGTGCTACCTATTAATATATGTGCTAATATACACTAGGATTAATAGTTACATGTCTCATAAATAAAGCAGCTCCTAAAATGTTCAGTTGAGATTCGTCAGAATCATTGGGAAAGAGGTAAAATTCTGGCTTTTCTACTATTAGGAGAATTTGAACATCTACATTGTTTATAAAAGTGTAGGTTGGTTAAACATATGTAGATGTAGTTTACCCATAAGTTCTACTACATTGCTATTTTGGTTGACATTCTTTTGAACCACTATTATCTGCTTTTCCTATATTCAGCTTATCTAACGTTCATCCAGCGCATTCTAAATGGGTTGTAGCGGCATCTGTACCGTAATTTAACAATGATTCAATATAAGCTCTGTAATTGTAATTGCCATCTGATGGGGATATATCCATTTAGTTGAACGTTGTATTGTTTTATTAATGAGCGTAACATATTATTAACTACACTTGGTTGTTGATTAGCAGTTCCATCAGTTTTTTGTCTTTATCTTTATTCCATTGAGTTCCATCTTTTTTTAAAATTTGTACTTTTAATTTTAGATATGTGGAAGATATGTATCACCATGAGATTGTTCATTCAGTCTTCACTGTATACGTGCTTTTCGTTGCGCTTAACTTTTTTAGTTTTAATTTTTAGCTGTCAGCAAATTATTCAATAATTAAAATATAATATAAATATAAACTTTTTAAATTTAAAAATAATTTTTTTTTTGTTAATTTTGCAAAAAGTTTGTTAGTTGACCTAACCCAATTAATTTCTTTTTAAATATTATCAAATTGTGAAATAAACTTAATTAATTAATTATACAATATGGAATTCAAATGCAGTGCTAAAATTTGTTTGATAAATGATGCAAAATCTGAAACTGTTTCCTTTAAAGGTTTTTGTTATCTTAAATTTCATGGCGCTTGTATCAATGCTCGAAGAAATTGGTATAGTTCGTTTCTTGCCAAGCATTTTGTTTGCGAGAACTGTTTAGAACAAAATAAAACATTTGAACAGTTTTACAATAAAATTTTTGAGGCAATTGATGTTGTGAAACAGGATCATCTGGGAACGGTAGCAAAATTATCTGCCGTTATTAAGAACAATACTGCTAATTTCCAGGAAATGGAAAAAACTTTTGAAGCAATATATTATTCATTGCATGTTTTCCAGGTGATGTCAAGAAATTTATAAGTGAACAGATGATAGATTTGAAAAAAGAAATTTCATCATTGAGAAGTGTTGTTGAGCCGTTGTCAACTCCAAATAAAAATAATAATAATATAAATAGAAATTTGGATGAATTAAAAAATGTAACGAATAATTTGAATAAACAGTATTCATCACTTAAAGAAAATATTAGAGCTAGTGATATATCAATGAATTTCAAAGACGTTGTTTTAGCAGAATTAGCTATTGTTAAATCTAAATTAGAGTTACTTCAGGATAACTGTAAAATTATTAATTCCACTGAAGAAACTGCTAAAAGGGAGTCTTTATTTGAAGAATTAAGGATAGTAGATAGCTTGGACAATTTTACTGTATTTAACAAAAATAAACTCGTTGTTTCTTAGGTCATTGATGCTTCATTGAATTCTGTCGACACAATGGATAAAGCACCAGGTTCAGTATACCAACCAAATTCCAATTTAAATATTTCAAAATTTACCCATTAATACTACAAAAAAGTTTTTAACTGATTTTATAAAAAAAATTTAGTTTTGATGACGTTTATTGTAAAAATATTAAAATTCAATCCAAGATATTTTAATTTTAAAATTAGTGTTCCACCATCAGCAACTAAAAAATTCAAGAGTTCTACAGTGTGGAAAAAAAATTAAAAATAGGAATAAAAATTTTGCTAATAAGAATAAGAGAATTAATAAAATTAATAATAGTAAAAGTAAGAATGTAATTAAAAAAAATTAAATGAAGAAAAACAACAATAATAGTAGTACAAATTTTAGTAAAAATAATAATATTAAATTTAATCAAAATAATAAAACAGATAATAATAAAAATCTTAGCTTTAGTAAATCAATTAAAAAAACACAAACTAGTACCAAAACACAAGCATTATTAAATTCACAGAACAGAAAATACTGATTCAAATAGTTCAATTTTATCTAACGAGAAATTTACTTTCCGTACATCACCGCTATACAAAAAGCATTCTTTACTACCTTCTTTTAATAACTCTACTGATTTCTCGAACAATAAACCTTATTTAATGCTTGCAATTGATAAAAATAATAATAATTACACATAGTATAATGACGATAATGACAGTACCCACAGCATTAATGATGTTGATAGTATTAGTGATAATAATAATGACAATAGTATCAATAATACTAGCTCATTAATCTCTGTTACCGAACCGGCATTTTCTTTTGATTTGGGCAATAATGATTATC
Source organism: Poecilobothrus nobilitatus (assembly GCA_947095535.1). Taxonomy (NCBI): domain Eukaryota; kingdom Metazoa; phylum Arthropoda; class Insecta; order Diptera; family Dolichopodidae; genus Poecilobothrus; species Poecilobothrus nobilitatus. The sequence continues at coordinate 83,898,048 of OX352772.1, read as the reverse complement.
CTAATTTTGTTTATGGGGGTATTAATAAAACTAAGTTGGACAATAGTAATAATAATACTAGTACTTCAATTTGTATCACAAGTAAATCATTTATCAAATTTTTTATGCCGCCAATTACTAGAATGACATATGAATCGCTGCAGAGTGATAGCACATATGCTCTTTCAAGATTCAGAAAAGAATGGGTCAATAATAACGTTAGGTTATTTTTAGCTTACCTTCACAATGATTCTTATAACAGTAATCTCTATTTTTAGTTAAATCTGTTTCAAATTATAGACGCTAAAATTTGTAAAAAAATTAACAAAAGAGAACCATGGTTAGATAGAGATCTTAGGAACTTGAAAAATCAGAGCAATAAAATATACAAGAAACTTAAACAATATCAAGCACCATGCGACAACTTATTGAATATGTATAAGCAACTTGCCTTCGAATTTAAACAAAAAGCCAATATGAAAGCATATGAAAACTATGTCACTGATATTGGCAACATACTTGTTATTAATCCAAAAAAAAATTTTTGATTTTTGATCAATTGGGATTTTTCCACAAGAGTGGAAATGGTCTTACTTAACCATTATCTTTAAAAAAGGGGATAGAGCATGATGGAAAACTATCGAGGTATAGCAATCCTTTCGACTATACCGAAATTATTTGAAAAATTGAATCAAATGAAGAACCGATACCGAGTTGATGCAATTTACACTGGTTTTAGCAAAGCTTTCGATCTTGTAGATGACTTCACTTTGCTAAACAAACTATCAACTTTTGGCATTTCGAATTCATTTCTTGAGTGGCTTAACTCTTATCTATCAGAAAGAACTCAAAATTTTAAATTTATAGGTGTATTAGCCAAAACAATCGGGGTTACTTCCGGTGTTCCACAAGGAAGCCATTTAGGTCCAACGTATTGTTTAACGTATTGTCTGTTAGGCCCAATGTATTGTCTGTTTAACGTATTTATTTCAGATCTTTCGGATTATCTATGTATGCAATATACCTCACATTTCGTTTGCTGATGAACTAAAAATATATCAAGTTATTGAAGATAATCCTGATACACCTATACTTCAATCAAGCTTATGAATATTACAAGCTTGGTACACGTCAAATAAATTGGAACTCCACATATGTAAGGTTATAAACTTTACGTGGAAACGATCTTCTTTGATATACGACTACAAAATAGATAACGTAACTTTGGAAAGCGTTTTTAGCATTACTGATTTAGAAATTCTTCTCGGTAATAAACTTAATTTTAATCTTCACTATGACCATTTAGTTTCACAGGCTAATAAAATGTTAGGTTTCATTAAGAGAAGAGTTAAAAAATTCAGTGACATAGCTGTGACTAAATTTCTCTATTTTTCGCTAGTTCGATCTATCTTAGAATACGGTAACATTATATCGAATCCAGCCTTTTAAATTCATTCCAAATGAATTAAATCAGTTCAAAAGCAATTTCTTTTATTGCATTAAGAAATCAATATAATTCTTCTGATTTTGCTAATCTTCCTAGTTACACTACAAGACTTAATTCATTAAACATGCTTTCTTTATATTTAGGTAGACAATTATTGTCTTCATGTTTTACTTTTGATATTTTGAATAACTTTTTCTATTTGTAATTTTCTATCCAATCTCTTACTAAAAAATTTCGACATAACGGTAGTGTTAGGTAAACTAGAAATAGGTACTAAATTTTTAATGGATTACAAACACAATACAAAGTACGGAAGAAATGAACCCACCAATATATGTTGTACTACTTTTAACAAAATAAGTCATCTGTATTCTACATCCATCTCCACAATTACTTTCAAATACATTTTACAACAACATTTTTCGACTTTAATGACCTTAGACAATTAATTCTTACCTAGGCAATTATTTTTTTTTTTAATTATGACATAATTTAAACATAACATACTTATTGTATTGCATTAAAATACAACAAATCGGTTTATGTCTTTTATTTAGATCATTTTTTTTATTTTTGTACATTAATACATTTTTTTTTATAAATTGTAATTAAACATTTTTAAGTAATGTTAAAGAAAAAAATTAATTTTTTCAATTTTACTACTACTTAATAATTAAGATATCCAATTACATTTACAATGTCAATAGTAAATGTAATTGGATATCTTTAAATTATTGGATAATTTTAAATATAAATAGTAATTTAAGAATTTTTTGTAACGACCTTATTTTGGTTTTGTTTAATACAATAAAATAAAAATAATGAAACCAATTCTATGAATCATGGATTTTCTAGAGAAGCGGAGTTATAGGAAACTTCTTCAGAACGCAATATACTTGCTAAACGGGATGAGTTTTAAATATATCAAACTCAAATTTCATACACTCAATCATAATTATTCAAAAATATCTTGTTGTTGCCTTTTGCTACTAACTTTGCGTCGCTTTGACGTATAAAAATTTGGATTGTTTATGAGATGTCTTTTTAAAGGGTTTCTTCTTTTTCTTTCACCTTGTCCATATATTTCATTGATATATACATTGATATATAAAATGCCACAATAATAATAGCAAACAAGCAAATCGAATATTTCTGGTTATTTTCTCAATGTTCTTATAGAACAGAAAAAAGAAATCTTACATAACAAAAGGACCTATATAGTTCCATAATTTTTTCTTTTATTTTTGTTTTAAATTTTTTACTAGCATTCATAAGTTTTTAAATTGTTTGAAAAAGTCGAACTAGTTATTACAATTTTATTTACTCCAGGTAAACAGGAATTAAAAGAATTCAAAATATTTTTTAAGTTTATATGTAGGTACTTATTTCATATACATATGTAGGTCTCATGTAGTACATTCAACCGTTCAACTTAAATTTTTAAAAAAGATTTTTTATATCTTGAATATTATTTCACTTTTGTTTTTTTACTTAACTTTACTAACTTTTCTTTTTACTTATTTTAAATTATAAAAATTATTATTACTTGATATTAGAAAGTGTCTATAAATATTTTTCTTATCCAATAATAAAATCAAGTTTTTTTCTCATTTCTTTTATATTTCCTTTTATTTCTTTTATATTTTCCTATATTTTATTAAGCTTACGAATTTGTGCAATGAAAAAAATTTGATTTGACTTGGACAAAAATGCTTTTCTTACTCTTTGTATGATATTTTTTTTATTTTTATTTTGCAAATTTATAATTATAATAACAACTTTAAAGAATAAATATGAACTACACGTCTTCTTGTAATTACGTTTTCGTTTTTATTTTAATCATTTTATTCTTTTATATCTCCTTTTACCTATGTACATATATTTGATTAATCACATGAATTTGCGCAACAAAAACAAACTTGATTTGACTTGAAAAGATTCTTCTTTCTATTTGTATGATATCCTATTACAAAGTACCAACGAATTTATTGAAAAATCTAAATATCCTAAACTTGTTCAGTTCATTAACCTTACCTGACAACTTACACAGTACCGACAACGTTCACTTCCTACTATACATCCACTTGGATTAGAACTTATAAGTTAATATCAGATGGTTATAACCTAACTTGTAACCTAAACCAAACCTGGCTGACAACTTCCACAATACCAACAATTTTCACTTCCTACTATACAACCACTTGCAACTTATAAGTTAACAACCTACACTTTAAAAATATCTTGCAACCCAACCCAAAACAATCAAAACAAGTTTTTGAACTACTAATCAAGAATAACCTACATTAAACCTATCAATACAAATATAGGTAGTGCGATATGGATGGATGTGCTCTTCGGTGCAATATGGAGTGATTTTTTCCCATGTCTAACTCCAAATAATACCTACTGCCATTAATGAAATTTAAATTTTTCTTGCTCAATTGTTGTTTTATCTGATAATAAATGTTTTTCATTAGTTTTTGCAATATGTCATTTTTCAGCACTAAATCCTTCCAGTTGTGATATTAGTTTGCCTACATTAATGTTACTGAATTGTGTCAAAGTATGCTCAGAAGATAATGTAAAATTTTCCTCTACATTACTTTGTTGAATATGTTGTTGAACTTGTTGTTGTAACATTTTCTTCTTCTTTTCTTCTTTTCAGTTCTAATCGTTCTACTAGTTGTTTTATTTTTTCTGGACCTTGGAGTATTTGTATTGGTAGTCCTTCGGATTGGGCTCCTACTAGTTGTAGTTCAGCAAATGCAATTTAGCATTTCTCTTAACTTATTTTTGATTAGTGAAATTCAAATTTTATGTAACTCATGCATATTTCAAATTTTATTATGATATACACTATAAAATTCAGAATATAAGGAATTTTCAGAGTTCGAAGAGAAATAAACAATACCTAAGTATAAATTATTCGTACTTCAGTTAATTTTAATAAATTGGTGTTCAAATGATTGAGAAGAACTAGTGATTAATCGTACACTAGGTAAGTTATTACTTTCGGAAAAAAATACACCACCACCTCGCGAACTATTTGTAAACTGATAATTACGATCTTTTGTGTAAACAGACCAATTACCATCAAGAATTTTTTTGTTTCTAAACGATTCGTTAAGCCATGTTTCAGTTAGAGCTAGTATATTTAAATTACATGACTTTGCATCAACATAGAGTTATTATCATTATAACTATTATTATCATTATCATTATCATCATTATCATTATCATTATCATTATCATTATCATTATCATTATCATTATCATTATCATTATCATTATCATTATCATTATCATTATCATTATCATTATCATTATCATTATCATTATCATTATCATTATCATTATCATTATCATTATCATTATCATTATCATTATCATTATCATTATCATTATCATTATCATTATCATTATCATTATCATTATCATTATCATTATCATTATCATTATCATTATCATTATCATTATCATTATCATTATCATTATCATTATCATTATCATTATCATTATCATTATCATTATCATTATCATTATCATTATCATTATCATTATCATTATCATTATCATTATCATTATCATTATCATTATCATTATCATTATCATTATCATTATCATTATCATTATCATTATCATTATCATTATCATTATCATTATCATTATCATTATCATTATCATTATCATTATCATTATCATTATCATTATCATTATCATTATCATTATCATTATCATTATCATTATCATTATCATTATCATTATCATTATCATTATCATTATCATTATCATTATCATTATCATTATCATTATCATTATCATTATCATTATCATTATCATTATCATTATCATTATCATTATCATTATCATTATCATTATCATTATCATTATCATTATCATTATCATTATCATTATCATTATCATTATCATTATCATTATCATTATCATTATCATTATCATTATCATTATCATTATCATTATCATTATCATTATCATTATCATTATCATTATCATTATCATTATCATTATGGGGGGCAAAGGTTTGCACGGCCCTGGGCAGAGCATAACCCCCAACTTATGTCTCTGAAAAATACCAGGAAATGCCATATCTGATTGGAGCAGCTCTGCCAACAAATCCGACTCTCACCTCTTAGAAGGTAGGTAGCATAGCTATCTGCCGGGTGCCCCCTGGTTAACGCCAACGAGAGAGGATGAATGTGACACCTGGCGCATTAACCAGGCCCCTCGGTTAGGATGGGACGGGCGCGTTTCTAACTAGTGCTACATCTAGTTAAACCGGTTAGGTAGGATGCGTCAACGACGTGAAAACCGGATGTAGTGATGCGACGGGCGGTGCGTCACGTTCGTTTTTCGACGGCGGGATGTATGTACTCGTCGGGTATCGTCAAAAATCCAAGCGCGTCTGTACTCATAATAAGCGGCGATTTGGTCGGCGTCTGTTCTTCATAGGAGCGGCCGAAGTTTCTGAAATCCAGAAGCGTCTGACCTAAAATAGGCGGCTCCCTGGTCTGCGTATGATCCCGAAGGGACGGCAGTTTTTTTTTTTTACCTGGCAGTAGGTATAAAAGGCAATATAAAATATAATGAATGATGGTAATTAATAAAGAAATAAACTCGATTGGGATATCTACCAAAGTGTCGACAGAGGCCGCGGCTGTCGGCGAGAGCTTGGCTGACCTCACATGTAGGTCAGAGAAGTCGGCAGTGTCAACAATAAACAATAAGGAAAAAAATCCTTTCGAAAGCAGTTTGAACACGAAGAGAACACCACCAGCAGCGCGCAATGACTTATCAATGCCGACTGTGACAACACCAACGAGAGGAGGAACACCAACAGGAATATCAACAGCAGCAGGAGTATCATCGACAGGAGCCATCGAAGAGTCCAGATCAGTGGCACAGCTCGCACACATACAAGCGGTACATAAAAACACACCGCTCAGGGATATCTGGATGACGCCTTCCGGTCAAAATGGGGATACAATCGAACCAAGAGTCTCCACCAGAGACAGCGGCGCGGTCAAGATTCTGGGGAAGAGAAGAACGAGGCTATCATCAGCTTTCAAGCCAGCTGTAACTCCGAATGGGAAGACTAAGCCAGAGCATAGATTGGCAGGAAAGGAAGGAGGAAGCTTATTAAATCTCCTCAAAAAAAATGGAGAGTGCCACAGAAGATGCTGAGGCTACGGAGGAGCTGACCAAAATGAACGAGATTATAAAGGTTATGCTAAGAGCCGCAGCTAAGCAAAAGAACATTAGCGTGGACATCAAGAGTGGACTTGTCAAAATGCAGGAAGTAATGGAAATAATTTTTCTATGCAGAAGAAGGAAGAAGGAGGATACAATAGAGAAAACGATCCAAAACGGCAAAAAAACGGTACAAAACATCATAGAGACTAAAACTGCAGTGCCCACGAGCAAAAGAATAAGAGAGGCTGATGAAAATTCGCAGAATCCATCAGAGGCTGTACCAGCCAGAAAAAAAGGCAGGGGAGCGGAAAACACTGACTGGACAATCGTCAGGAGGAAAACCGATGCATCGATAAACAAAAAAGCCGATAGAACAATTGGTGTAGAGACTGGCAAAGCAGAAACGGCTAGCACTCAGAGAACTCGCAAAAAGAGCGAAGCGGCTTCCATAGATAATAAAGAAAGGCAGCAGAAGAAAATGGGAAAATCGAAAAAGAAAAAAATTTCCATAAAACCTGCTGAAGGAAAGACTTACGCGGAAATATTAAAGGAGATTAAAGGGCATGTCAACCTGCAAACAGCAGATGTGGTGATCAAAGGAATACGGAAAACCCAGAAAGGCGATGTTCTTGTGGAGATGGATAACAAAACAGAAAGCAAGGAGAAGTTCACGGAGAAACTAAAAGAAATTTTAGGATCAACCGCAGATGTTAGGGACCTGGTGAGTAAAACAACTTTGGAGATACGCGATATTGATTGCCTAACAACTCCCGAAGAGGTGCAAGCGGCTCTTAACAGAGATTTGAAGAAGACGGTACAATGTAGGTTCACCCTTACCGAACCAAACGGGAAAGAGCAACGGTTGGCTATTGTGGAACTGGAAGAGAAGGGTGCTAAGGAGCTATTAAAATCACCCAAAATAATAATTGGGCTGATAAGGTGTAGGATTAGACAAAGAACATTGGTACTGCGGTGTTGGAGATGCCTAAGTTTCGGTCATATAAAGAGAAACTGCAAAGGAGTGGATTGAAGCAACCAATGCTACAAGTGCGGGCAAAACGGGCACACAGTCAGAAACTGCGAACACCCGCCGAAATGCATCTTATGCAGTAAAGACAAAGAACAAAAGGTTGATCACTTGGCAGGGTCGGGAATATGTAGGGCTTTCAGAAAGGCTCTCGAGGAGGCAAACAAGCGTAAAAAATGATTAAGATGTTGCAAGGTAATCTACACAGAAGTAAGGTAGCCGATGATCTTTTAAATCAGATAGTCCGAGAGCAAGACGTCGACATTATATTAATAAGTGAGCAATATCGAAACAAAGAAGTAGCGAATTTATTTTCAGATAGAACAAACACGGCTGAAGTATGGGTGATAAACTGTAAATTGAGAACCACGGCGCTGAAAATGGTTTCGTATGGATCAGATGTCAAAGGGTCACAATTGTCAGCTACTATTTCACACCAAACCAAACGGCTCAGCACTATAGAAATAAACTTCACGAGCTAGAAGACATGGTGGCTGAAGAAGATAGGAGCCTGATAGTTGTGGGCGATTTCAATGCTAGAGCAGTGGAATGGGGAATGTCACACACGGACAACAGAGGAACACAAATTTTGGAGATGGCAGCTAGACAAAATCTTGTAGTACTTAATACAGAAACATAACGACGTTTCGGCGACCAGGATATGCAGAGACAATACCGGATATAACGCTAGCTTCAGAGAACATAGCTGACTCGATTCGGGAGTGGAGAGTTATAGAAGATTACACGGGAAGCGATCATCAGTACATAACATACAAAATGCAGATAGGTGAAAGTAGCGAAACAGAGCAAGCCACAGGATATCTAAAATGGAATGTCTCTGAACTCGACGTTACAAAAATGGCCTATGCCCTAAGAAACGGCGCTCAGCGGACAATACAAACAACAGCAAACTTAGAAGGCAGACGGAAAGCAGAGGCAGTAGTGGATTCAACAATGGGCATAACCAAGCAAGAGTGTAATTTATCAATGTCCCGCAAAGGTAGTAGGATCAGGAAACGTCCTGTGTATTGCTGGAGTGAGGAAATATCGGAAATGCGGAGAAGATGTCTACACTTGCGAAGGGTTGCACAAAGAGCAAGAAATAGAGCAGAAGCAGCAGTAACCTCGCTTGAGTATAAAATAGCCAGAAAAACGCTCCGGATCACAATCAAGAGCAGTAAGATTAATAAATGGAAGGCGCTATGCAACAAAGTCAACGATGATCCGTGGGGACTTGGATATAAAATAGTAATGAAGAAAATTAGAGCCCCAATACCAGCAAACCAAATCCAGGCAGATTTAATGGTCAACATTGTCGATACCCTCTTCCCTACACATCCGAACAGGAACATAAGGCACCGTACAGAGCTTGATCAAAATGTTCCGATATTCATAAAGGAAGAGCTCAAAGGAGCAGCAAAAACAATGAAAAATAAGAAGGTGCCAGGGCCTGATGGAATACCAACAAAGGCTATAAAGGCAGCAGTTGTCGCGTGCCCGCAGATGATGGTGAACATGTACAACATTTGTTTAGAAGAAGGGGTTTTCGCCAAGAGATGGAAGGAGGCGCGGCTGGTTTTGATTAATAAAGGAAAAGGTGGACAGCTTGAAGCTTCATCATTCACCACTCTGCATGTTGGATACAACAGGAAAGCTTTTCGAAAAGCTGATAAAGTCAAGACTAAAGGATGCAGCGGAAGAAGCCGGTGGTTTGGCTCAAATGCAGTATGGTTTTCGAAGGAAAGTCTACAATAGATGCAATACAAGTGGTGATGAACCGCATTGAAATGGCGCAGTTGGGAAATCACTACTCACGAAAAATTGTGATGCTGGTAACATTAGATATAAAGAACGCATTCAACTCAGTAAGGTGGATAGACATAATCGAAGCGGTACATGGCTCTTTTAACGATCCACCTTGTCTTCTGCGGATTCGAAGATTATTTAAATGAACGAAGTCTGATATGCAATACAGACAGCGGTAGAAGGAGGAAACTTATAACAGCAACTGCAGCGCAAGGGTCTATCTTAGGACTAGATTTATGGAACATATTATATAACAGCTTGTTTCAAATGGAATTACCAGAAAACACGACCCTAGTCGGATACGCCGATGATGTGGCAGCAGTCATAATCACACGAACAACAGAGGAGGCACAAATCAAACTGAACCAGATTATGCGACGAGTAAATGGTTG
>OX352772.1:82723186-83185686 GCA_947095535.1 Poecilobothrus nobilitatus | reverse complement strand
TTACAAATTATTCAATTTTTTTAAGAAAATTATCTTCTCCGATGAGGCTCACTTTCATCTGAGTGGTACGGTAAATAAACTAAACTGTCGATTCTGGTGCGAAGAAAATCCACAAATTATTCATGAACAACCATTCACCTAAATTGACAGTTTGGTGTGGTTTTTGGTCTGGTGGAATCATCGATCCGTACTTCTTTTGAAATGAATCTGGTAACACCGTTACTGTAAATGGAGAGCGGTATAGATCGATGATAACCAACTTTTTATGGCCAACATTGGAAGAAGTTGATCTTGACAACATCTAGTTCCAACAAGACGGGGCTACGTGTCATACAGCACGTGCAACAACCGAATTATTGCGAGTAAAGTTAGGAGATTCGATTATTTCAAGAAATTGTGACATTGAATGAACTCCAAGAAGCTGTAATTTAACACCATTAGACTATTTCTTGTGGGGTTATTTGAAGTCATTGGTCTTTAGCAATAAACCAGACTCTCTTCAAGCTTTAGAAGTCAATATCATGGCATACGACTTGATTTAGTGGAAAAAGTGCTCGAAAATTGGGTTCATCGAATTTGTTCCTGCAAAAGAAGTCGTGGAGGCCATTTGAACGACGTTTTATTCAGAACTTAATTGTATCGATTGTACTTCACATGAAATAAAAAATATTTGAATATCCTTAACAATTAGTGTGTTTTTTTTTTAAACGAAATCATATCACTCAAATTGGAAAACCCTTTATTTAAAACACATATGAAATAGAACATTATTTAAAACACATATAAAGTACATCGAACGTTACAAAATATATTTTATTTCTTAAACCAAAGCTTTAACTTTTAAGAAAAAAGGGTAGAGTCAAGTTTACGTCAATGTTAATAGCTCCTGTAAAAAGGTCCCGATCCTAAATTTTTTGGTGTTAAGTGATTCCTTGTTGATTCATTTATTCCTTTTTTTTAATTTAAAATATTTTTTCATCAAAATGACCGCATTATGTTTCAATTCTAATGCATTTTTGAAACGTGTTACCGTAGTGCAATTCTTTAAGTAATTTGAAAAAGAGTTTTTAAATTGGAATAAAAAAAGTGATACAAAATATTTTTAGTTAATTTTTCATATTGCAGATATATGGAGTTTATACAAAATAACAAATTTGGACGGCAGCTCCTATCTATAAAAAAAATTCAATTTTCATATAAAAGAGTTAACATTTATTTTTGTGATTTCATACAAGCAAAAAAATATTAAATTGATGCCGTACGCGTTTATTTGTCGAATTTAAAAAGAGGATTACGTAAATTGTTAGCAGGAGTAAGGGGGCGGTAGCCCTTATCTATAAGAGAAATTCATTTTTCATATAAAGTTAAAATTAATAATTTTACGTCTTTAATATAAAAATGTCAAAATTTTAATTTTGTTTATAACCTCAAAATTTTCCATTAACATATAGAAATTACTAAAATTGTTGAAATGTTGACTTTTAGAAAAAATTAAATATGGAAATAAATGGTAAAATATGTTTATTCTTCCATATAAAAAAGTAAAATTAAGTTTTTCACATCTTTAATATAAAAATGTTAAAATTTTAATTATTTTTATAACCTGAAAATTTTGTATTCACATATAGAAATTACTAAAAATGTTAAAATTTACGTTTAGAAACTATTAAGATCCCTTACCTGTCTGAAAAGATAAAGCGCTAACTTAAAACACGAGGTTTCACTTAATAGTGTCTTGACAACCACGGGTGGTAAACTTAGAACAAATTTTTTGTTTGTCAAAAATTTTAGAAAAATCAAAGTACTTCCACCTAATGTCAAAAATATCGCCATTTTTTTTATTACCGCAATAAATTTTTTCAATTGTCAAAAGTCATACGTTAGCCAGTTTTGAATCCATTTTGAATTTTCAAATATTGGGGTAACTGCAGCAGTTTAGTGTATTGTTTTGGTTTTATTAATAAATTTTAGATCAAATGCTTTAAAAATTAAAAGGTAAATTTTGATTTAATTGAATAGATAAAATTTTATACTTTATTTTATTTTATTTGAAATCATAGCAAGACGACTTACATTTGTTACTGGAAATGCGAAAAAATTAGAGGAACTCATTGCCATTTTAGGGTCTACCTCGTAGCTTACAATCAAAAAAGATAGATTTATCGGAATTCCAAGGTTGGACTGTAGTAATTATCCCTATAATTAATTCTCTTAACTTTAAAAAATAATTCTATTTAATTTAAAAATAAACTTTTTTTAATTTAAGGTAGATGAAATTTATCAAAAAAAATGTAAAGAGAAAACAAGTAAAGGGTACAGTTTTGTTTGAAGATACATGTTTACAGATGGACTGTACAAAATGCTCGAAGGCTGGGAAGATAAATCAGCTGAAGCTTTTTGTACAGTAATATATTGTGAAGGTGAAAATCATGATTGTTAATTTTTATGATTGAAATAAAATTTGTTATTACAATATAATTTTTTTTTTTATTTATAAATTGGAAAAATAAAATAGGAAAGAAATATAGGTATAGAAATATAGGCGAAATCTAGTGTTTTTAAAATGAAACTGTTTAGCGACATCTTTTGGCCTTTTAGATGTAGTTGTTTGTTGAAACTAGGAGCACTTCCAGCGATGGCAGCGCTAGTATCTAATAATTTTAAGTAGGCCATCTATTATTAGTATATATCTATGTTGACAACAAAGAATTTTTATTTCAGATTTATAATGACATTTATAAATTATATTAAATAAATACACATATATCAATATTATAGTGTTGGCAAATATTAAATTTTTCTTTTAACTTCAACACTCCCACTAAAATTAATATTTCTGATGTTCATTTGCTTACAAAAATATTCCTGTGATGATCTTGATAAACTTTTTATAAATATACGAGTATCTGCAATTTTTTCTTTTGTTGATATGGGCATAGTTTGAATACTTTTGTCTGCTATCTTTGCTCGAACAAAATGATATTTAATGTCTATAGTTTTATTTTGAAATGAAATAAATTATTTTCCTATAATTTTATTGCACTGCGATTATTACAATTTAATTGTGAAATTATTCTGCTGTAAAAGCTCTTCTTCTAAACGTTTAAACCATATTACTGATTACGAAGCTGCTGCTAACGCCATGTATTCAGCCTGCTGTAGATAGGGCTACGGTTTTTGTTTTTGTGTAAACCAAGATATAACTGACTTTTTTAAAAAAAATATATATCCTAAAGTTGATTTACCCTGATCAATGTCAGACGCCAAATCTGCATCACAAAATCTATAAATTGAATTATCTTTGTCTCCTTTAATCTACTTGTAGGCTTTAGTTCGTTTTAAATATCTGAGAATTCTCTTTACGGCTGCCTAATGTCCTTTTTGGGATTATTACAATATCTACTCACTATATTCACTATATTCACTGTACATTGCAATAAGTATAATAAACATCCAATTGCTTCTTGATAGCGATATTCCACCCCGTCATAATCAGCTCCATTATTTGATGAAGCATTGCTGAATTTCAAATTTGACTCAATTGGTGCATACACTGGATTACACTCATCTAATCTGAACTTCCTTAAAATTTGTTCAATGTAATTTTCTTGATCCCACCATAATCTATTATTTTTAATATCACGTGTTATGCACATATAAAGAAAATTTTTAACAGTTTCTAGGTCTTTAATTTTCAATTAATTTTTCAAATTATTTATTACTTCAGTAGTGCTGCCCAGTATTATAAGGTTATCAACATATTATGTAGTTTGATGTCCAAACTCTGCTTGACTGTTTGAGATCATTTAAAGCTTTATGCAATTTGCAAAGTAGCTTCTTTTGTTTAAAACTTTCAGCTTGTTGTATATAAATATTTTCATCTAACTCTCCCTGCAGAAATTCCATGACTGCATCTAATTGGTTAATTTCCAAATTGTACCGTGTTGCTAATGCAAAAAGATAACGTGATGTTCCATATTTTATTACGGGTGGTAATAATCTATTCCCTTATATCTTTCGCTTTATATTTGATACCGCCGCCGTTTTCATTTACTTTAATTTTAAAAATCCATTTATTTTCGAGTATATTTGCACCTGGTCGCGGTTCTATTAAATTCCAAGTCTTATTTTCAAAAAGGGCTGTATATTCTTCTTCCATAGCACCTCTCCATATTACTGCTTCTGAACGACTGAGCGTTTCTTTCACTGTGGCAGGATCTATTTATTTATTTACTCTTTATGAATATACGTGTAACATTGATATCATACTTTATCTTGTCTCTGTTTAAAATCAGCTGAAAGCTGGAATGAGGAAGTAAATATTCAATTTGTTTGCTAGTTCCTTTAACACTTGTGAATTGAATTACTTATATCTCGAGTAAGTTTGTTTTCCTGTATAATTCTTCCGTATATGTTTCTCATGCAAAGTTGAATAATCTTTGTATGGCTCTGTTAATTAGTACGTGCACCTTCTTTATTACGTATGCCGGACAATTTGCCCTGCAAATTATGTTGTATAGAATGATTGATTTAATATGTGAGTTGTAAACATATATGCCGCTTCTCTTGATAATTTTACTCTTGTTTTTGAACCAGCAATACGTCCCAATATTATTTCACAATAATAGAAAGGCTAAGTTTAAAAAAAAAGTTATTGACGAGAGTTCTATCAATATAAAATATGACGTATATATACCCTATAGGGATAAAAAATGAAAAAGAAGTTATTGGTGGTTAGAAGATACTTATTAGTGTACATAAATATAAAAAAAAAAAATTTATTTTTTTTATTTTAATTTTAGAAATAATTTTTTTCTTTGTTGGTTTTTTCCAAACTTTTAACAGTTCGAAAAAAAAGCTATGAAGAAAAAAGGGGTAGGTAAGGGAGTTAGGTTAAGTTTGTTTTATTTGGATGAAGTTTTAATTATATCATCAATTCTGTTTTTGTGCTGTTTAGAGTGAGCTTGTTACCGAGTCTCCAATTATTGAATTTGATGAGGTCTTCGTTTATTAGGTCTTCCATTTATTGCTTCTTATCTGACTGATAGTCTTGAGTTTTATAAACAAAATTTTTATTTACCTTTGGTAACGTCTTATTTGAAAATCTATCTGATTTCGTACTAAATTTTCTTTAGACATATTTGAAGATCGAAATATTTCTTCGGATATAATATTATTAATGTCTATGAATTCTGGACTAACCGACAAAAAATCAGATGATGAACACGGTGATTATCTGTACATCTTTATCTCCCACTGTATCTGTGTTGTCAATATTTTGTTGTTCATTATTTGTAGATCTGAAATTATATTTTCACATCATTGAATTTTTACTATTTGAATTCGTATCATCAAAGTTCAAAACTACTGGAATATTATTTCATTTCTTTTCTGATATTTCGCCAATTTACCTTTCCTGAATTGACTCTTCAATAAAAACTGCATCTCTTGTTGCAAAAATTTTCTTCGTTTTTGGATCAAATACACGGTAACCTTTTTAATTTTGACAGTATCCAACGAAAATACATTTACATATTTCATTTCGAATCCAATTTCTTACGTTTTTGTTTCGGAATCAGGACCATTTCTGTTGATCCAAATGTTCTCATATTTGAAAATCCACTTCTTTTCCTGACCGTGCTTCTTCTAGTAACTTGTTATTCAGTGCCACTTTTGGTGATCTGTTGATTAAATAAACTGCAGTATTGGCCACTTCAGACCAACATTTTTTTGGTAACCATCCATTAACAAACATCTCGTTTTTTCCATAACAGTAAGATTCATACGTTCTGCAACGCCATTCTGCTGTTGGTAAAACTTCATCTTTAGATTTCAAAAAATAAATAAATGTTTTGAGCGAAAAATGATCTATAAATATAAGAATATACTTTGAACCACTTAATAAGCTTACTTCTAGCGAACCACACAAATCTGAATGAAGAATTTCTAATTTTTAATTTGTACTTGACGAAGATGAGCTGAATTAGGCCTTTGAATGTTTCTCTTGTGGGCATATAATGCTTTGTCATCAAAAAATTTTTTTTTCTTAGTGCATTTTTCTGTCACATAAATATGAGCAGGAAATTACACAGCCTTTCCTTTTCAGGCGTGGCTGTAAATGCCGTAAAGGGGAATAACGTGTGTGGGATTCGAACCCACACTCCCTCGGTTTTTACAGCGTATTATATACACTCTTACTTTTGTATTTGTGAAACCTCCATAAGCTCTAAAAGACGATGTCAATCAATTAATTAATTTTTTACTAAAAATGATTTTCCATTTTAAACAACATTTAATTTATCATACCGTCTTTCAAACTAGCTGATGCAATCATATTATTCTTACTGTCATATATTTTGCATAAATTTTTCTCAAAAACTATTTTTCTATTACTGTTGACACTTGACGCCATTGACTATTTGCTTAATTGAAAGCAAATTAGTTGTCAAATCGGGAACATGTAAAACGTTTGGAATTTTCACTTGTACATTCTCATTATTTACTCTGTTCATTCACATCTAATGATGTAAAGAAAGATTTCAAAGATTTCTCTTTTGTTGTAGTTTTTATTGGGTTTCTTATATTCAGAAGTAAAATGACCTATGTTAATCCTTTAAAAATTTTTCTTTTAAATCTACTAACATCTTTATAATAATTTTGACAGGAACTGTACAACGCAACATTTTCTGAGCCATTTGCTAACATACATTTTACATCTTGCAAAAGTTTTGTTGGCACAAAATCTGATGTTATTGTTATATAGGGCTATAAGAATTCGGTAAATCAGCAAGTAAAAACGTAACACCTTATTATGAATTAACTTCAAAACCTATATCATTGAGTTCTTTTTTGCTGTTATTAATACTAAAGAAATATATCCTTCAACTGTTGAATTATCTTCTAATTTCGTTGTAGTTAATTTTCGCATTAAACCAATCTTCAGTGTCAGACGTGAGTCTACATATGCTCATTTTAAATTGTCCCAGACTTCTTTTGATGTAACTGCAGCTCTGATATGTATATACATATATTGAACTTTCTATCATAATAATCAGCTTTAATTTTGCTTTTAAGTCACTTTTTGCCTTTTCACTTGCATCTTCTGTTATATCTGTTCCAAGAATGCAACTCCATATTTCTTTATGTTGCATATATCCCTTCATTGCGAAAGCCTGATTGTTGTAATTTTCTCATTCTCAGAGATGTTCTACCGTTGGTAACAACACACTCATGTTGAATATTTATTTCAAGCTGGAAAAAAAAATTTAATGTAATGATTAAATTTATAGTTTTTTTTTCCACGCTGGATCCATAACCTGTTAAAATCCCTTAACTGTATGAAAAGATAAAGCGCGAAATTAAACACGAGGTTTAACTTAATAGTGTCTTGACAAAAAAGAATTTTTATTTCAAATTTATAATGACATTTATAAATTACATTACAATATAGTTCAATTTAGTTCAATATAGTTCAATATAGTTCAATTTTGTATGTCAATATAGTTCAATTTTGAATTTTATACAAAAAAAATGTATCACGGCGAAAAATTTATAAATTTAAATTCTCCAAAAATGCTTGAAAAAAATCTGAAAAAGGGCACGCGACTGGTATAACGGTTAATTCGATTTTGGTCCTTTTTGGGGGAACCGGGCGCGTGGTCTCTTATTTTCAATCTTGACATAAACTGGATTTTACCCAGAAAAAGTCCTACAGTCATATTAGGTGTGTTTATTAGTCAGTTCTAGAACAACCGCGAACAGAGAACTACAGGTTTTGGTGTTCGTTAGTTTTTAGAACAGTGTTTTTTTGTTCGAAATGTTCTGATTTGGTTGGTGTTCATTAAATTGTTCTAAACTGCTCTAGATTACACTTATCTGTTTTGGTTTTTTTTTTTCAGAACACTTCAGGGCAAAGTTTTTGTTTTAATTTTGAAAGATTTATATCAATGTAATTTACTTTTTAGTGAAAAATTGTGGAAAGTGTTACAATTTTTAAAGAGAAACACGAGAAATTATTAGAAACAATTTTTTGTTTTGTTTGATAATTATTTGTCAATTTTGACAGCTAGAAAACTAAAAGAAAAAAGTACAAAAAAGCGTTCATTAAATTTTCTGTCCTAAGTTCTTCTAAATTGTCCGTTAATAAACTGTATAATTTTCCATTTCTTTTATTAATAATAAAAATACTGTCTTTCTCGTTTCCATTCTCATTTGCATTTGCACTGATAAATATTTGGTGAAAAAACTTTTCACCGTACAAACTAAATGTCAAATTTTTTCAATCGCACTCTTGTGGAATTGAAAATCAGTACAAACTAAATGTTTTCACGAGAAATGTTCTCATTTGCACCGGTGCGGAATCCGGCCCCTGCTAAAAAAAAATTTAAACGAAGACATATTTTACGCCAGTAAAAATTTGACAGTTTTAAGAAAAATGTTTGACAATTATGTAACGTCATAAAAGTGTGTTTATTTTGTTTACCACAAAATCAAGAAGTATAAATGTAAATTATGGTTAAATTTTTTAAAGATAAAAATTTTTCTTCTAGTTCTGAGGAAGAAGAATTAGAAATTTGTCTGCTAACGACATATGTATCATTTCAATAATATCAAATATAAAAATCCTAAAAGGTAAATCCATATTTAAAGCGAAGAAATAGTGGAACTTATTTCCTTCCATGTTTTGGCGGATAGTAATTTATTTGCATATTTACTGTTAGTTAAATCCCACAAAATGGGCCTCACTTTAACTAAAGTCATTAGCTTTCTTTTTACTTCGTTGTTTATGGAAGCTACCTTCACATTTGTGTTTTTCACCTTCAAAGTAAATTATATTCAACATTAATTTCTTTATTTTCCTCGAATTCCAAATACTCTTAGTTTTGTTTAGTTTAATTTTATTAACAAAAAATTTTAAATGTGCAAATTCTTAATTTATACATAATAAATTTACAAATTCTTAATTAATTAAAACATTAATTTAACATAATTTATATAATAAAATAAATGATTTAAAAATAATTCACAACTTAATATATGATTTACTAAAATATTTCTTTAAATATAAAAACAAAAAAAAATTTGAAAACAAAACAAATTAAATAAAAAAGAAATTCAAAGTTTAAATTAAATATAGAAAAAAAAAATTTTATAATTTTTAAAAGTTATATAAGAAATTTAAAATTTACCAAATTATTTGAAAAAAAAATTCAAAATTTACAAAAATTATATTTGTATAGGAAACTTGAAAATTATAACTATAGTCCTCCTCACCTTTATTAATTTTGACATTCAAAATTTATAAAATCAGCTCGAAACACGTCTGGTAAAAATGACATTTGGGAGCAAAATAAAAATTTATCCACCTCTAGTCTAGGTAGATAAATCTTAAAATAAAATAATAGCAGTATTTTCAACTTATTAAAAATTTTTAGATTTGTCAAATGCGAGAAAAATTTTGACAGCTATTCCATGCAAAATTCTTTTTTCTAGCAGGTGAGTATTAGTTGCATGCCAAACTTAAGTCTAACTTTGTTTATTTTGACTTATTTATTTTATTATTTATTTATTTTTAAGATTCAAAAGTAAAACATGATGACTCTTGACTGTATTTGCCTTTCTGCTGTGTTCGTCGTTGCAAAATAGTTGACTATTTAGTTGAAATTACAACTAAATGTCAATTATTTGCCGTTCCTGGTTGCAAAATAGTCAGCTAGCCACAGCTAGCCACATGGTGAAAATTATTTTAAAAAATTTAATCATTTACATGCTCAAAATTGAGTTTTAAAAAAACTATACTGAAATTGAAAAATACACACCCACTTCTATAAAGTGCTTAAGCACACTAAGTACTGACTAAACTAAAAAATAAAAAGGGAACTCATATTTTTAATTTTTATATGAGCTGAATAAGAATCAAAGAAAAAGAATGCTAGAACATACAGAAATATTATTTTACAAACATTATTATCGGGTGTACTTCGTTCAAACTTGAATTCAAATTTTCTAGAAGATTGCCTGGTATATAACGAGCAGTGAGTCAGCTAAATAGTCAACTATTTACAAATCGTATCTATATTATATGTCATTTTGGCAGTTGAAGGTTTGCCATGTCGACATAATCGTCCAACTGAGCAACAAATTGGTAATATTGTGCGGAAATTTCAAGAAACTGTGCAGTACAAGTTTAGTACAAGATGGTGAAAAACATCAGTATGCTCGTGCTGGTCGTTCACAAGAAAATAATGGTGCTATGAGTGTTACAGCTGACTCCACCATGCCAATTTCCCGAAGTTCACAACAATTGGGACTTTCTGAGTCAACAGTATGGCGTAATATGCACAAAGATTTAGCGTTAAAGGCCTACAAAGTTCAATCAACAAGAATTGTTGCCACAAGATCATTCCATGCGTCGGGACTTTGCCAATTGGATACTGGAACACAACGACGATTTTTAAAATAAATTCATTTTTTTAGGCGAAGCTTATTTCGAGATCGGTGGCTACGTTAATAAACAAAACTGCCGTGTTTGGGGAGAGCAGAAGCCTCGCGTGATCCAAGAGAAGCCAATGCATCCACAAAGAGTCACTGTTTGGTGTGCATTGTGCTCTGGTGGTGTGATTGGTCTGTAGTTTTTCGAAAATGATGTTGGAAGAGCCATAAGCGTTAATGGTACCAGATATTGCGACATGATCGCAACTTTTTTATGGCCAAAACTGGAAAATATTGGTATTGAGGACATGTGGTTTCAACAAGATGGGGCTGCGAGGGGCTATGTGAAAAAACAAGTCTACAAGGATAATCCTCGAAACGTTGAATCATTGAAAGCAGAAATTATACGAGTCCTTAGTGAGTTAGAGCTGCAACTATACCAGAATGTGACCGAAAATTTTGATAAAAGAATCAGGTACTGTAGAGACACAAGAGGTGATCACATGAGAGATATCATTTTCAGAGTATAAATGGCAAACATTGTACTTCAAAAATAAGTAAAAAATTTTTCCAGTTTCAATTCAAATTCTATGTCAGTGTATGGGGGTGTATGGGGGTTCTGGATAAAAAGCTCTAAAGCTTATAAAGCTCGTTCTTTTATTTGAAAATTAAGTTCAACTGTAATTTTAAAGTTCAAAGTCATGGGGATGTTTTTTTTGTGTGAACTTGACTAAAAAAGTTTTTAAACTTATAATAACAAGCTTGAACTAGTATAAACTAAGTTTTCTGTTTCTGTGAAAATATGAGTTTGTACTTAAAAATTTTTTGTAAGAAATGAAGTAAATATTTTATATTAAAAGTTTTAAAAGCTTAGTTTAAATATAAAATTATTAAAGTTTAAATGTAATTTAATATTTTTCTGAAAAATTAAAAAAAAATTTTTAAAGTTAGGTTTGAATCCCAAGTTAATAAAGCTCCTCCATTATGTTTGAAAATTAAGCTCAACTGCATTTTAAATTTCAAAACCTAATTACAACCATGAACTAAGTATAAAATTTTTAAAAGAAATGAAGTAAGTATTTCATATTAAAAGTTTTAAAAACTTGTTTTAAAACTATATACCTATAAGTACTAAAAAAGAAAACTTGATTTAATATTTTTATGGAGAATTAATTATGAGAAGTTAAATTAAAAGTAGAAAACAAGTTTTAAGCAAACAGCGGAGCTTTTAAACCCTAAAGTACAAAAGATTTGTGTCTTTGATATTTTAAATTTGTGAAATGATCTGATATTCAGGCTAAAAGTTTTTAAAGTTTGGTTTAAATACGAAATTATTAACGTTTAAACTTAATTTAATATTTATTTGAAAAATTAAAAAAACTTTTTAAAGTTGGGTTTGAATTCAAAGTTCAGAAAGCTCGTCCGTTATGTTTGAAAATTAGGCTGCCAACTGCCATTTTAAAGTTGAAAAGCTTAAAAAAACCATGGAGATTTTTTATTTGATTCTGATCTTGACTAAAAAAGTTTTGAAAGAAATAATAACAAGCTGGAACTAGTTCGATTTAAATATAAAATTATTAAAGTTTGAACTTAATTTAATATTTAATTAAAAAATAAAAAAACTTTTAAAGTTGGTTTTGAATTTAAAGCTCATAAAACTCGTCCGTTATATTTGACAATGAAGCTGCCAACTGCAATTTTAAAGTTCTAAAGCTTAAAAAAGCCATAGAGATTTTTTATTTGATTATTAACTTAACTAAAAAAGTTTTGAAGTTATATTGTTAATAATATAAGCCGTGATCATGAAATACAAATTGAAAACGTGATCAAGTTCAAGCTAAAAGTAAACAAAAAAAAATAAAAAACTTGGGTTTGAAAAGTAGTTTTTAATATTAAATAACTGCATTTCTTTTTTTTACTAAAAGTTTAAAAATTATTATTCATTAAATAATATCTTGTTTATTAATCTACGAATCATGCTTTTTATCAAAACCAAGCTACCTAACCAAAACTTGATTTCCTTTTTTTCTTATTATTTTTCTACAAGGTAAACATTAGGAAATTTAACAGATGTAAGTTCAGGTTTTTACAATTAACTTCTAATCATTTAAAAAACCGGAACCAGACCTTAAACGACCGGTACTGGACTTTTAAAAACCGATACCGAACCGGACCTTACAGGACCGCAATCAGACCTTAAAAGACCGGAGCCGGACCAAGACCATACCAGAAACGATTTCAAATCCAAAAGGCCCCGCGAGTTGCGGCCGCCCGGTTCTAGAAGCTGAGATGCTTAAGTGTCCGCTACCAATCCTTTAAAGTCCGTTTGTTTTATTAGTTCATGTTAAAAATTGAGTGTAACAATGTAATGCAACTTTGTTATACTTTTTTAGTAATTTCATATCAAAATTAATAATATTAACAAAGTTGCATTTGATTTAAAACATAACTTTTATTCAATGTAAAACCTTCTACATATTGTTCAACTTTTTGATTAATTTTATTACACATTTTTTTTTAATGAGATTTGGTCTGCTTTTAACCTTTTCAATTTAAATTATAGTTTTTTATATTACCTAATAAATAATAAAAAATTTAAAATGTCAAAAGTTATCATTTTCGTTTTATATAGATGATTTAGTAATTTTTTTATTTCTTTATTTACAAAACTTCAGTGTTACAATTTCTTATATTATATTATAAATTCTTGTTTCTTTATTGATTTTAGACTAAGCTGTGTGACCTTATAATTTAGCAGATAACAAAGTGTTGTATTAGATAGAATTATATTACTTATATAAAATAAAAAAAAAATACAAAAGTAAAAATTAACATAATAATTTATTAATTTGACATCTTTTTCTGCTTTTAATATTTTTTTTAATTTTTTTTTAGACTGCATTAATGATAATGAGGTTATCATAATAATGATAATGAGGTTAATCAAAAATAGTTTTTGTTAATTCTTTAAAATGTATTTAATTATTTTCCTTGAAAGCGGAAATACTGGTTATTTCTTTTAGATCGGTAGTAATTGGTTAATTATTTTCAAACAAGTATAAAGGCAATCGGTTTTCTGGTTATTTGTCCTGAACAGAGTCAGATAAAAATTCGACCTATTTCTTATATTGTGACCGTGAATATGTATCATTCTGTTAAGAATGAAGTTATGTTTTATCAAATTGTTTACTATTTTGAATGCTGTTAAGTATAGTTCCTTTTTAATGATATTTTGTATGCTTATATACTTTCCTGTATACAGTAAGTTTGTTGGGTGAGTAGGTGGGTAGAAATTAAACAGTTTTATGGCTTTTTTGTGTACCTTATATAACTTGTCCATAATAGATTGATTAGCAATGCCCATATAGGAATTAGATAAACTACGTTAGATAGAATATATGAAGTATAAATATGATTTAGAACTTTCGGTAGAAATTTACGTAGTCTGCGTATCAGAAACAAATAGGGGGTGATTTTTTTAATTAGGCGATCAACATGGTCGTTCCATTTCAACTTTCTATCAATTATTAGACCGAGGTAATTAAAGTTTTCTACTATTTCTAATACCGTTCCATTGAAAGTGACGGAAAAGTTGGAGTACTTTATATTACCCAGTAGCAGTAATTTTGTTTTGGTGTTCAATAACAATCGGTGGTTCGTCAACCACTCCTCCAGTATTCGCAGATCATTTTGAATGTCATCCTGAAGTTGATTATTACTGTTCGCGGCATATTTCAGGACGGCATCATCTGCGTATAATTGTATTGAACCCGTCAAGTTTAAACGGCAGATGTCATTCAAATAGAGTTTGAATAGGTCCGGCCCTAAGATAGAACCTTGTGGAACACCTTTTTTAACTAAACCTTCAGCGCTAAGAACATTACCGAGCTTAACCCTCTGTTTGCGACCAGTCAGATATGACTTTAAGAACGAGATTTGATTTGTATTGAACCCTAAATTGGACACCTTTTTTAACAGTATGTTGTGGTCAACACAATCGAACGCTTTCTGCAAATCTAAGAAGATACATGACACATATTTACCGTTATCTAAGTTCTTTGTTATGAAATCTATTAAACTCAGACATGCCGATGTTGTGTTAGAGAATTTTTCAAACCCGTATTGTTCCTGATGTAATATATTATTGGTATGGATAAAACTTAATAACCTATTTTTAATGATTTTTTCAAAAACTTTTGATATCGAATTAAGAACCAATATTGGACGGTAATTTGACCGATCCGTTGAGTTACCACTCTTAAAAACGGGATTTACTATTGCTACCTTAAGTGAATCCGGTAAAGTTCCTGTTTGAAAAGATAAATTAATGTGTTTTGCTATCACGGGAGATAATTTAAGATAGAATCTCTTTAAAAATTTCGTGGAGATTTTATCGAATCCTGTAGCGCTTCCGGGTTTTAGTTTACTAATGATAGCAGTAACTTCTTCGGTATTGGTGGGTAGTAGTATAGCTATGAGAGTTCTGGAACACATTTTCATACAATTTATATGGAGGCAAAAAATGAGTTTTTTAGTGCTGCCATCGTAGCTTATGATAGTTGATTAGAAAGAAGGACATATAAGTTATATGGTACAACGACATTACCATTAGCACTAATTTGTTGTGTGGCTGTGTGTGAATGACAAAATATTTCAAATATAAAAATTTCACATTATTAAGATATGATTTCATATACACGTGTATATCAT
Organism: Poecilobothrus nobilitatus; assembly: GCA_947095535.1. Classification (NCBI taxonomy): domain Eukaryota; kingdom Metazoa; phylum Arthropoda; class Insecta; order Diptera; family Dolichopodidae; genus Poecilobothrus; species Poecilobothrus nobilitatus. Next base: position 83,170,545 of record OX352772.1, on the reverse strand, counting down.
GCATAAATAATGTTATAATAGTATATATGCTGTTGTTGTTATTTTTTGTTTTTAACATATGGAATGGTGCGATAAGAGAAAAAATTAATTTGAAATAATATTTATTTGTTAGTATGCTTTGAATATGAATAATTGTAGTTTTTGTTTTGAAATAACCCATTTGTAAATCTTTAAATATTTTGTAGAAGTATTGCATCATACAAAATAAATATTGTGTAGTAAACTTACTACATCGATTCTGAAACTTGTAGATGTGTAGATCATGAAAAATTTTACTAACGGCAAAACATAATTTTCTTATCAATCAAATTTTTTCCTTTTTCCGTTTTTTCTAAAATACTGATACTGATAAGAAAATTATGTTTTGTCGTTGCTAAAATTCTTCATGATCTACACATATTGTAAATCCATCATTTGCCTAAATTTTTTCATAATCAATGTAGTAACTTTACTACATAGACCACATTATAGCTCAGATCATAAGACTAGCAGGTTAGAAGAGCTCAGATCATAACAGTAACAGGTCAGATCATAGCAGTTATCAGTTAGCAGTAATTCGAATTTTTAAGCTTCAAACTTTTAATACTTAGTAATCTAATTCCTTGAATTATCATGCGGTTACCATACGTTATAGTTTTCATTCTCATCATTTCATACCATTACAGCATGTTATCACTATTATTAAACATTTACAACTAATCACATTACAAATGATGGAATCGAACCATAATTCGTGGAATTATTATGCTGATAACAGTTTTTAATAACCAATCAAATTATAGAAAGATATGATTAATTCATTAAATTATCATGTGAATAATGCATGCTAGTCGGATATAAATAGCAAATCAATAAAGCAAATGCAAAGCGGTAAAATCAACTAATAAATTTTAAAGATGGATAATAAAGGAAATGTAGTAAAAAATTAAAAATATTGAATGACTCATTTAAAAATGTGAAGTCAGTTGGGGGGAAAACTTCATTAATAAATGCTATTCAAATAGTGCAAAGCTATCGAACACAATTAAAGATCCTAAGAATAAAAACTGGTGGCAATATTAAACCAAAATTAATGAAGAAAAATTTATTATGGCGAAATATTCAGTCAGCTTTTAATGGACGTATTAGAACTGGAATCATTATAAATATAAACCATGAGGAGTCCGATACATTTTTTAATGATTGCGAGAAACTCTTTAGTAGGCATATTAAAAATGTTCTTAAAAAAGAAAATTTTCTGAAAGTAAATTCGGTCTTTTGTGGTGAATTTAAAATCGCTAAAGGTGATGAAGATACCTATGATTTTAAATACATAAATACTAAAAATGGTATAATAAATAATAATACTAACCTTAACAAGTGGTTTATTGAGAACATAAAATCCATCATAATGAAGGATCTTGATGAATTTCAAGAAAAAGATAGCGGTTGGGTGCTATCAATTTGGCTATCAATATAAATAAATATACACCAATGATAGGATCATCATACATTGAACTACCATATTGGTTAAAGCTAAAATATGCCTGTGTCAACGTAAAAAATAATGATACAGCATGCTTTGCTTGGGCTGTAGTTTCAGCTCTTTATCCAGTTGGCGACAATCCTCATCGGGTTTCAAAATATCCACATTATTCATCAGTATTGAACTTTGATAATATCACATTTCCAATGAAGATTAGTCAAATACCACGAATTGAATCACAAAATGATGTTTCAATAAATGTATACATTCTAATTAAAAAGAGTGGGAAATTTAGTATTCAACCAACATATTTGAGTAAAAACAAGAAAAATAGGCATGCAAATCTTCTATTATATCAAAACGAATATTATTATGATGGTAAGGATAATGATTATAATAATGTTAATAATAAGCAAACTCTTCAATATGACTATGTATGGATAAAAAATCTATCAAGATTGCTATCTAATCAATTATCTAAACTCAATGGTGTAAAATATTTCTGTGATCGCTGACTTCACTATTTCTTTAGTAAAGAAAAATTGGAGAGACATCATGTGGATTGTAAAAACATGAATAATTGTAAAATACGTTTACCAACTGAAGATGAAAAGCATCTACAATTTAAGAATTATAGAAATAAAGAAAAGGCGCCATTCGTCATTTATGCAGATTTAGAGTGTTTACTTCAACAGGCAAATGATAATAGTAATAACTATCAAAATCATATACCATATAGTATAGGATTTTATATTAAATGTTCATATGACTCCACGTTATCAATTTATAAATTTTACTGCGGTTTAGATTGTATTGAATGGTTCACGCGTGAGCTATTAGATTTTGCTGAAAATTTGGAAACAGTTTTTCTTTGTCCGTTACCTATGAAGAAATTAACTACTGAACAAATTTTTGATTTTGAAAACGCTACAACATGTCATATATGCCATAGAATATTTAATGATAATGAAAAAAAAGTTCGAGATCATTGTCATCTGACAGGGGAATATCGTGGTCCAGCTCATAATGACTGTAATATTAATTTTCTGGATACACATACGGTTCCAATTATATTTCATAATTTAAGTGGATATGATTCTCATTTTATAATAAAAAATATAGCTTCTGATTTGAATGGTAGAGTTCATTTATTACCAATAAACAAAGAACGTTATATATCATTTATAAAAAATTTAGATGAATATCTTATTAAATTTCGTTTTATAGGTTCATTCCGGTTTATGAAGAGCAGCCTTGATGCCATTTCTTCTTCCATAATTTCTTTTCCAATATTAAAATCAGAATTTTTAGAATTAGATGAGATTCAATATAAATTACTAACACGTAAAGGTATATTTACCTATGATTATATGGATGGTGAAAGTAAATTTTGTGAAACATCTCTACCAAAAATTGAGAATTTCTATAGTAAACTAAATGATATGAATGTTACAATGGAAGACTATAACCACTATAACCATGCTATTACTGTGTGGGATAAGTTCAATATTAAAAATTTAGGGGAATATTCCGATTTATACTTAAAAACTGATATTCTTCTTTTAGCAGATGTTTTCGAACAGTTTCGTGCTAGTTGTATGGAAACATATAGTTTAGATCCCGCACATTATTATACTCTACCAGGATATACTTGGGATGCTATGCTCAAATATACTGCTATTTCATTAGAATTAATTACCGATATAGATATGCTAATCTTTATAGAGCGGGGTCTTAGTCAATGCACTAAACGTTATTCTAAAGCGAATAATAAGTATATGGAAGCTCACAAAGCTGATGAGCAATCAAAATATTTAATGTATTATGATATAAATAATGAATGTCGCAATATTTACCATTGGGGAGGTTCAAATGGTATGAAAATCATAATTTTAATATTATGCATATATCAGACACATCGAATATTGGATATATATTAGAAGTGGATTTAGAATATCCACATGAACTTCATAATATTCATAAAGATTTACCTTTTTGTCCAGAGCACTCTATACCTCCAGGTTCCAAGCATAAAAAACTTTTCGCAACTTTTAACAATAAATCAAAGTATATTATTCATTATCGCAATTTACAACAAGCTATTAAAAATGGTGTTACAATAGCCACTGCTGCTACAATAACCACTTACTTTAATTAATTTTGTATCACAATTAAGTTAATTCATATTTAACTAGTTGAAAACTGAGAGATAATAACGGTAATATTGGTAATATTATAATAAAATTTTACCACATAGCTCACATAGCCCACACACACTTACTACATAATACATATATATTTTATGATTGAAATTTTGTATACCTATATAGAAAAAATTCATCATGAGCTAAACATACATATAATATAATAAATACATCATTTGCCGATATTTTTCTAAGTTCCATAATCAATGTAGTCCACATAGGTTCACACTATATTATGTAGGTATATATACATTTTACCGACAGTAAAACATAAATTTCACATATTTTATCAAATAAAAGAAAAAATGGAATTCCCTGACGTCATTTTCAATTTATTTTTTTATTCACAACTCAATTCTTATTATTTTACTATTTTTTCATACAAAATAAAGATTGTGTAGTGAACTTACTACATTGATTATGAAACTTATAAAAAATATAAACAAGTGGATGTATTTATTATTTGTGTAGATCATTATAAATTTTTTCTATATAATATACAAATTTCATACATACATACAATGCAACTTTGTTAATATTATTGATATTATTAATATAAAATTACTGAACAAAGTTGCATCATTATCATTTTCTGATGATGATTGAAAGCTTTTATATTTAATTTTAGTTGTTATTAAATTATAACTTACTAAATCATCTATATAAAATGAAAATGATAACTTTTGACATTTTAAAATTTTTATTATTTATAAAAAACTATAATTTAAATTGCAAAGGTTAAAAACAGATCAAATCTTATTAAAAAAAATGTGTAATAAAATTAATCAAAAAGTTGGACAATATGTAGAAAGTTTCACATTGAGTAAAAGTTATGTTTTAAATCAAATGCAACTTTGTTAATATTATTAACATTGATATGAAATTACTAAAAAAGTATAACAAAGTTGCATTACATTGTTACACTTAATTTTTAACATGAACTAATAAAACAAGCGGACTTTAAAGGTAGCGGACACTTAAGCATCTCAGCTTCTAGAACTGGGTAGCCGCAACTCGCAGGGCTGTCTGGATTTGAAACCGTTTCCGGTATAGCCTTGGTCCGGTACCGGTGGTTTAAGGTCCGGCTTTTTAAATGATTAGAGGTTAATTGTAAAAACCTGAACTTACATCTGTTAAATTTCTTAATGTTTACCTTGTAGAAAAAATAATAAGAAAAAAAGGAAATCAAATTTTGGTTAGGTGGCTTGATTTTGATAAAAAACATGATTCATAGATAAATAAACAAGATATTATTTAATGAATAATAATTTTTAAACTTTTAGTAAAAAAACAGCGTTGCTATTTAATATTAAAAATAAGTTTTAGAATCCAAGTTTTTTATTTATTTTTTGTTTACTTTTAACTTGAACTTGATCACGTTTTCAATTTGTATTTCATGATCACGACTTATATTATTAATATCTGTTAATATTATAACTTGAAAACTTTTTTAGTTAAGTTTAATAATCAAATAAAAAATCTCTATGGTTTTTTTAAGCTTTTGAAAATTGCATTTGGAAGCTTAATTTTCAAATATAACGGACGAGCTTTATAAGCTTTGAATTCAAAACCAACTTAAAAAATTTTTTTTTATTTTTTAAATAAATATTAAATTAAGTTCAAACTTTAATAATTTTGTATTTAAATCGAACTAGTTCCAGCTTGTTATTATTTCTTTCAAAACTTTTTTAGTCAAGTTCATAATCAAATAAAAAATCTCCATGGCTTTTAACTTTAAAATGGCAGTTGAACTTAATTTTCAAACAAAACGGATGAGCTTTATAAACTTTGAATTCAAACCCAACTTTAACATTTTTTTTTTAAATTTTTCAGAAAAATATTGAATTAAGTTTAAACTTGAATAATACAATCAAAACTCGCAAAAGTACATAGAATATTACAGTTTAACCAAACACCGTGGTTAAAACCATATATTGATTTAAACACAAAATTGAGAGCTGAAGCAAAAAATTAATTTGAAAAAAATTTATTTAAATTGATGAATAATGCAGTTTTTGGTAAGACTATGGAGAATGTTCATAAGCATTCCATAGTTAAATTAGTAGCAAAATGGTTGGGACGTTATGGCGCCGAAGCTGTCATATCAAACCCCAACTTTAAAGCGGTTAGCATTTTGAATGAAAACGTTGTAGCAATTGAATTAAATAAATCGGAAATTTTCTTTAATAAACCGATTTATGTTGGTATGTGTATTTTAGATTTAGCTAAAACAACCACATATGATTTCCACTATAACTATATGAAACCTAAATTTGATGCCAATTGTACCATTTGTTATACAGATACAGATTCATTAATTTATGAAATAATTTATCCTGATATATATGAAATTATTAAAACAGATTGCTACACCCATTTTGATACTAACGATTATCCTCCTAATAATCCATATAATATTCCACATGTTAATAAAAAAGTATTAGGTCTTATGAAGGATGAGAGCAATGTGATGATCATGAGAGAATTCGCAGGTTTAAGATCAAAAATGTATGCTATTCGATGCTAAGGTGGAATTCAATCAAAAAAGTCTAAAGGTATAAAAAGAAATATAGTCAAAAATAAGATGGAATTTGAGGATTATATAACATGTTTAGATACTAATATTGAAAAAATTACATCACAAAATTTAATATCCTCGAAAAAACATAATGTTACTTCAATAAAACACCAAAAGTTGCTCTAAGTCCATATGATGATAAGCGATATTTAATAAAAAATTCTTATGAAACATTACCGGGTCATTATAAAATTGTTGATTGAAAGTACTTTAATTAGTTTGTTTACTTTAATTTAATTATGATATTTGAATAATTGTTGTAGCATTCATTGATCACTTTTCTTATTGAAAACCGAATGATCTAGCTATTTCATTTTCATTTTTCAAATTTGTTGCTGTAAGAATTGAATATGTTAATAGTCTTAGTTTTAAGTTTGAAATGAAATAAATAAATAAATATGTAGCTATATAAAATAAAATAAAAAATATATAATAATTAAAACTAAAAAGTAAAAAATAAAAACAAATGTTTTATTATGAAATGATTAAAAAAATAAAAAATAAAATTCCCTTGTACCCATAATACTATTATAGTAAAATTGTATGTTAAAATAGCCACTGCTGCTACAATAGCCACTTACTTTAATTGATTTTGTATCACAATTAAGTTAATTCATATTTAACTAGTTGAAAACTGAGAGATAATAACGGTAATATTATAATAAAATTTTACCACATAGCTCACATAGCCCACACACATTTACTACATAATACATATCTATTTTATGATTGAAATTTTGTATACCTATATAGAAAAAATCCATCATGAGCTAAACATACATATAATATAATAAATAAATCATTTGCCGATATTTTTCTAAGTTCCATAATCAATGTAGTACACATAGGTGTAGATCATTATAAATTTTTTCTATATAATATACAAATTTCAATCATAAAGTAGATAATATGGGCTATGTAGCAAAGTTACTACATGAATTATGGTAAAATTTGGGCAAATGATGTATTTACTATAATTGTGTAGATTATGAAGAATTTTAGCAACAACAAAACATAATTTTCTTATCAGTATCAGTACTAAGTGTAAGTATAATGAAATTGATTTTAGGATTAGAAGATTGAATGATTCAATGAAATTTGAGAAGAATTAGGTTTTGAAATGGTTTTTGAACTTCGATAGAGTCGTAAGCTTGCAGCTTGACTAGAAATGCTATAAGCATGTATCCGTTGAAGTTGTTGATAAGTAAACCTGCCGAAGTTGTCGGAACCATGTATCAACGATTTTAGATTTTGAATAGACTATATTTTAGTTGTAAAGATATTAGTGTTATGAAATTATCAAAAATATCCTATATTTAGAATTTTGTTTTGCTGTTTTAATTGTGTGTGTATGTGTGTGTGTGTGATTGTTTCAACACAATAGAAATTTTATGTGAATTGCTTATCTGTAAAAAGAATTAATTTGAAATAGAAAAATTGCTGATTTAGTTTTTAAAAATAATAATTAGAGAAAAAACAAAAAATAGTAAAATAATAAGAATTGAGTTGTGAAATAAAAAAATAAATTGAAAATGATGTGAGGTAATCGATTTTTTCGATTTTGTCTTTTATTTGATAAAACATATGAAATTTATGTTTTACCGACCGTAAAATGTATATAATATAATGTGAACTTTACTACATTGATTATGGAACTTGGAAAATATCGGCAAATGATATATTTATTATATGTTTAGATCAGCGCCGGCCTGACATAATTTTGCGCCCTAGGCAAAAAAGCTAAAAGTGCCCTATTTAAAAAAAATACATAGAAATACTATAAAAAAACACAAACTTTTTATTAATTCTTTTCTATATAAAATAAAACAAAACTTAATAAACAAAACTTAAAAAAACAAAAAAACAAAACAATAAAACAAAAAAAATAAAACAAAAGTTAATAAGGAATTTATATGAATTTACGTGAATGATTTTTTTCTGGCTTTCATGTCAGCAAACTTTTCTATAGCTGTCTCCAGATTTAGGCTTTGTACGACATCATTTTCTATAGAAATTATAGCCAAATTATTCAACCTCTCTTCTGTCATAGTTGATCTTAAATACGTTTTAATAAGTTTTAGTTTACTAAAACTTCTTTCACCACTCGCAACACTAACAGGAATTGTTACAAGGATCCGCAAAGCCACCCACAAATTTGGTACTGTACTTTGCAAATTATTCTCATTTATATATTTTAAATATGTTAATGGATCATTCACTTCGTCTGGTACCAACTGCTTTAATGATTCGATTTCGTGGCATAATTCGATGCCATTTATATCACTACTAGCATCATTTGTTAATTTTATATGTAAATCTTTGCAACTTTTCAGCAACTCATTACGATTATCATTATTTTTTATATTGAATAAGAAACCCCATACATCTTCGAAATCTTTCATTTGTTGAAACCTTTCGGATATAGATACCAACGATTGATCCAAAATAACATTAAAAACGTGATTTTTGTAATATTTTTCTGGATCATTTACATCGGGAATTTCATCATCGCACTCATAAGAAAATTGTTTTTTGCGACGTCTAATTCTTACAGTTTTAAATTGTGAGTTCACATTCAAAAGTGTAGCTAGATCTTTGGCTGATTTCAAAGCTTCAGAAAAACCGGATTCTCTATATTCTTCTAGAAAAATTTTACAATTCCAAAGAAGCTGGATTGCATTACTCATATCAAAAGTAACTTTTTGCATTGATTTGCTAATAATATTAAATTTTGACAAAAGTACGTACCAAACAGATAATGTTACTAGAAACTCCAAATCTTCAATTTTTTCGGCCAAAGAGTTAGCTTCTGAAACAACTGCAGCATCTGATACTTGGTCTTCCAACTCATTTAATGCATTTCTAATTTCTACAATTTCAAATATTATTGCTTTAATACATTCGATTCTACATTCCCATCTCGTTTCACTTAAAGGTTTCGGATTTAATGATTTAACATATTTTTTCAATATATTCCAGCGACCAACAGATGCAGCAAACAAAGTATAAATTCGTTGAATATAACCAAAAAAATTTATACACGTAATTGAAGAAGAAACACTATCACCAATTAGCAGGTTAAGTGAATGACATCCGCAAGGCATAAAAAACGCTCGTGGATTTTCTTTTAAAATTCTAGCTTGCACTCCTTTATTTTTACCTTTCATATTAGCCCCATTGTCATAACCTTGTCCTCTGCAATTTGCTAATTCCAAATTGAATTCTTCTAACGTTTCTACAATATTATCATACAATCCTTTTCCAGTAGAATCAAAAGCTGGTTTGAAAGAAATAAAATGTTCCTTAATCTCCATATCCTGAATATCATAAAATCTTAAGGTTACGGAAAGCTGTTCGATATGACTTATATCAGGTGTGCAGTCTAAAATAATGCAAAAATACTTCGATTTGCGAGCACGAGCCAAAATATGACTTCTTGTCATATCTCCAAGTGTACTTATCAATTGGTTTTGAATAGTTTTTCCACAGTAATGAACATGAATTTCTTGTGAGATCACCTTGCGCAAGTGCTCATTTAATGCTAAATCAAATTTTCCTAGAAGTTCAACAAGGCCGAGAAAATTCCCATTATGTGGGACAAATAGCTTATCACACGAACCCCGAAATGACAAATTATTTTTGGCTAAAAATAATGTTATGTTTATCAATCTTTCTAGGACGTTTTTCCAATTGTGTTTTTCTTGGGCTATTACAGATTGCAAATTTTTATCAATTGTTTTATTGCCTTTTAATCTTAATCTAGTTTCTATAAAGGTTCTTTCACATTTTAAGTGTGAAACTGAACGTTCGTGCATTTTCAAGCTGTCGTAGACATTTTTCCAATCCGATAAGCCACATTTTGCCAGTCCTGACCTAGCTGAACAATCAAAAAGTTTGCAAAATGAACAAAATACAGAATTTTTGATTTCTGAATAATGCAACCAGTTTCTTAAGAATTTTTCACCATTATCTATATGGCGATAAAATAACGAATTGGAAAAGCTGCGATTATTTTCGTCTTTTGGATAAATACGTTGTTCATTAAATGTTTTTTTTTCTTCATAGGTTATAATTATATGGTCAACTTCCCTACGTTTTAATGTTTGAGGCCAAAGTCCAATATCATTATAATTTAAAATATTTTCAAATACTACGGCTACAGAATTATTTAAGTCGTTATTTGAATCAATTAATTCAGTTCCATGAGGAAATAAATTATCCTCATCTTCTTCTGATGAAACATTATCAATTTCTGAGCTTGCAGATGTTGAGTTGAAATGTTCATTTTCATCAGTTATGGATACTGATTTATTGGACTTAAAATACTTCAATATTTTATCGTGTTTATCAGCATCTTTTTGTGTATTTATTTTTCGTTTGCGGTATTCATACCCACTTAACTTTTTTGGTGGCATTTTGCTATTGCGGAAAAACATATATATTTTATAGATTACTTTTTAATATATTTTTAAACAAATTTAAATTTATTAATCGCACTAATATATTTTAATCTTACCGTTTATAAGTACTTAGATTTTTAAAGCACAGAATAAAAATAAATTTACTCGATACAACTTGCAAATAGATATCACTTTCTTTATACTTAACGTAGCACTTGACTTGACTAAAAATTAATAACTTTGACGAATTATTTTCTCCGCTCCAATACCCAACCATAGATGAAGAATACTGCATAAAAGCTAATGATTTTGTTTTCTATATTTTGACATGCATTTGAATTTTCCTAAGTTTGCTATGTTTATTTTGTTCTTTCTTGAACGTTATATTCAAATTGCAAAAAAGGTTGTTCAATATTATATTATATATAGTTTTTAAAAACGACATTATGTACATATATAGTATATATAGTTTTAAAAAACATTCAAAAGCAATCAAAGAAATATTTGAAAGTAACTGTAAAAAAAATTCAATCATAATTCTTATCAATTATTACGATGAAAGATGCTTATCATTTTTAATTTTTTTCTTTAGTATAGCATATGCATTATTAGTTCTATTTAATTTTTATTATAATGATATACATATATGTAAATAAAAAAATCATAGCATTCATCATTAATAATAAAAATTAGATAGAAAACTAAGTGCATATTATATTATATCGTATGCTATATAAAAAAAAATTTTTTAAATTGATAAAATTTTAATTTGGCGCTCCTCTGTATTTGGCGCCCTAGGCTGGCGCCTTGGTCGCCTGGCAATTGGGCCGGCCCTGGTTTAGATCATGATGAATTTCTTCTATATACATAGGTATACAAAATTTCAATTAAAAAATAGATAATGTGGGCTATGTAGTAAGTTTACTACACGGCTCACATTATATCATATATATTTTACCGTCAGCAAAACATAAATTTCACATATTTAATCACACAAAAGAAAAAAAAAACAAAAAAAGAAAAAAATTTGATTGATAAGAAAATTATGTTTTGTCGTTAGTAAAATTTTCATCATGTTTATAAGTTTCAGAATCAATGTAGTAAGTTTACTACACAATATTTATTTTGTATGATGCAATACTTACTTTTACAAAATATTGAAAGACTTACAAATGGATTATTTCATAAGAAAAAGCTATCGATAAAAAATTTAATGTTGATAAGAATGTGATCAAAACAAAAAACCACAATTATTCATATCCAAAGCATACTAACAAATAAATATTAGGTATTTCAAATTAATTTGTCGGCTTATCGCACCATTCCATATGTTAAAAACAAAAAATAGCAACAACAGCATATATACTATTATAACATTATTTAGGTATGATATACACGTATGTATGTGTATATGAAATCATATTTTAATAATGTGAAATTTTTATATTTGAAATATTTTGTCATGCACACACACAACCAATCAGTGCTATTGGTAGTGTCGTTGTACCATATAACTTATATGTCCTGCTTTCTAATCAACTATCATAAGCTACGATGGCAACACTAAAACACTCATTTTTTGTCTACATATAAAGTTTGTATGAAAAAGTGTTCCAGAACTCTCATAACTATACTACTGTGGGTTCTAACTCAATGTTGTTATGAATCGTCCTTGAGAAATAATCAATATATTCAATATTAATAGGCCCCGTCGGGAGTTCAACTCTGCTGTTACATTAGTAAAGTATGTATTCATTGTTTCCGAAAAAAGTTCTTCATCCATAATAGGTCCGTTTTCTATATATAAGGTCTTAATACTACACCTCGAACCATTCGGTCCCTATTAAACATAAATTTGTGGTATAGAGCCCATAGTTTTCTGCTATTACCGGGATTTTGTAAAGTGGTATCGGAACAGAATTTTTTTTTTGCTACAAGAATAAGAGCGGTAACTTCCTTTCTATACTTCATGTATAACTCATAAATCCTTTGATTACCCTCATATTTTTTTGAGTATTTATAATATGAATCTCTTATTCTTATTGTAATAGCCCACACACATTTACTACATAATACATATATATTTTATGATTGAAATTTTGTATACCTATATAGAAAAAATTCATCATGAGCTAAACATACATATAATATAATAAATACATCATTTGCCGATATTTTTCTAAGTTCCATAATCAATGTAGTCCACATAGGTTCACACTATATTATGTAGGTATATACATTTTACCGACATATATAGACATATATTTTATATATATACATTTTACCGACAGTAAAACATAAATTTCACATATTTTATCAAATAAAAGAAAAAATGGAATTCCCTGCGTCATTTTCAATTTATTTTTTTATTTCACAACTCAATTCTTATTATTTTACTATTTTTTCATACAAAATAAATATTGTGTAGTAAACTTACTACATTGATTATGAAACTTATAAAAAATATAAACAAGTGGATGTATTTATTATTTGTGTAGATCATTATAAATTTTTTCTATATAATACACAAATTTCATACATACATACAATGCAACTTTGTTAATATTATTAATATAAAATTACTGAACAAAGTTGCATCATTATCATTTTCTGATGATGATTGAAAGCTTTTATATTTAATTTTAGTTGTTACGAGACTCACATCAATTATCAGGCCATGAAGTGCAGAGAGTAAAAGCTTAATAAGGGGCCAGCTTTTAACAAATTTACACGCAGTCTTATGGAAAAAAATAGGGGGCCGACTATAAATCTTGAAATAACACAAAAGCCATTTACTTTATTCAATTTGGTCCAAAGAAAAAATTAAAGTCGCATCTTTTTTACATAATTCATTAAAGAAAGATATTTTAAAATATAATATTTTCATTCATAAATATGCATTTAAAAAATTGTCTTCCTTTAAATTTTTTATTTTAAAAACTTCTTAAGATAAATTGCCTTAATATCGTAGTAGTATACGTCGAGACTACTTTCATACTTTAAAATTTCGTACACGCTTATATGGTTATAATCGAGACTCACATCAATTATTAAATTATTCATACGCGCAATACGTGAGAATCGATTGCAATTCTCTCACAACTACATTCATGTGTTTTCAGTTCTTGGCCTGTTTCGAGACTCACATCAATTATCAGGCCATGAAGTGCAGAGAGTAAAAGCTTAATAAGGGGCCAGCTTTTAACAAATTTACACGCAGTCTTATGGAAACAAATAGGGGGGAAATAAACAAATAGGACTATAAATCTTGAAATAACACAAAAACTATTTACTTTATTCAATTTGGTCCAAAGAAAAAATTAAAGTCGCATCTTTTTTACATAATTCATTAAAGAAAGATATTTTAAAATATAATATTTTCATTCATAAATATGCATTTAAAAAAATGTCTTCCTTTGAATTTTTTATTTTAAAAGCTTCTTCAAATAAATTGCCTCAATATCGTAATAGTATACGTCGAGACTACTTTCATACTTTAAAATTTCATACACGCTTATATGGCTATAATCGAAACTCACATCAATTATTAAATTATTTATACGCGCAATACGTGAGAATCGATTGCAATTCTCTCACAACTACATTAATGTGTTTTCAGTTCTTGGCCTGTTTACTTAGGTCTTGGCCTGTTTACTTAGGCCTTGGTTGTTATTAAAATATAACTTACTAAATCATCTATATAAAATGAAAATGATAACTTTTGACATTTTAAAATTTTTATTATTTATTAGGTAATATAAAAAACTATAATTTAAATTGAAAAGGTTAAAGACAGATCAAATCTTATTAAAAAAAATGTGTAATAAAATTAATCAAAAAGTTGGACAATATGTAGAAAGTTTCACATTGAGTAAAAGTTATGTTTTAAATCAAATGCAACTTTGTTAATATTATTAACATTGATATGAAATTACTAAAAAAGTATAACAAAGTTGCATTACATTGTTACACTTAATTTTTAACATGAACTAATAAAACAAGCGGACTTTAAAGGTAGCGGGCACTTAAGCATCTCAGCTTCTAGAACTGGGCAGCCGCAACTCGCGGGGCTGCCTGGATTTGAAACCGTTTCCGGTATAGCCTTGGTCCGGTACCGGCCGTTTAAGGTCCGGCTTTTTAAATGATTAGAGGTTAATTGTAAAAACCTGAACTTACATCTGTTAAATTTCTTAATGTTTACCTTGTAGAAAAAATAATAAGAAAAAAAGGAAATCAAATTTTGGTTAGGTGGCTTGATTTTGATAAAAAACATGATTCATAGATAAATAAACAAGATATTATTTAATGAATAATAATTTTTAAACTTTTAGTAAAAAAACGCAATGCTGTTATTTAATATTAAAAACAAGTTTTCAAATCCAAGTTTTTTATTTATTTTTTGTTTACTTTTAACTTGAACTTGATCACGTTTTCAATTTGTATTTCATGATCACGACTTATATTATTAATATTATAACTTGAAAACTTTTTTAGTTAAGTTTAATAATCAAATAAAAAATCTCTATGGTTTTTTTAAGCTTTTGAAAATTACAGTTGGCAGCTTAATTTTCAAATATAACGGATGAACTTTATGAGCTTTAAATTCAAAACCAACTTAAAAAAAAAATTTTTATTTTTTAAATAAATATTAAATTAAGGTCAAGCTTTAATAATTTTGTATTTAAATCGAACTAGTTCCAGCTTGTTATTATTTCTTTCAAAACTTTTTTAGTTAAGTTCACAATCAAATAAAAAATCTCCACGGCTTTTTTAAGTTTTTCAACTTTAAATGGCAGTTGGCAGCCTAATTTTCAAACATAACGGGCTAGCTTTCTGAGCTTTGAATTCAAACCTAACTTTAAAATTTTTTTTAATTTTTCAGAAAAATATTGAATTAAATTTAAACTTTAATAATTTTATATGTAAACAAAGCTTTTAAAACTTTTAATATAAAATACTTACTTCATTTCTTATAAAAAATTTTTAAGTATAAACTTATATTTTCTCAGAAACAGAAAACTTAGTTTACACTAGTTCAAGCTTGTTTTTATAACTTTAAAAACTTTTTTAGTCAAGTTCACACAAATAAAAAGTTTCCATGACTTTTAACTTTAAAATGGCAGTTGAACTTAATTTTCAAACAAAACGGATGAGCTTTATAAACTTTGAATTCAAACCCAACTTTAACATTTTTTTTAAATTTTTCAGAAAAATATTGAATTAAGTTTAAACTTTAATAATACAATCAAAACTCACAAAAGTACATAGAATATTTATTTATTTATTTATTTATTTATTTAGTTCAAGCT
This sequence comes from Poecilobothrus nobilitatus, assembly GCA_947095535.1. Taxonomy (NCBI): domain Eukaryota; kingdom Metazoa; phylum Arthropoda; class Insecta; order Diptera; family Dolichopodidae; genus Poecilobothrus; species Poecilobothrus nobilitatus. Next base: position 83,154,589 of record OX352772.1, on the reverse strand, counting down.
TAACACAAGCTAGTTACAATATAATTCAATTACAAAAAAATTATTAAATTTAAACAATAATTATATAAAATAAAAATTTTACAAAATATTTTATGACATTTAATGTAATAATTAATACTCGTAAATACTACATTATAACTTTAATTAAAAATAAAATTTAAAAGGAAAAAAAAGAACAAGTTAAAGATAAAAATTTATTACAAAAAACAAAAAAATTTTTAATTAAATAATACGTATGACATTAAAATCATAGTTATTATTAACAAACTGCATAAAATTACAAATCAGAATTAACCATCGATTGATATAAATAAAAAAAATATATCTCGATAATACAGTTTCAATGAATATAAATCTCTTTTTAAAGATTCTTTGGTTAGTTGAAAGTTAATATGGGATTTGTGTAAGTTACAGAGAGACATCATTCTATTAAGTGGTTCATACTTACCATAATTAGTGCGGTGAAACTGCAAATTAAAGAGGTTAACCGATCTTAGCCTAGTATTGGTACAAAAGCTAATGTTGGCTAATAATTGTGCAGATAAAATATTACCTTTTACCAATTCTGTCAAGAATAATATGTCTGCGACGTTACGACGTTTTTCAAGCGTACACATATGTAAAAGGTTTAGTCTATGTTCATATGGAGGTAGATTATAAGGATCTTCCCAAAGGAGATGACGTAGGGGAAATTTAAGAAATTTTTTTTGAACAGATTCCATTCTGAATATATGGGTTTTATAAAATGGACTCCACACCTGGCTGGCATATTCTAAATTGGGACGAACTAAGCAACTGTAAAGAGATTTAAAAACATAAGGATCAAACATCAAATCTCTAGCCCATCGTTTAATAACACTGAGCATAGAGTTGGATTTGTTTAAAATATATGTATAATGAGTATGAAAAGAAAGTTTACTATCAAAAAATACACCCAAGTCTTTTATAGAATTAACTTTAGGGATAGTTTGAAGGTTAAAGCAATAATTATATGAAATTGGATTAGAACGGCGAGTAAAAGTAATATGAGCACATTTAGTATTACCATAAAGAAATCATTACGTACAAACAAATAAGAATGAAACGAATAAAAATAAATATTACCACTACCATACCACTAAATGAAATTAAAAAATGGTTTAAACGAGGAAGAATACAGTTGACTTTGTCAACTCTTAGATACCCGTACGAACCGTTAGTATGTTCACAGCCTGTCACTCTGCTTACAATATTATTTTTTTAATATTTTAGTATTTTAAAATAATTTGGGTGAATTTTATAATTTCTAGAACTATGGGTTGTACATATATTCAAACTATATGTTTATATGTACATTCTTCAAAAGCAGATTCTAACTTTCCACATAACGATTATCAATCCAAAACTTTTTCAAATATTCTATAGTACCATTTAATACTAAGCGGTAAATGTATATTAAATTTACTAAGTACAAAATAGTAAATATAATTTTAAATATTATATTATATTATATTTAAATATTCCATTGACAGAATAATTTCTTATAAGTACAATAAAATACATATATGTATTTAAATACGGCGCTATATAATATACATCTATACTCTTATCATTCATTCATCAGTGACATATACGATATGTAAATAAACATGAGTATGTATGTATATCAATATCATATAAATAAAAATTCTTCAAGCAACCGTTATGTTGTTTATTTATTTACATTTTTATGTACTACGCATTATATCCTCAACAATTTCAAATTATCGAATAAAACAAATGCAAAAAATTTGTTGAAGAAATTTGTTAGAAAATTTGAAAAAATCAAGTAACACTTTCGTCAATTATAAAGTAACCCTATATTATTAAAAAAAGTTGTTAACAGAAATAAGAAAATAATGTTAAAGCTTTAATTTTTGTGTATTACTTCAAAAAAATTTTAACAGGTGTTCAAGTTACAGGTGTTTAAAAATAGGAAATTTTCAGTTTTTGACCCCTTACAGCTCCTAAACGGGGGGTGATACAAAAAAAATTTTTGAAATGACTCATACTTATTTTTAAAGATCTAACTTCTGTCAAAATTTCAAGTTTCCAACTTAAACCGTTTAGAAGATAGAAGGGTTAAAAGATTTTGCAAAATTTGAGTTTCGCATAACGGTAAATTAAGACACCGTATGCTACAAATATATATTTATTATATATATATTTTTAAAGCTGATAAAAGTAGTAATCGTTTGGCGTTTTCAAAATGAAGATATACCTTATACAACTTGTGCTATAACAATTTAAATATAGAGCTTTTTTGAACCTTTGGGGAGCTGTAGCTCCGTAACGGATGGAGCTACAAAAAAAAGTTATTAAAAATAAAATTAATATTTTTGTGAGATCTATCAGCAGTTAAAATTTCATAGCTCTATTCCAAAAAAAATGTGGGGATTTAAAAGTTAGGTGTTCGAGAGCTACTCTAAGTTTTGGTCCAAACTCAACCAAAAAAATAGGGAACCTACAAATTTTTCCTAGAATATTTTGTGTAAATTTCAAGATTCTAGCTTTCTTAGTTTTTGAGTTAGCGTGCTGACGGACGGACGGACGGACGGACGGACGGACATGGCTCAAAAGTCTTAGAATTTTTTTCTGATCCGATCCATACCTTTGAAGGTATATCTAGCTCGCTTATTTCGAGGTGTTACAAACGGAGGAGTAATTTTATTATACCCGATCCTATCGTACGGGTATAAAAATTTGTTCGGTGTAAATACTCTATGTATATGATTTCTTTGTGATAATAATATAGAACCCCGAAATCTGTTTTGTTGCAGATTAACATATTTTGAACAAAAAATTTATACAGAAATAATATTTATTTGCAGCTTATAAAAAAATGAAATGTATTCTTTTCATATTTATACTATTTTATAATTGTAGTGGTATAGTAGTGGTAATATTTTTTTTTATTCGTTTCATTCTTATTTGTTTGTACGTATGTTTATTAGATTTGAAATGATTAGAATTTGAATGTTTAATAATTTTTGGCTGGCATATATAAAGCGTATTAAATAGCGTATGTGTGTGTTTAGTAAAATTAAAAATGATTTTATTATGCATGTATAAGAACATAACGTATTGAAGTAGGTAAATAAATAAAAAATTGGATAAGTGATAATAAGTGACTTTTATTAAATATTTTGTTTTAATAAATAAACTTAAGGTAAAAAGGGAACAAATTAATTTTAAATTACAGATTCACTGAAATAAAAGTTTCTTTTCCTACTTAGAGTAAATATAGAGTCATGATATACCTAGTACTAGTAAAAGTAAATAATTTTTAAAACTTTTGCAAAAATTAATAAAAAAATTAAATTTTATTTAACAATTTTCTTTTTAATATTAGTACCTAAATGTTAGAATAGCTCATACCATTTTTAAAATGATTCAAATCATTTTTAAAATGATGAAAAAAATTTCTTTTGTGTCATGTAACGATTTATTTTTTAAGACTTCTGAAAGCGCTTTATTACTTGAGTCAGAACAATTTATTTTTCAAAAAATCTACAAAAATTACTCAGATATTGTCCATGTAAAATCGCCAACAGAAATTTTTTTTGAATTGACCCAATTTCAAATCAATATATTTGATCACTTTTTTCTCAAAACTTTCATCAAAAGAACTTAAAAAAAAAACATTTTATATTGTTGTTTGGAAGCTACTAATAAATCGGATAAATATTCTACGTGGTTCAACGAAAATGAAAAATGCTTTACGCATAAAATTAAGTTTTTAGAATTACTAATTGATTTATTATTAAAAAAACCAAATGGTTAAAGGAAAAATTAATAATTGAGGAAGAACAAAAAGCTAAGAAATCCAAGAGGGAAAGACAAAAAAATAGTCAAAAAAATTCAAAACTAAATATAGGTAGGTATATAGTAGAAATTTTGTCTCACATGGTCTGCAATTTTTGAATAAATATTTTTTTAAACTTTTTCTTGATTTGTAATGGATTAATAACTTTAATTTTTATTTTTTTTTTCATGAAAATTTTGTTAAAAATCAATGCATGAGATTATTAATTTAACTTAAATACCTATATATATTGTTAAAATGATTAATTATGTTTTTATGTTAAATTTTTTAAATGTTAAAGTAGGTCGAATCGCCGAAAGTCGGACACCACCAAAAGTCGGACATATTTGATTTTAAATTACTGCAAAATGTTGATTTCGTTCAAAAATAAAAAAATAATGGGAATTTCCCGTTCAATATATATTTCTTCTTATTATTTACAAAATTTTAAGATCATGCGTCATTCTATTTAAATTTAATAAACATTTTAAGTTCGATCGGTAAGGTTCAGTGAAGAAAAGTAAAAAAAAATAGTTTTTTTAGGTGCTAAAGTAGAAAAGTGAAATTACATTTATTTCTTATTTGGGATATTTTTAGGGTAAGTTGATTTGTTTTTTATTATATATTGTTTTTAGAATAAAATTAAACATACCTATAACATTAATTTTATTCAAAAATATATTTCAAAAATTAAATTTAAAATTCCGTCCGATTTTACGTACATAAAATCTAAAGTCGGGCGCACTGTCCGACTATAAAATCACTGTATGTTTCTATAGTTTTATTGTCGGACAGTATATTTTCTTGTCTTGTATACTATCTAAAAGCTTTATAATTTTACTAGATTAATTCGCGATAGATTAATATATCTAATTAGACATAATATGATTCGTCCAATTCGGAAATATGACTTGGATCTTGTTGAAAAGGCCATTTCAGATATAAAATTAAATAATTTATCTATTCGTTTAGCTGCAAAAAAATACAATGTTCCTCGATCAACATTGCATGATAGATTAACTGGCAAAACTAGTCAATTAAAATTAAAAATGGGGCCAGCGACAGTTTTGACCAATGAAGAAGAATTGGAAATAGTCAAGTGGATTAATAATCTAATAAAATGTGGGTTTCCAATAAAAATCAATGATTTGTTGAACACAGTTCAAAAAATTGTTCTTGAGGACAAAAGAAAGACCCCTTTTAAAAATGGTCGACCTGGTCGAAAATGGTATGACTCATTTATGAAACGCCACCCAGAACTTGGTCTACGTACACCAGAAAATTTGACCAAAGGCAGAGCAACGGTTACAAAGCAATTTATTGAAAAATGGTTTTCTGATTTGGAAAATTATTTAAATGAAAATAATTATAAAGATGTTATGCTGAACCCTAAAAGAATTTTTAATGCTGATGAAACCTCGTTTGCTTTATGCCCCAAAAGTGGAAAAGTTATTGCCCCTAAAGGTTGGCGTAATGTTTACGATGTCAAATCCGGCAGTGATAAAGATAATTTAACTGTCTTATTAGGTTTTAACGCTGATGGTCAGGTTTTACCACCTATGGTTGTGTTCCCATACAAAAGAGCTCCACCCAAACCAATTATTGAATCGATGAATAAAACTTGGTTTCTGGGAAAAAGTGAAACCGGCTGGATGAGGAGTGATACATTTTACGAATATGTAGCAAATGGCATTGCTAGTTGGGTAAAAGAAAAAAATATAGCTCAACCAATAATTCTTTTTGTCGATGGTCATCGATCCCATTTAACAATGGAACTCAGCAAATTTTGCGATAATAATGGGATTATTTTATATGCATTGCCTGCAAATACGACACATTTAATGCAGCCAGCTGATGTTAGTGTTATAATTGTAGTGGTATAGTAGTGGTAATATTTTTTTTTATTCGTTTCATTCTTATTTGTTTGTACGTATGTTTATTAGATTTGAAATGATTAGAATTTGAATGTTTAATAATTTTTGGCTGGCATATATAAAGCGTATTAAATAGCGTATGTGTGTGTTTAGTAAAATTAAAAATGATTTTATTATGCATGTATAAGAACATAACGTATTGAAGTAGGTAAATAAATAAAAAATTGGATAAGTGATAATAAGTGACTTTTATTAAATATTTTGTTTTAATAAATAAACTTAAGGTAAAAAGGGAACAAATTAATTTTAAATTACAGATTCACTGAAGTAAAAGTTTCTTTTCCTACTTAGAGTAAATATAGAGTCATGATATACCTAGTACTAGTAAAAGTAAATAATTTTTAAAACTTTTGCAAAAATTAATAAAAAAATTAAATTTTATTTAACAATTTTCTTTTTAATATTAGTACCTAAATGTTAGAATAGCTCATACCATTTTTAAAATGATTCAAATCATTTTTAAAATGATGAAAAAAATTTCTTTTGTGTCATGTAACGATTTATTTTTTAAGACTTCTGAAAGCGCTTTATTACTTGAGTCAGAACAATTTATTTTTCAAAAAATCTACAAAAATTACTCAGATATTGTCCATGTAAAATCGCCAACAGAAATTTTTTTTGAATTGACCCAATTTCAAATCAATATATTTGATCACTTTTTTCTCAAAACTTTCATCAAAAGAACTTAAAAAAAAAACATTTTATATTGTTGTTTGGAAGCTACTAATAAATCGGATAAATATTCTACGTGGTTCAACGAAAATGAAAAATGCTTTACGCATTAATGCTAAATGCTAAAATTAAGTTTTTAGAATTACTAATTGATTTGTTATTAAAAAAACCAAATGGTTAAAGGAAAAATTAATAATTGAGGAAGAACAAAAAGCTAAGAAATCCAAGAGGGAAAGACAAAAAAATAGTCAAAAAAATTCAAAACTAAATATAGGTAGGTATATAGTAGAAATTTTGTCTCACATGGTCTGCAATTTTTGAATAAATATTTTTTTAAACTTTTTCTTGATTTGTAATGGATTAATAACTTTAATTTTTATTTTTTTTTTCATGAAAATTTTGTTAAAAATCAATGCATGAGATTATTAATTTAACTTAAATACCTATATATATTGTTAAAATGATTAATTATGTTTTTATGTTAAATTTTTTAAATGTTAAAGTAGGTCGAATCGCCGAAAGTCGGACACCACCAAAAGTCGGACATATTTGATTTTAAATTACTGCAAAATGTTGATTTCGTTCAAAAATAAAAAAATAATGGGAATTTCCCGTTCAATATATATTTCTTCTTATTATTTACAAAATTTTAAGATCATGCGTCATTCTATTTAAATTTAATAAACATTTTAAGTTCGATCGGTAAGGTTCAGTGAAGAAAAGTAAAAAAAAATAGTTTTTTTAGGTGCTAAAGTAGAAAAGTGAAATTACATTTATTTCTTATTTGGGATATTTTTAGGGTAAGTTGATTTGTTTTTTATTATATATTGTTTTTAGAATAAAATTAAACATACCTATAACATTAATTTTATTCAAAAATATATTTCAAAAATTAAATTTAAAATTCCGTCCGATTTTACGTACATAAAATCTAAAGTCGGGCGCACTGTCCGACTATAAAATCACTGTATGTTTCTATAGTTTTATTGTCGGACAGTATATTTTCTTGTCTTGTATACTATCTAAAAGCTTTATAATTTTACTAGATTAATTCGCGATAGATTAATATATCTAATTAGACATAATATGATTCGTCCAATTCGGAAATATGACTTGGATCTTGTTGAAAAGGCCATTTCAGATATAAAATTAAATAATTTATCTATTCGTTTAGCTGCAAAAAAATACAATGTTCCTCGATCAACATTGCATGATAGATTAACTGGCAAAACTAGTCAATTAAAATTAAAAATGGGGCCAGCGACAGTTTTGACCAATGAAGAAGAATTGGAAATAGTCAAGTGGATTAATAATCTAATAAAATGTGGGTTTCCAATAAAAATCAATGATTTGTTGAACACAGTTCAAAAAATTGTTCTTGAGGACAAAAGAAAGACCCCTTTTAAAAATGGTCGACCTGGTCGAAAATGGTATGACTCATTTATGAAACGCCACCCAGAACTTGGTCTACGTACACCAGAAAATTTGACCAAAGGCAGAGCAACGGTTACAAAGCAATTTATTGAAAAATGGTTTTCTGATTTGGAAAATTATTTAAATGAAAATAATTATAAAGATGTTATGCTGAACCCTAAAAGAATTTTTAATGCTGATGAAACCTCGTTTGCTTTATGCCCCAAAAGTGGAAAAGTTATTGCCCCTAAAGGTTGGCGTAATGTTTACGATGTCAAATCCGGCAGTGATAAAGATAATTTAACTGTCTTATTAGGTTTTAACGCTGATGGTCAGGTTTTACCACCTATGGTTGTGTTCCCATACAAAAGAGCTCCACCCAAACCAATTATTGAATCGATGAATAAAACTTGGTTTCTGGGAAAAAGTGAAACCGGCTGGATGAGGAGTGATACATTTTACGAATATGTAGCAAATGGCATTGCTAGTTGGGTAAAAGAAAAAAATATAGCTCAACCAATAATTCTTTTTGTCGATGGTCATCGATCCCATTTAACAATGGAACTCAGCAAATTTTGCGATAATAATGGGATTATTTTATATGCATTGCCTGCAAATACGACACATTTAATGCAGCCAGCTGATGTTAGTGTTTTCAAACCACTAAAATCCGAATGGAAAAAAACTGTCCATAATTTTCAAATGGAATCAGCAAACCCAAATACAGTGGTTACTAAATTCAATTTTTGTCCCTTATTGGAGAAGGTTTTAGAAAACAAAGAAGCTTCACTATCAGGCACCATTAAAAATGGATTTAAAAAATCTGGGCTTTTTCCTTTTGATTGCACTGCAATAGATTTTTCTCAATGCGTTCAAAACACTAGGGAAAACTTAGAAAATAAAAAAACTTCAAGATCAATATCCGACTATATTATTGCTAAAAATATAATAGAAGAAATTATAGCTGATTTTAAAAATAAAAAAAAAGAACTCAATTTGAACATATTACTAACTACAATAACTTCCTTAATAAATTCAAATCACCTAGCTTCAAACTTAACTCAAAATGTTACTTCAAATGAAAATTTTGAATCTCGTAATTTAACATTTTCCAATCTGGAAATGGTTAACACTGAAACTGTTTACAATATTTTACCAAGTGGTGAGTTGCAATTTGCTTATTCACTACCCAGTCTATCAGAAAGTAAAGAGGTCGAGGTTACATCTAATTTAGTGAATTCATCTGACTTACGTAAAACATTAAGCACTAACATGATTAATTCTTTCAGTGAATTACAACAAATGGATTTTCCAGTTACTACAATTTCTGTAAATTCGAAGTATTTGTGTTTGGCTATTATTCATAAATATTTTATTTTTTAGATATTGGATTCCGAGTCTGAAATTCAATTTAATAGAATTGTTCCTAATAATCAAGAAATTTGTCAACCACAGAGTTTTTCCCCATTGCAAAGTGACGAAAGTCTAGAGAGACAAGATGGACTTCTTACCACTTGTGATGTAGGGTTTCAAAATATTTGGATCATATTTTTTTATAAAAATTGTATCTAAATTTATATTACAGATGTTAACAACTGAAATGGAGAATGAAATTTTAAAAATTTTACGTGAAGATGAAGATGAACGAGAAACGCGAAGTATTGAACGACAATCAAATGCAAATTTATTACAGAATAAATATTCAACACCTGTATCATCTTTAAATGTTTCTCCATCATATACAAATGTGTCTCCATCACTCAGAAAGCATTTATTTTATCCTTCTCCATTATCTTCTAAAAATAGGAGATTCGAAAAAAAACGATTACCATCAGCAATTTCTTCCATTGGATGGAGGACACTTTTTACTGAAAAAGAAAATGAAAAACAGGAAATTATGGGAAAAGTTCAGAAGCGGAAAGCGGAAAGGCTAATTAAAAAAGAAAATTGCAAAAAGCCAAGAAAAAAAAAAAATATTAAACAATGTCAAGAATGTCTGGAAGATTTAATTAGTGACATTGAGGAGGATGAGCTTAAAAATATTGGCTGCGATGATTGTCCTCGTTGGTATCACCTAAAATGCACCAGATTTGTAGGAACTTCTTTTGATATCACAAAAAATAAATATTTCCAATGCAAATTTTGCAATATTTAATTATAAGAAAGAACTGTTTTTTTAATTTTTTATATTTTTAATATTTTTATTTTTGAAATTCTTTATATTATAAAACAAAAAGACTCTTCTATTAATAGTGTATTAGATTAAGATAATTTTTATTGAAGTATTTTATTTAATAATGTTGAATTAACTATTTTTATTTTTGTTAAATTTTTATATCTGTGAAATAAACTACCGAGTTACCTATTTAAAATGCAATTTTTTTACTGTCCGACTATTGGTAAATATGTGTCCGAAATTAGATTTTTGGTGTCCGACTATTAGCAAAATTGGGATTTTGCGTTTAACAATTTATTTAAGAAAAACTATGTATTTTGATGATAAAATTTAATATAAAATATAAAATTTAACTAATTTTAGAGTCTAAAAATGTATAAAAAAATATTTTACGATCATTAGTATTGGTTTTATAAGCATTGAAAAAAAAGTCGACAACAATTCGTCCGACTACTGGCGATTCAACCCTAGTTTATTATGCTTAGTTATAATTTTGTAAATAATTTTGTAAATAGTTTTTTGTATTTTCTTGTAAAATTTGTTTACATAAATTTTGAATTTTTATTTTTTTGTAAATGTACTAATAAAAAGGGTTTTTTTTATGCCATTTCGAAAATTAATACTATCAGACTATATTTTAGAATTTTCCATGTGGCTTTTTCCCTTCAAAAGTTTACTTTTTATTCTTTAATTTTAAGCAATAAAACATTTTTTTAATTAATTTTATGTGCTTTTGTTATTTTTTGATTCCCTATTAAGGTACTGTACTAATATTCCTATTATAATATTAGCTATTCTAACATTTAGGTACTAATATTAAAAAGAAAATTGTTAAATAAAATTTGATTTTTTTATTAATTTTTGCAAAAGTTTTAAAAATTATTTACTTTTACTAGTACTAGGTATATCATGACTATATATTTACTCTAAGTAGGAAAAGAAACTTTTATTTCAGTGAATCTATAATTCAACATTGATTTGTCCCCTTATTACCTTAAGTTTATTTATTAAAACAAAATATTTCATAAAAGTCACTTATTATCACTTATCTAATTTTTTATTTATTTACCTACTTCAATACGTTATGTTCTTATACATGCATAATAAAATCATTTTTAATTTTACTAAACACACACATACGCTATTTAATACACTTTATATATGCCAACCAAAAATTATTAAACATTCAAATTCTAATCATTTCAAATTTCATACGTACGTACAAACAAATAAGAATGAAACGAATAAAAAAAAATATTACCACTACCGCACCACTACAATTATAAAATAGTATAAATAAGAAAAGAATACATTTCATTTTTTTATAAGCTGCAAATAAATATTATTTCTGTTTAAATTTTTTGTTCAAAATATGTTAATCTGCAACAAAACAGAATTTCGGGGTTCTATATTTTGTGCAGAAATAGTTTAAAAAATTTGTTCGGTGTAAATACTCTATGTATATGATTTCTTTATGGTAATATTGTCTAAAATTAAATTAAAACAAAAAAAGAAAAAAAAAAAGTATAAATGATATGCTGATTATTATTATTGAAATAAAAAATTACGTAGTTTCTAAAAAAATGTACTCAATTCTAACAATTTCTAAAAAGTACGTACATAATTTTTTGGACAAATAAAATGTAACAGATCTGCACAATTGTAGTAAAGTCACATCGCTGCCTGCGTTATCGGTTTTACTTTGATTGCTTTGAATTGAATAAAGATACATAAAAAGAAAAAAATCAAAAATTATTTACATTTTATTTAGAGTTAATATTTGGTTAATATTTTTAATAGAGGATTTATATGTACATATTTATATAATGTATAAAAAAGATATAGAAAATATTGCATCGTTGCTGATTGCAACGTTGTTACTTTGGTTTTTAGCAAAAACATTTTGTATACGCAGAATAAAATAATATTATGTGTATGCATATAATGAATAAATTATTAAGTTCTTTTATTTTTCCCCGTGATATGTCAATAGGTCAAGAGATTTTTTACTGTGACAGAGTAATCGTGTATAAAAGTACATTTTATGAATTATGATACAAAAATGTCTTATGCATTTTAGCAAGAATTAACCTTCTAACGTTTGTTTAATTGACTAAACATTTTTAACAGTAATAACATAAATAAAATTGTGTTTTAAATTAATTATAAAATTTAATATGTACATATGTATGTACTTGTTTTGATTTTTAAACATTATTTAATTTGAATATTTGGTTTATAATTTTAATGCTTTTGAACAACAAAAATATTGAGAAAGATAAAGAAGAGAACAGGAATATATTTACTTATTTTAATATGATATATACATCCATATGTGTGTTGTAATATCTATGCATTTGAAAGTTATTTATTTATGTACAAAATGTTCAATATAGCCTTAGCTTATATTAGCTGTATTAAATGTTTAATATGGCCATAATTTAAATTTAAATGTACATATGATAAAAATTCAATTTTCCAATATTGGGGAAATAATTTAATCATTTAAATTATTTCATTTCCAAAAGCATTTTATCATAACTCAAAAACTAAAAAGGTTAGAGCAGCCAATGGTTGTTAGAAAGTGGTGAAAGATTAGAAAAATTTTATATGTATGTATGTATTATACCGTATGTTGTATGTTGCTGTATGTATGTTGTCTAATGTTTCTTTTAATTGGGAACAGTTTCTCGTTTTATTAAAATAAAGAGTAAAATCCTGCTTTAAATGGTACTATTCAAAGAAAAGGAGTAGATAGCTATTCTAAGTTTTTAATATTTTTTATTAAACTTATTAAGTAAAAAACAAAACTTCAAAAAAGAAATAAAACATTATTTTTAAAATTTTTTTTTTAAAATTAAATAACAATTATAAAATAAAAATGAAAGAACAAAACATTTAGAAAAAACTAAAAATAATAAAAACTAAAAATTATTTCAACATTAAAAAACTAAAAATAATTTCAACATTAAAAATAAGTTAATAAAGTAGTTTTCATTTTTAAAATTTGTAAAATACTACTATAGCAGTAAAATCAATTATTTTTTTGATTTATTTTCATTTTGTTTATGGCTTTAAAATTTTTAGTTTTGGATTTGATATTTCTATTTTCTTTCGTTTTTGATTTTGTACTGTGAGTATTTCTTTTTACCAACTTTCCAAGAACAATTTTTTAAAAAATACAACCAAAATTAAAAAATCTAATGCTTTCTTACGGTGAAAATAACAGTCTTCAGAACAATTAAACCAGTTTTTAAACTATTCTTGTGCATTAGTCGTATATAGTTTTCTTTAACTGGAAAATCGCTATATTATCAATTATAAAATTTTTAAATATTTGAAAATGAAACTTACAAATTTTGAAAAATAAATCTGACGGTAGAACTAAACTGCCAAAATCAGAATTTTCAGAATAACTCCTATGAAATATTAGTAATTTTGACGATGATGATAATGTTTTATCGTCAGATTTTTGTAGAATTTTTGCACAATAACTGCACGAAACAGTTTAAAAAAGTTTAAAGATTACATAACGAGCAAAATATCTAATGAAAGAATCGCTTAATAAAGTAGACGTATTAAGATTAGGATCACAATTTTCTTTGTGAGAGTTCAAATTTTTCAATATATTTTTCATAATTATTTGAAGAGACGCTTGTAAGTAGATTAAACTCTGCTTCTGGATTAAGAATATTATCTGATAATGTTAAATTTAAGCTTTTTCTTAAGTATTGATCGTCATCAGACTCGCAGTTCATTAGATTCGAAAAATAACTAAGGAGTTTCATTGACATTATTTTACCCATTACGTCGTTGAACTCTTTTACTGATGGATTTCTAGAAAAGCCATTATGACAACGAATTGTAGCAAAAAATTTTCAATCGGATCCGAATATTTTTTGTTTGCCAAAATGTAAGAGATCTGCAATTTAGGATTAGCAAAAAAATCATCTGACAAAGAAAGTATTGCATCAATTGTTTGCAGCAAACCATCTACCCAGTAAACTTTAGTAGGAACTTTTATTTCAGATAAATATTGTTTAACATGATGTAGGAACTTATAAACTTGATTATCTTTTTCCAAAGATGATTTTAGAGGTCTGCGATTATCATATCTAATTTTGCTGTTTAAACAATCAAAAGTGTTGTTAATTTTTTCTAAAAATAAAGCTGTTGAAATTGCTTTGGAATGAATATGTGGAGGAAATAGGTTTTGGTCTGAAATTGTTTTAATTCCAGCAGCGCAGCTAGCACTTAAAACTTCTGTAGCTAGACTAACATTCATTTTCTGAAATGCGTTTGGATTTATATGACAATCAGTCAATTGTGGACATAATTTTGTTGAATTTTTTATCTCTATGAAATGCAATTCCCTCAGAACACTCCAGCTAGCTACTCCATCTGGTGTTTCTATGTCATATTTCAGCAAGCTATTTCTGTAATTTTTAATAACATGGCAGATATCGTAAATAACATATACTCTTCGATTATTAAAGATAATAAAAGGTTTGTCTTTGGACACATTCATATGTTTAAATGCACTTCTATTGTTGCTACCTTGATCACAAATTATTGAGTTCACAGTCAAACCCATTTGAAAACAAAGATCAATGTTTTTATAAATTAAAGTCTTTAATCTGCCTCCTGTTAATGCATTTTTAGATGAATAATACCTAATTATCTTTTTCCAGTCGCTAAAATCACTACGAACCATAAATGCTAGGATTTCCTTTGCTACTCTTGGATAAGATCTGCCTTCTCCTAAATTTTTCAGTCTAATTATTTTATCATGATATTCTGAATAGTTTAGTTCTGGTTTTATAGCCATTCAAAAATTAGTGATACCTGTTTCTCTTGATCATCTAAAGTTTTAATCTTTTCTGATATGGCATCAAAAATAGGTTAATAAAATCCTGGTGTTAAATGCTAAATAGGTATCCATTTATAAATTGAACTATTTGATGGTAAATTTAAATCTTATCTGTCACGGAGGAAAGTGTAAGTTGATCTTGATTTATAATCAATATTCATGGCTAAATTTCGTTGTTCTAGTGGATATTCTATATTTGTGTTAGTATACGTTTAGAAAGTAACATTTTAGCTAGTATTTTAGGATTATTATTAATATGGCCTATTTTATCTTTATTATTGAAATATCAGCATTGAAAGTAGTTGAATTATATAATTTTTCCTTTAAAAAAGCAAGTTTAAAATATTTTTTTTTGTTCTTAAGTATTAAATGTTTATTTTTAATCTGTAATTGTTTTAGTTTCCTTTGTACCATTGCACATTTTTTTGCATAAGAATTTCTATTTTGTTCATTTTTTAAACAAAATTTACAGGAATCCGATTCGATAGAACTTACTGATAATTTGCGTCTTCTTGTCGGAGATGGAAACTTTTCAATATCATCAAGTGTTAACTGAGCGTTTTTGAATTTCTTAAAGTATAAGTTTTTTTTAGCTAATGTATGAACATATGGTTCCGGAGAAGTATGATTTTCCTCAACTATCATAAATTCATATTTCTTTAACCTTTCCTTTATGGATAAGTTTTCTTGCGCAAAGCTTATTGCAGACAACTACGAATGAAAATATTTATATAGGGTGTTATATAGGGTGTTAGATATATATAGTTATCTGTTTTTTAATAATATGATATATATCGACTTAATATCAAAAACATTACCTGTAAATTACAATTTGGATATGCAGTCTTCTTTAAATTTCTTTTAATAAAACCAATAAAACTATAATTATCGAAATGTTTTTTTCACATATATATTTCCTAGTTTTTAATCTATTTTTTTCAGATAAGATACAACGGCTCATCCAAATATTATATAATTCAGAATTTTTAGGCGGAAATTTAAAATATCTGAGTTTTGGAATTTCATTATTTTTATTTCCGTAATTTTCTAAAATACATTTAATAGAAAAAGTTCATCTAATTTTATTATTTGAACTATTATTTGGTTCTTTATTATTTTTTTCAATTTCTAACTTTTTTTCTTTTAAGATCTCTACAATTTTAGTATAAGAAGAATTTTTTAATTTTTTTAATCCAAAATATGATTTAGGAAAATGAAAAACACAAATGAAAGTTTTTCCCTTTTTCGGAAATTCAACGAACTTTGCTTCAGGGTTTTTGAATTTTGTCCTTCGACAACCAACAATAAAATACTTAAAACCTACATTTTTAAAAATTAATTTTATTAGTATAGCTAAAAATTTTAAAATAACTAACAATTAAAACTCCTTATATTAAATATTAAATTTTAACGACCAAAAGAAATATTTTGCAAAAATAAAAGAATTTAATAATTCATATGTATGCATATAACGGGTTTTCCAATTTGAGTGATATGATTTCTAAGTGACGTTTCGGCCATTTGCAGTATGTCATGATCTGTCATTTTTTTTTCATTGTATTCAGTAATGTTTACAATTTCATCATGGAGAGATATACGCAAGAACAACGTTTACAAATTATTCAATTTTATTATCAAAATAATCGTTCTCCAATTGCAACTTTTCGTGCGCTCACTTTCATCTAAGTGGTGCGGTAAATAAACAAAACTGTCAATTCTGGTGCGAAGAAAATCCACAAATTATTCATGAACAACCATTACATTCACCTAAATTGACAGTTTGGTGTGGTTTTTGGTCTGGTGGAATCATCGGTTCGTACTTCTTTCGAAATGAAGCTGGTAACACCGTTACTGTCAATGGAGAGTGGTATTGATCGATGATAACAAACTTTTTATGGCCGAAATTGGAAGAAGTTGAGCTTGACAACATCTGGTTCCAACAAGACGGGCTACGTGCAACACACCACGTGAAACAACCGAATTATTGCGAGAAAAGTTTGGAGATTCGATTATTTCAAAAAATTGTGACATTGAATGGCCTCCAAGAAGTTGTGATTTAACACCATTAGACTATTTCTTGTGGGGTTATTTGAAACCATTGGTCTTTACCAATAAACCAGACTCTCTTCAAGCTTTAGAAGTCAATTTTGAACGTGGTATTCATTACATACGACTTGATTAGTGGAAAAAGTGCTCGAAAATTGGGTTCATCGAATTCGTTCCTGCAAAAGAAGTCGTGGGAGCCATTTGAATGACGTTTTATTCAGAACTTAATTGTATCGATTGTACTTTATATTAAATAAAAAACCTTTGAATTTCCTTAACAATTAGTGTGTTTCTTTTTGAAAAGAAATCTTATCACTCAAATTGGAAAACCCTATACTAATTCATATAAATTCTCTATTAAAAATATTATAACCAAATAATTTTTTTATTTTTTTTATCTGTATTCAATTCAAAGCAATCAAAGTAAAACAAAAACAACACAAATAAATAAAAAAAGAATGAAAAGAATGACAAATGTATGATTTAGTCGTATAGATAACATTCCTGTTATACATATTTTGATTATACATTTTATTAACATTATTTTTATACCCTACACGTTAAGTATAGGGTATATTCACTTTGGTATGGTGTTTGTAACCACCAAAAGGAAGCGAGTTAGATATGAACATGCATATATATTCTGAATCAGGATCACCTCCTGAGTCGATTTAGCGATGTTCGTCCGTCCGTCCGTTCGCACGATAACTCAAAAACTAGTGAAGCTATCTTGATGAAATTTATATAGTAGGTTACTAATTACGAAAGGAAGGCTAAGTTCGAAAATGGGCAAAATCGCTCTATGGGTTCGGGTACCTCCCATACAACTCCCAAAACCGAATACGCATATCTTCGAAATTAATAAAGATAGAAACTTAAAATTTTTTACGAGGATGTGTTTTCCTGAATCCCTGATATCCCTAAAATTTAAGATGAATTGGAGTGGTTGTTCGGATACCTCCCACACAACTCTCAAAACCGAACAAGCATATATTCGAAATTAATAAAGATAGAAACTTCAAATTTGGTACTAGGGTGTTGTTTCCTGAATCCCTGATTTGTCCAAAATTTGAGATGAATTGGGGAGATGGTTCGGGTGCCTTCACACCCTTTTTCAAGACCTAACAAGCATATCTTCGAATTTAATAAAGATAGAAACCTGAAATTTTGTACAAAGGTTGTAGAAGCATTTATTTTTTTTGGCTTATATTAAATACCTAACTAAAATAACTTATGAATTTTTAATTTAATTTGAATTTTTTAGGTGTAGATGTAAAAGTTCCCATACAATTTACTTATCTATATGTTATTTATCTATGCTATTACAAATTACCATTGACAAATAACATATAGATAAATATCTATATAATGTTATCTATACGTCTAAACCGTACATACTAGTTAGTATACTACATTTGTCTTTGGTTGGAGTATGTACATATTTTTCATTCTTTTTTTATTTAGTTGTGTTGTTTTTGTTTTACTTTGATTGCTTTGAATTGAATACAGATAAATAAAAAGAAAAAAATTAAAAAATATTTACATTTATTTAGAGTTAATATTTGGTTGATATTTTTAATAGATGATTTATATGTATTTATGGAATGTATAAAAAAGATATAGCAAATATTGCATCGTTGCTGATTGCCACGTTGTTACTTTGGTTTTTAGCAAAAAATTTTTGTATACTCAGAATAAAATAATGTTATGTGTATGCATATAATGAATAAATTATTAAGTTCTTTTATTTTTGCCCACGATATGTACATAGGTCAAGAGATTTTTTACTGTGACAGACTAATCGTGTATAAAAGTACATTTTATGAATTATGATACAAAAATGTCATGATTTTTAGCAAGAATTAACCTAAAAACGTTTGTTTAATTGACTAAAAAATGTTAACAGTAATAACATAAATAAAATTGTGTTTTAAATTAATTATAAAATTTAATATGTACATAAGTACTTGTTTTGATTTTCAAACTTTATTTAATTTGAATATTTGGTTTAAAATTTTAATGCTTTTGAACAACAAAAATATTGAGAAAGAGAAAGAAGAGAACAGGAATATATTTACTTATTTTAATATGATATATACATACATATGCATGTTGTAATATCTATGCATTTGAAAGTTATTTATTTATGTACAAAATGTTCAATATAACTTTGGCTTATATTAGCTGTATCAAATGTTTAATATGGCCATAATTTAAATTTAAATTAAATGTACATACCTATAATAAAAATTTAATTTTCCAATATTGGGGAAATAATTTAATTATTCTACCCAAAAGCTTTTTATCATAACTGAAAAACTTAAAAGGTTAGAGCAGCCAATGAAGGGTTGTTAGAAAGTGGTGAAAGATTAGAAAAATTTTATATGTATGTATGTATTGTACCCTATGTTGCATGTTGTCCAATGTTTCTTTTAATTGGGAACAATTTCTCCAATAAAGTATCATTTAAAGCTGTAAAAACCTGCTTTAAATGATACTATTCAAAGAAAAAGAGTGGATAGGTATTCTAAGTTTTTAATATTTTTTAAGTAAAAAACAAAACTTCAAAAAAGAAATAAAAGATAATTTAAAAAATTTTTTTTTTTAATTAAATAACAATTATAAAATTAAAAATGAAAGAACGAAAACATTTAAAAAAAACTAAAAATAATTTCAACATTAAAAATCTAAAAATAATTTTAACATTAAAAATAAGTTTATAAAGTAGTTTTTATTTTTAAAATTAGCAAAATACTACTATAGCAGTAAAATCAATTATTTTTTTGATTTATTTTCATTTCGTTTATGGCTTTAAAATTTTTAGTTTTGGATTTGATATTTCTATTTTCTTCCGTTTTTGATTTTGTACTGTTAGTATTTCTTTTTTACCAACTTTCCAAGAACAATGTTTTCTCAATACAACCAAAATTATAAAATCTAATGCTTATTTACGGTGAAAATAACAGTCTTCAGAACAACTAAACCAGTTTTTAAACTCTTCTTGTGCATTAGTCGCTTCAATACATATCTTTATTCTAATTCCCTTTACTGGCAAATTGCTTTATTATCAATTATAAAATTTTTAAATATTTGAAAATGAAACTTACAAATTTTGAAAAATAAATCTGACGGTAGAACTAAACTGCCAAAATCAGAATTTTCAGAATAACTCCTATGAAATATTAGTAATTTTGACGATGATGATAATGTTTTATCGTCAGATTTTTGTAGAATTTTTGCACAATAACTGCACGAAACAGTTTAAAAAAGTTTAAAGATTACATAGCGAGCAAAATATCTCATGAAAGAATCGCTTGATAAAATAGATGTATTAATATTAGGATCACAATTTTCTTTGTGAGAGTTCAAATTTTTCAATATATTTTTCATAATTATTTGAAGAGACGCTTGTAAGTAGATTAAACTCTGCTTCTGGATTAAGAATATTATCTGATAATGTTAAATTTAAACTATTTCTCGAATATTCATCGTCATCAGGCTCACAATTCATTAGATTCGAAAAATAACTAAGGAGTTTCATTGATATTATTTTACCCATTACATTGTTGAACTCTTTTACTGATGGATTTCTAGAAAAGCCATTATGACCATGAATTGTAGCAAATAAATTTTCACTCGGATCCAAATTTTTTTTGTTTGTCAAAATGTAAGAGATCTGCAATTTGGGATTAGCAAAAAAATCACTTGACAAAGAAAGTATTGCATCAATTGTTTGCAGCAAACTATCTACCCAGTAAACTTTAGTAGGAACTTTTATTTCAGATAAATATTGTTTAACATGAACTTATAAACTTGATTATCTTTTTCCAAAGATGATTTTAGAGGTCTGCGATTATCATATCTAATTTTGCTGTTTAAAAAATCAAAAGTATTGTTAATTTTTCTAAAAATAAAGCTGTTGAAATTGCTTTGGAATGAATGTGTGCGGGAAATAGGTTTTGATCTACAATTGTTTTAATTCCAGCAAGCAAGCTAGCATTTAAAACTTCTGTAGCTAGACTAACATTCATTTTCTGAAATGCGTTTGAATTTATATGACAATTAGTCAATTGTGGACATAATTTTCTTGTATTTTTTATCTCCATGGAATGTAATTCCCTCAGTACACTCCAGCCACCTACTCCATCTGGTGTTTCTATGTCATATTTCAGCAAGCTATTTCTGCAATTTTTAATAACATGGTAGATATCGTAAATAACATACACTCTTCGATTATTAGGAATAATAAAAGGTTTGTCTTTGGACACATTATTATGTTTAAATGCACTTGCTGCTACCTTGATCACATATTATTGAGTTCACAGTCAAACCGATTTGAAAACAAAGATCAATGTTTTCATAAATTAAAGTCTTTAATCTGTCTCCTGTTAATGCATTTTTAGATGAATAATAACTAATTATCGTTTTCCAGTCGCTAAAATCACTACGAACCATAAATGCTAGGATTTCTTTTGGATAAGATCTGCCTTCTCCTAAATCTTCCAGTCCAATTATTTTATTATGACATTCTGAATAGTTTAGTTCTCGTTTTATAGCCATTGCATCAAAAATTAGTGATACCTGTTTCCCTTGATCATCTAAAGTTTTAATCTTTTCTGATATGGCATCAAAAATAGGTTGATTAAATACTGGTGTTAAATGCTTAATAGGTCCATTATAAATTGAACTATTTGATGATAAATTTAAATCTAATCTGTCACGGAGGAAAGTGTAAGTTGAGCTTGATTTATAATGAACATTCATGACTAAATTTCGTTGTTCTAGTGGATATTCTATATTTGTGCTAGTATACGTTTAGAAAGTAACATTTTGGCTAATATTTTAGTATTATTATTAATATGGCCTATTTTATCTTTATTATTGAAAGTAATTGAATTATATAATTTTTCTTTAAAAAAGCAAGTTTAAAATATTTTTTTTTGTTCTTAAGTATTAAATGTTTATTTTTAATCTGTAATTGTTTTAGTTTCCTTTGTACCATTGCACATTTTTTTGCATAAGAATTTCTATTTTGTTCATTTTTTAAACAAAATTTACAGGAATCCGATTCGATAGAACTTACTGATAATTTGCATTTTCTAGTCGGAGATGGTAACTTTTCAATATCATCAAGTGTTAACTGAACGGTTTCTGAATTTCTCAAAGTATAAGTTTTTTTAGCTAATGTATGAACATATGGTTCCGGAGAAGTATGATTTTCCTCAACTATCATAAATTCATATTTCTTTAACCTTTCCTTTATGGATAAGTTTTCTTGCGCAAAGCTTATTGTAGACAACTACGAATGAAAATGTTTATATATAGTTATCGTTTGTTTAATAATATGATATATATCGACTTAATATCAAAAATATTATCTGTAAATTACAATTGGGATATGCAGTCTTCTTTAAATTTCATCGTCAAAAAATCGAAATAATAAATGATAATTAACAAAGATATACAACTGTTTTTAATTATTTATTATTTAAAATAAAAATCTGCATTTCCAGAGAAAAGAAACTTTTTAATATAAAAGTAAACATTATAATATTTATATCAGCTGACCATAGTATATATATGCATTAATATATAAAGTAAGTATATATACTATATACAAAAAAATAACTTCTTTAAATTTCTTTTAATGAAACTATAACTATCGAAATGTTTTTGACATGTGTATATATTTCCTAGTTTTTAATCTATTTTTTTCAGATAAGTTACAACGGCTCATCTAAATATATACAATTCAGAATTTTTAGGCGGAAACTTAATAAATCAGAGTTTTGGAATTTCATTATTTTTATTTCCGCAATGTTCTAAAATACATTTAATAGAAAAAGTTCGTCTAATTTTATAATTTGAACTATTATTTGGTTCTTTATTATTTTTTTCAATTTCTAACTTTTTTCGTTTTAAGATCTCTGCAATTTTAGTATAACAAGAATTTTTTAATTTTTTTAATCCCAAATATGATTTATGAAAATGAAAATCACAAATGAAAGTTTTTCCCTTTTTCGGAAATTCAACGAACTTTGCTTCAGGGCTTTTGAATTTTGTCCTTCGACAACCAATAATAAAACATTGAAAACCTACATATTTAAAAATTAATTTTATTAGTATAGTTAAAAATTTTAAAATAACTAACAATTAAAACTCCTTATTTTAAATATTAAATTTTAACTACCAAGAGAAATATTTTGCAAAAATAAAAGAATTTAATAATTCATATGTATGCATATAACGGGTTTTCCAATTTGAGTGATATGATTTCTAAGTGACGTTTCGGCCATTTGTAGTATGTCATGATCTGTCATTTTTTTTTTCATTGTATTCAGTAATGTTGACAATTTCATCATGGAGAGATATCCGCAACAACAACGTTTACAAATTATTCAATTTTATTATCAAAATAATCGTTCTCCATTTGCAACTTTTCGTGTGCTCACTTTCATCTTAGTGGTGCGGTAAATAAACAAAACTGTCGATTCTGGTGCGAAGAAAATCCCCAAATTATTCATGAACAACCATTACATTCACCTAAATTGACAGTTTGGTGTGGTTTTTGGTCTGGTGGAATCATCGGTCCATAATTCATTCGAAATAAAGCTGGTTACACCGTTACTGTCAATGGAGAGCGGTGGAAGAAGTTGATCTTGACATCATCTGGCTCCAACAAAACGGGGCTATGTGCCACACAGCACGTGCAACAGACTCTCTTTAAGCTTTAGAAGTCAATATTGAACGTGCTATTCGTGACATACGACTTGATTTAGTGGAAAAATTGCTCGAAAATTGTCTTCATCGAATTCGTTCCTGCAAAAGAAGTCGTGGAGGCCATTTGAATGACCTTTTATTCAGAACTTAATTGTATCAATTGTACTTCACATTAAGTAAAAACATTTGAATTTCCTTAACAATTAGTGTGTTTCTTTTTGAAAAGAAATCATATCACTCAAATTGAAAAACCCTATTTTTTTCTTTTTATTTATCTGTATTCCATTCAAAGCAATCAAAGTAAAACAAAAACAACACAAATAAATAAAAAAAGAATGAAAAGAATGACAAAAGTATGATTTAATCGTATAGATAACATTCTTATTATACATATTTTGACTATACATTTTATTAACATTATTTTTATTATTAAATTAATTAATAACAGTTTTTTTAAATTAATTAATAACAGTTAATTAAAAACAGTAATTTCTTCCCAAGTAAAAATAAGTATTTAAAAAATTCCCATACGATTTACTTATCTATATGTTATTTGTCTATGGTAAATAACATATGGTATGATAATTTATTGGTAATTGGTAATAGCATAGACAAATAACATATAGATAAGTAAATCGTTATCATATTATCATATCTAATTTTGCTGTTTAAAAAATCAAAAGTATTGTTAATTTTTTCTAAAAATAAACCTGTTGAAATTGCTTTGAAATGAATGTGTGGGGGAAATAGGTTTTGATCTACAATTGTTTTAATTCCAGCAGCGCAGCTAGCACTTAAAACTTCTGTAGCTAGACTAACATTAGATATCGTAAATATATACACTCTTAAACATACACTCAAGTTAAACATACACTCAAATAACATACACTCTTAACACTCAAGTTAAGAAATGTTTGTCTTGCTTAAAACTTTATAGAGCCGACAGAAACCATGTATGTGGTGAATACTTTTGCAAGATTTGCAGTAACTATGTTCCTAAGAATCATAAATGTTTTATTCAACAAAACAAAAATCAACCTAAACTAAAAAATTTTATTTATATATTTTACGATTTGGAAACACAACAAGAAAAAGCTTTTGGAGAGAAGTACATAAGAGGCATTCTATCAGATATTAAACTACATGAACCAAATTTGTGCGTTTTCGAGCAAAGATGTGACGCATGTATTTCGTTGTCCTCGTTATATTTTTGTGAAATATGTAAATTTAGAAGAAGAGGAAATAAAGAGGGAAATATTATAGAGCAATTTCTAATGTACATAATGGAGATAAGAAAAGAATTCAAAACTGTCGTGGTAATAGCACATAATGGACAATCTTTGACCATCAATTTATTTTAAATATTATATTAGAAAAAACCTCTTTAAAAACTAAACTAATTATGCGAGGTTCAAAAATTATCATGATGTTATTAGATAACATAAAATTTATAGACTCAATTAATTACGTTGCAATGGCATTATCAAAATTACCAAAGGCTTTTGATTTACAAATTGATTTGAAAAAAGGATATTTCCCGCATCTCTTCAATACAACGGAAAATAAAAATTATATTGGACCATTACCACCTGTTGAATATTATAACCCAGATACCATGAAAACTAACGAACGTGAAGTATTTCTGAAATGTTATGAAGATCACAAAAATGATGAATTCTATATGGAAAATGATATTGTAAAATATTGTATAAATGACGTAGCAATACTAACGCAATCATGCTTAAAGTTCAGAGAATTTTTTCTTAGAGAATGTAACGTTGAACCTTTTCTAGAGGCCACAACTATAGCGTCTGCTTGTAATCTTGCATTTAGACGTAACTTTTTAAAACCAGATACGATTGGTTTAATACCCAAAAACGGGTACAGGTATTCAGATAACCAATCAAACGCAGCTATTCAATGGTTGTTTTGGGAGGAGGGAAAACGGAATATTAACATTAGACATGCTGCTAAACAAAAAGAAGCTGTCGTAGCCGGTGTAAAAGTTGATGGTTTTTGTTCAGAAACTAATCAAGTTTTTGAATTTTATGGATGTTATTATCACGGTCATCCTAACTGTTTTCCACGTAATCGTAATTCATATTTATATCATGATAAAAATGATACAATGAATGAACGATATGATAGAACTATTAGAAAATCTGATAGGTTGAAAAGATTAGATTACAATTTAATTGAAATGTGGGAATGTGATTTTTATTCTCAAATAAGTAAAAGCAAAATGAATTACTTAAATAACCATCCATTAGTACAACTTTCACCATTAAAACCTCGGGATTCTTTTTATGGTGGTCGTACAGATAATGTTTACAACTACTACAAATGTAAAAAAAGAGAAAAAATAAAATATATAGGTATTTGTTCTTTATATCCATGGGTTTGCAAATATGGAAAATTTCCTGTCGG
Source organism: Poecilobothrus nobilitatus (assembly GCA_947095535.1). Taxonomy (NCBI): domain Eukaryota; kingdom Metazoa; phylum Arthropoda; class Insecta; order Diptera; family Dolichopodidae; genus Poecilobothrus; species Poecilobothrus nobilitatus. The sequence goes on along the minus strand of OX352772.1, from coordinate 83,128,508 downwards.
CCATCCAGATGTTTATGTAGGAAACGTTAATTGTACTAAACAAAATTTAAAAGATTTGAATGAATTTATAAAATGTAAAATTTTACCGCCAGAAAATCTTATACATCCAGTATTACCTGTAAAACAAAACAACAAATTAATGTTTTCCTTATGTCGCACATGTAGTGAGGAAAAAAACCTAAATGAATTTTGTTGACATAATGATAACGAAAGAGCTTTACTTGGAACATGGATTATTGATGAAGTGTTAAAAGCTCTTGAATTGAAATATACAATATTAGAAATTCATGAAATATGGAGTTACAACATATGTCAATACAATGGTGTAACAAAAACAGATGGTCTTTTTACACAAATGATGAACAAATTTTTAAAAATAAAACAACAGGCATCGGGATGGACTAGTAACTGTATAACAAAGGAAGAGAAAGAGAAGTATATAACGGATTTTCTTAGAAATGAAAATATTCAACTAGAATTTAATGAAATTGTAAATAATCAGGGACTACTATCTTTTGCAAAATTAATGCTTAATTCTTTTTGGGGTAAATTTGGACAGAGAGAAAACTTACAAAAAACAATAATTATTAATCAACCTAAGGATTTATATGACATGTTAACAAATCCATCTATAGACGTTTGTGGTATTCTTCCAGTAAGTGAGGAAAACATTATAGTTAATTGGCAGTACAAAGAAGAAGCAGGTGAATCATTATCTACTGTATGTAAATGTATATATTGCAGCTTACACAACTACTCAAGCTCGATTAAAATTATATAGTTATTTAGAAAAACTGAAGGATAGAGTTTTATATTATGACACTGATTCCGTAATATATATAAGTCGTACAGGAGAATATGAACCCCAAACAGTGGATTTTATAGGAGATATGACCGATGAACTAGAATGTTATGGTGTTGGAAGTTACATTACAGAATTTGTAAGTGGAGGCCCTAAAAACTATGCATATAAAGTTCACAGTACGAAAGACAATGAAGAAAAACTAGTTTGTAAAGTTAAAGGAATTTGTTTAAACTATACAGCCTCCCAAAAATTAACTTTAATACAATTAAAGAAGCGGTGCTAAATGTGAAGGAAGACAACGATATATACATACTTTCACAAAATATTCGACGTAATAAAGAGCATAAAGTTATTACAGTTCCTGAAATGAAAAAATATCAAACTAGGTTAGAAAAACGTAAATTTATGGAAGATGGTAGTTCATTTCCCTATGGATATAAAAGATCTAATGTTAATAATTAATTAGAAATATAATGTTTAAATTTTTATTTAAAAATTTTAGTATAAATAGCACAAATAAATATCAAATATGTTCAAATTTATTAAATACTATTTTTTTTATTAATCCAAGTATTATGATCATCATTGAACCCTAACCATTTAACAAAAACTTTATTACCTTGTTTTTTAATAATTTTTTCCACCAGGTAAGAATTTGGATATTTAACAGGAGTGAGTTTCTCTTTGTAGAAACCACCTGAAATAGGATTATTTTTATAATCTGATAATTGATATGTAACTGGATGGGTATTATTGATCTTATCAATTTTAAATATTTCAGTTGACCAATTTGGTTGATAGCCTTTTTCGAAGTGACCTTTATATTTACTTATTCTTACATATTCACCAACCTTATATTTACTTTTTTGAAAAATTTTAGGTTGCATATATTTTTCAATATATTTCTTTCATTTTTTCGCGTAACTTTTTCAGGTGGAAGCTTTATTGTAGAATGTTTTCTTGAATTATAATCTTTTATTATTGATTGCAGAATAGATAACCATTTATAATTTCCATTTAGACTAAATTTTTTCCACATAGAATTTTTCATTGTACGATTAAATCGTTCAACAATTGATGCTTTTAATTCACTGTATGTATGATAGTGATTGATTATTTTTTCTCTCATATAGTTTTGGAATTGTGAATTAAAAAACTCTTTGCCTTGATCAGAATGAATATTTTTGGGTATAACTTTAGCGCGCTCAAAAATTGATTTCACGGCATTTAAAACATTTTCAGCATTCTTTGTTTTTACAGGTTCAGCATATGCGTATTTAGAAAATATATATATGGCAGTTAACATATATTTAAAGCCATTATTAAACTTTGCGTATGGTATCATTTCAACTAAATCAATTTGCCAAGTATCATTTAAACCTCTTTGTAAGAATTTCCTTCTAGAATATCTACGCCTTGCTGGTCTATGAATTTCCATTACAATTTGAGCTTTTGACATTATGCTTATACCATTTAATTAACTTTTCTAATTCTTTGTTATATTTTTCTACAAAATAGCATTCACAAGTGTCAGGCCCTGACGTACAATTATTATAAGCCCAAGGACAGCAACTAAAATGTGTACCATATTTTGAACTGTACTGTTCTTTACCAACAAATTTTTCTAAATAATTGTATAAATTTGAAATATAAGTTTTGTGTTCATCTAATAATGTAAATGAGTATTTTTGTAAGAAATCTTTCACATCCATTCTTAAAATAAATACCAATAAAGATAATACATTCTTTTTATACCTTTTCAAAATTTGAATTTTTATTCAGTCAGTTGTCAGTTCTAATCTTAGTAATACTGCAAATTAATAAAAAAAAAATACTTACTTTTCTCATAAAGTCTGGTTATTCAACATTTTAACATTTCAAATGGACAGTAATTTTGTAGAAAGAGGGCAAGTTTCTGAATTTTTGGACAATGATAAAGAGAATTTGCAACCAACCACATTATATCCGTATTATTGTAGATGTTTAATATTATTTTTTACATTTTTGTTTATTTATTGTGTTGTTTTTGCTATTGCCATGTTTTATTGTAATTGTAAAAACAAAAGTAAATAAAGTTTATTTAAAATTTTTTATTATAAATTTATTTTACAGTTTAATCTTATTCTAACATTTTATTCTCTTGATTTATATTTAAATATTTATCTATTAATTCTTTTAATAAAAATGGAATCTCAAAAAATAATCCAGAATAATTACATTGAACATTAAACCGGTTTAATGGAATGTATATTTCATCTTTTAATATAGTTTGCTGGTTTTCCACACACGTTCTAATATATTTTCTTACGTATTCTTTTACACATCCTTCAGCATTTTTGTTGTAAACCATTATTAAGTGGATAAAATTAAATAGATTACGAAATTTATCAATTTCCTCATCTTTTAGTACAAATGACCGTGGTTTTCCAGCTTTTATACCAAATTGTAAGCAGGAAACTTTATTTTTAGGATGTAGATGATATTGCTGATAAAATTCCAACCAATCTTCATAATTAATAAACATGCATTTTTTCCCAATGCGGTATAATGAAATTGTTGCTTCTATTAATTCTGTATGAAAACCAACAACAATTTTTACCGTATGTGCTTCGTTTAAAAAGTAGGTATAGACCAATAACATATTGTATATGATACTATTCCGCTCAGAGTTGTTTTAAAATGAGTTAAAAAATCGCAATATTTTAGATATATATATTTAAATTTTTTGTTTAGAAACACAGCTCTGAATATACTTTTTCCTAAATATGCTGTTATAAAGTTTTAAAATTAGATTATCATTATGGATATAACTAACACTACTAAATTCTGTTAAAAATTTATTCATACTTATATTATTACACTTACACCAAGCGTAAACACAACAATATTGTCCACATACATCTGAAAAGTTACTTTGTAATTGTCTATCATTAAATATTATGCATTAGTTTTTTAAATAATTAAGCATTTCTGGTTTATCTGGTGTGCCACCGTAAGAATCAAAATATTCTATACAACCATCTTTTGGAATAAAATAACTAACCAATGTGTTCCAGGATCTTTGGCTTTATCAGTGTTTACAATCATGAATGTTGGCCTTTCAACTATATTAGGTAATTTATCCAAAGCAAAAATTCCTTTCAAAAATTTGTTTGTGTATTTGTTACATCTTAATATATTAGTTAATTCTAAAGTATTCATGAATCAAATTTACTTAAATCATACACTTTACTTATTTCGTTAGCGTATATTATTAAGAAATCTTTTTTTATTTTTTCATTTGTTATAATAATATCAAATTTCTCCAATATCTGTCTAAGATTGTTATTTATTTTATTATTGTGAACAGTTCCAAAAGTATAATTTTCAAGATGATAATTTAAAAGTTCTTTTGTTGGAAATTTGTATGTAAACTCTTTTATTAATTTTTTACAAGGTTCTTTAATTCCAAGTAAGCAAATATCTTTCGCGAATAAGTTGTTTTTATCATCACAACAAAATGTTACATCTACAAGTGCACAGGTTAATGACATCTTAACAAATACTCAAATTCAAGTCTTAAGTAATCTATTTATAGATTTGTGAACACATTTCGATTTTTATCAATTTGTAAACTTGCATCAAATTCTCCATAAACTATACCAGATAGAGTTGATGGAAGCGCTTTTGATAGCCTTGCTTCAATTCTGACAGTGCCTTGATTAAGTAATCCATAACACACTTCATTTCCTGATGCATTTGGAGTTAAATCAAAAGCTAATATAAAGAATCCATTACTAAAGATAGATTTTGTTATCTGATGACCTTTATCATTATGATATATGCCTGTACCAGAAAATAGCGTATGATATGCACGTGTATAACAATTATTTTCTTCCGTAAAACTGGTTTCAATTATTGTATTAGGTATTTGTACTCCATTTACATATAACATGAATTGAGAAATATGAAAGTGTTTAAAATTAAATGGATTTTTTGATCTTTTTCCAGAGTAACCGGCATTCTCTGTCATACAAAATAATATCGTGTTTGGTAACTGCCCAATAAATACATTATCAAGCGAAATAGTTGTACTATTAGAAGGAATCGTAAAACTTTTTATTTCTACCCGTTTATAATTATATTTGGCGTTCGACTTCTCAATAACAGCATTATGTGCTAATAATACACTTGGATTAATAGTTGCATGTCTCATAAACAATGTTGCTTCTACAATTTTTAATTGAGATTCATCAGAATCATCTCCGAAAAAGAAAAAATCTGGTTTTTCTAATGTTAAAACTATTCTAACATCAACATTATTTATCAGAAGAGTTGGCTGATTGAACATATCTACATATAATTTGCCCATAAGCTCTACAACATTGCTATTTTGGTAAGCTTTTTGGCGCTCCTTTGAACTAACATTGTCAAATTTTGCTACATTTGGTTTATCCGATTCCAACCGGCACATTCCAAATGTGTTGTTGCTGCATCTGTACCATAATTTAATAATGATTCAATGTAAGCTCTGTAGTGGTAATTACCGTCTGAGGGGGTTATATTTTTACCATTTAACTGTACATTACACTGTTTTATTAGAGAGTGAAGAAGATTATTAACAACACTTGGTTGTGCTATTAGTCTTCCATCAGTTCCTTTATCATTATTCCAATGAGTTCCATCTTTTTTTTAAATTTGTACTTTTAATCGTAAATATACAGAAGATAAATCTCTATATGTATCACCATGACCTAATGATAGAAATTCGATTGTTGACGGATTGTCTAGGGAAGCAATTGGATTGTAAGAAACCTCCTCAGATCGTAAAATACTGGATTGAATAGGTTGAGTTTTAAAAATATCTAATTCAGATTTCATACATTCCACCATGATTAGTTAAAAATATCTTTTAGTTTCTTTTTCTTATTAACTTTACGCCGTTTTGACATAGAATAATTTGAATTGCTAATGTTAAGTCTTTTTATAGTTTTCCTTTTTCTTTTACCAGATCCATACATTTCCATACATTAAGCTTCCTAACAGCTCCGCGTCTTACATTTTTCATAATTTCTTTACCTCTATCTTGAACAACTTCCTTTACATTTGCCCCTGATGCAATATCAGATAAAGCGCTAATACCAGAGTTAATGACCTCTTTTTTAAATATATTAGCACCTGAAGCAAATATAGGTTTCAAACACTTAAAAAGACCTCCAAAAAAACTTCCTAATCCGCGACCTCTTTGGTAAGGTATGGTAGAATGCAATAGAGGCCCAATGTCATCAAGACCTCTTCCGGATTGTACTAAATAATATCTGTAATACACTTTCTCCATTACGTTTAAAATGAAATTAATATTAAAATTTACAAACTGACATTTATTTATACATTTTTAAAATGTAATACAATTTTTGTAGTAATACTACTACCACTAAAATTTATTTTATAACCATATTTATCACATAAGAACATTGAAATACTATCAAATGATTTTTCAACATTACAATATTGAATTATGTTAAATTCTTTTACTGTGTTAGTAAAAGCATTTTCTGTATTAACAGTTCTTAAACATCTTACATTTTTACCACCTATATTTTGTGGTTCAATAATATCAGTGTATATAAAAAACATATCTGGTTTCTCTACAGGAATTAAATTCATGCTATCAATAAACAATTTAAAAACTTCAATTACACGAGGTTTATATTTTTTAGGGTCAGTTAATTTTACGAACGCTTGATCAAAACATGTTTTTAAAAGTCCATCTAAGCTGTAAGTGAAATTTGTTCTTAATTTGATGTTAACTTTTGGCTTACTTAAACAGATAGTAGTGTATAATAAAGTTTTTGGAAACTCCTCAGCTTTGTTTGGTATTACATAGTTTGTATCGTCATTTATAAAGTTAAAAATACCCCAAATTAGTTGACGTAAAACTTCTTTTCTTGAAAATCCTAATAATGGTCGAATATTTTGAATTAAAGTAGGAAGTAACAGAACCTTCCAATCGCATATCATTTGATCGTTACTATATGGTATGGTATGGTATGTCGTTACTATATATATGGTATAAGTAGTCCCAACACCAATACGGTTTGTCTGCATACCAGTGATATATATTTGAGTACTTTTTTCCCATTCCTCACCATAGACATTTGGAATAAAATCATTAGCATATATTTCAGATACACCAACTTTCCAATTAGAATCGATCATATATTTATCCATTTTATTCGTAAAAGTTGATAATGTGTTTTCGGGGTAAAAATTCATAGATGAATCACTGAGTAATGTGACGTAAAATTCATCATTTACTTGTACGTTGTCCATGAACTTGTAGATTTATTTTTACGAATTGGAAAATTAGGTTGTGTTTGAGTATCACCTGCTTTCGCTGATCGCAATAAACGTTTTGGAGATCTATTTATAGTTTTTTCCTTTTTCGTTGGTGGACTTGGACTATCTAATGGAACTGTTATTATATCACCAGTATCTGTTTCAAATATTTGAACATTTTTACTCCTAATTGATTTTCGTTTTCTTAATCGTGCCACCGCTGTTGCAGCAGATATTGCTTTTGATAAAACATTTTCTTCATTTTCTTCGTCTTCAAACACATTATCAGGGGTATTCTCATACATTTCTTCCTCAGGGAATTGCATTTTAATGTCTCTATTTTTAACAGAATCTGATTGTACCTTTGCATCTTTAAGTAATGGTTTTACACGTGTTTGAGTACTTTTTGATTCCATTAGTATCGTTTTTCCTTTTTCTCTGTTTTGTGGAAGAGTTCTGCTCTGATTTAGTTTTTTAAACAAGTTTTGCCGTAAAAAATACCATTTCTGGATATCAGTCAAATGCTTATTTAACATAATTTTTTTCATATTTTTATCCAACTGGTTAATTTCAAGATTAGAATTTTGTTTAAGTTTTTCATATATTTCCGGTTTGAGAATTATAATTTTATTAAATGTTGAATTATTCTTTTTATAAGATTTCCAATCAACCCTGAAAGAACTGTACCAAGAAGAGTAGGTAAAAATCCTCCTTTTCGAACAATAATTTTTCGTTTATTATTTATTGATTTTTTATAACAAATGAGTGATCTTAACTCCCTTTTATATCTTTTTAATTGATTTTTTGTTTTTTTATTCAACTTACAGTTACAATTTAAAATATTTAACGATATTTCACAAATTGTTTTAATTACGTCTGGTTCACAATGTTTTATAATAACTCTTTGGAATTTCGGTTTAGAATTTTTTAACAGATGCAATATATGTCGGTTGATTTTCAATCGTTTCATATTCTTTTGCATATTGTTGCAACTGATTTGTTGTACAATAACACAAATCTTGCTCGAAAATGTCACTTCTCAATCTAATAAATCATTAACTTCTTGAGTAAGATCTATTAATATATAACCATATGGCTTAGATGTCACTTCATTATATACTTTCTCAAATTCCTTGACCTGATTCGGATATATTTGACGGGCTAATGGTAATATCTGTGATTTATCTCTAGGATTCTTAAAAAGAATTATGTATTTGCAATTCAGTGAAATATCTCTGGAAAATTTACCTTGATGAAATATATTTTGGGTTAGAAATATTACCGATAAATTTCTATGATGCGATCCTCTAGTAAATAGTTCGCAGACATGTCTATCATAAGAATTTAACATCATATCATCTATCACAATTAATACAGAGTTTCTATTATCACTAAAGTCAGGAATACTGTTGCTATACTCAAGATCTGTTATATCATTCGGTACTGCACATGTACTGGGTTACACCAAATAATTTTATTGATTTGCGGATGTATGATTTTATTTTTTAATTTTATTAGGTTATGAATAAAAGTAGTTTTTCCACAACAAGTTGGCCCAGCCACCATCATTGTAAATGGGTGAAAAAACATAATTAAATAATTAATTATTCATGATAGCAAACCTATATTTATACCAAAATGTACACTCAGAAAGAGAATATAAAGTCCTGCTCCATTCACTCAAAAGGTTATTCATTCATCAACATTCATAATGGATAACCAACAAATTTTCATTGTTGACTTACAATTTGTACAAGGAAATGAAAAGCAATATTTTATAAAGGCATTGGCTATTCTTAAAAAGGGAAGTTTGATTCCAATTGTATATCATTTTAAAGCGCCTTACCCCGAAGAAGAACTTAATCATGAAACAAAATACAATATTCAATATTCTGAAAATAAAATAAATGGATTAAAATGGAATAGTGGTACAGTAGAATACTTATGTTTGAGGGATATACTTAAGTACTATTTACAATCAGCTGATATAATTTACGTTAAGGAAAGCAGAAAAAAAATTTTCTTGAAAAGTACATAGATAGTACTAAAATAAATGATTTAACCAATACAATGCCATCATTGTTAAAAATTGAATATTTTAAATCTATGTGTCCTATTCCAACACATAATGTAAGTTCAAGTTTAAGATGTGCAATTAAAAATAGTTTTAATATCTATATGTACTTACTTAAAGAAAACGTGTTAAAATAAAAAACAAAAAAAAAACAAAAAAAATAATTTTTATTTGTAACATAAATATATAGATCATATGGAATTAAATAATCCAACTAGAAAAGTACGATTTAATTCAACTTTACAAAACAAAGTTATGTATGTATGGAGCTTTGCTTACAATTCTTCTCGGAAAAATCATTGCCAACAATATGCAATTGATAGAATGAGATTTCAAAGGCGAATAAAGATCATTGAACCCATCATATCTACAATTTTAAGTAGTAGTCATCGTAAAAACATATTTAAAAAGAGATTTTTGTAATACTCTAAAAATAAAATGTACTTAATATTTTGTACATTAAAGTTAATAAAGTTTGAATTTCTTTTTAACCTTTTTATATGCAACATATATATGTAGATATATATTCTACGTTTTTACTATACTATACCAATCTATTTGCATTCAACTTTTCTTGCCTCTTTCTTTTTCTACCTTTTTAAAATACTACATAGTAATCTAAAACAGATATTCTGCTAAAAAAAAAAAAAAACAAAGATGCTAATTGTTATTTTGTATTTCTTCCTATAGTAAAACTAGTTAACCAACACAAAAAAAAAAAAAAATTAGGATAGATGATTCAATATAAGTAGGCAATGTACTATTGTATTTCGTGTCACCTAAAACGAGAAATTTATTTTTAAAATGAAAATTAGAAAAAATAAGCATACTCAACTTAATACATAACGAAAACGTAATTTGTTTACCATCTGTATGACATAATTACAAATTTCAATTTAAATCTTCTGATTACATAGTTTCTATTTTAGAATTTTCTACATAGAAATTAATACGCTTTTGATTTTCCTTTTTGTTTTGAGCTTCTTATTTCATAACATACAAGGCATCCTATAGCAGATATTCAGAAATTTAAGAATGTAATATATTCTTAATAAATTTATCTTGATAATTCAATTTATTCTTTTACCTTTTTTTCTATCTTTTAAATAATAAACAAATATTGTAAACAAAACCAGATTTAATCAAACGAAAAAAAGAAAAAGGTACATGTGGACGCTAATTTCTATTTTGAATTTCTTTTTAACCTTTTTATATGCAACATATATATGTAGATATATATTCTACGTTCTTACTATACTATACTATACCAATCTATTTGCATTCAACTTTTCTTGCCTCTTTCTTTTTCTACCTTTTTAAAATACTACATAGTAATCTCAACCAGATATTCTGCTAAAAAAAAAAAAAAAAACGGAGGTGCTAATTGTTATTTTGTATTTCTTCCTATAGTAAACCAACACAAAAAAAAACACACATTCCTTAAAGATACACTTTAAAACTAGTTCACCAACATTAAATAACACGTGCTTTAATATTTACATAACTATTTTCATGTTGACCTATTATAATATACAATCAAAGAGCTCTAAAAGACTTGTTTTACCCCAACTTCTAACAGAATCCAGGTCACAACACTTCCGGTTTCTCTAAAACTCAAGGTCATTCAAATATAGGTTAATTTGCATGGGCGTGCGATATGGTTTATTAAAAACTAGGTCGTGCGATATGGGCTTATTTTTTCCCATGCCAAAGTGCCCCTGTACCTACTGATAGAACTTACTGATAATTTGCATTTTCTAGTCGGAGATGGTAACTTTTCAATATCATCAAGTGTTAACTGAACGGTTTCTGAATTTCTCAAAGTATAAGTTTTTTTAGCTAATGTATGAACATATGGTTCCGGAGAAGTATGATTTTCCTCAACTATCATAAATTCATATTTCTTTAACCTTTCCTTTATGGATAAGTTTTCTTAGTAGCTTATCGTAGACAACTACGAATGAAAATGTTTATATATAGTTATCTTTTTTTTAATAATATGATATATATTGACTTAATATCAAAAACATTACCTGTAAATTGCAATTGGGATATGCAGTCTTCTTTAAATTTCATCGTCAAAAAATCGAAATAATAAATGATAATTAACAAAGATATACAACTGTTTTTAATTATTATACCCGTACGATAGGATCGGGTATAATAAAATTACTCCTCCGTTTGTAACACCTCGAAATAAGTGAGCTAGATATACCTTCAAAGGTATGGATCGGATCAGAAAAAAATTCTAAGACTTTTGAGCCATGTCCGTCCGTCCGTCCGTCAGCACGCTAACTCAAAAACTAAGAAAGCTAGAATCTTGAAATTTACACAAAATATTCTGGGAGTAATTTCTAGGTTCCCTATTTTTTTGGTTGAGTTTGGACCAAGCCTTAGGGTAGCTCTCGAACACCTAACTTTTAGATCTCGACATTTTTTTTGAAATAGCGCTATGAAATTTTAACTGCTGATAGATCTCACAAAAATATTAATTTTATTTTTAATAACTTTTTTTTGTAGCTCCACCCGTTACGGAGCTACAGCTCCCCAAAGGTTCAAAAAAGCTCTATATTTAAATTGTTATAGCACAAGTTGTATAAGGTATATCTTCATTTTGAAAAAGCCAAAAGATTACTACTTTTATTAGCTTTAAAAGTATATATACAATAAATATATATTTATGGCACACGGTGTCTTAATTTACCGTTATGCGAAACTCAAATTTTGCAAAATCCTTTAACCCTTCTATCTTCTAAACGGTTTAAGTTGGAAACTTGAAATTTTGACAAAAGTTAGATCTTTATGAGTCATTTCAGAAATTTTTTTTGTATCACCCCCCGTTTAGGAGCTGTAAGGGGTCAAAAACTGAAAATTTCCTATTTTTAAACACCTGTAACTTGAACACCTGTTCAAATTTTTTTGAAGTAATACACAAAAATTAAAGCTTCAACATTATACTCTTATTTCTGTTAACAACTGTTTTTAATAATATAGGGTTACCTTATAATTGACGAAAGTGTTACTTGATTTTTTCAAATTTTCTAACAAATTTCTTCAACAAATTTTTTTGCATTTTGTTTTACTCGATAATTTGAAATTGTTGAAGATATAATGCGTAGTATAAAAAAATGCAAATAAATAAACAACATAACGGTTACTTGAAGAATTTTTATTTATATGATATTAATATATATACATACTTATATAATATCATGTTTATTTACATATCGTATATGTCACTAGTGAATGAATGATAAGAGTATATATGTATATTATATAGCGCCGTATTTACATACATATATGTATTTTATTGTACTTATAAGAAATTATTCTGTCAATGGAATATTTAAATATAATATAATATAATATAATATAATATTTAAAATTATATTTATTATTTTGTACTAAGTAAATTTAATATACATTTACCGCTTAGTATTAAATGTTACTATAGAATATTTGAAAAAGTTTTGGATTGATAATCGTTATGTGGAAGGATAGAATCTGCTTTAGAAGAATGTACATATAAACATATAGTTTGAATATATGTACAACCCATAAGTTCTAGAAATTATAAAATTCACCCAAATTATTTTAAAATACTAAAATATTAAAAAAATAATATTGTAGGCAGAGTGGCTGTGAACATACTAACGGTTCGTACGGGTATCTAAGAGTTGACAAAGGCAACTGTATTCTTCCTCGTTTATTATTTAAAATAAAAATCTGCATTTCCAGAGAAAAGAAACTTTTTAATATAAAAGTAAACATTATAATATTTATATCAGCTGACCATAGTATATATATGCATTAATATATAAAGTAAGTATATATATTATATACAAAAAAATAACTTCTTTAAATTTCTTTTAATGAAACTATAACTATCGAAATGTTTTTGACATGTGTATATATTTTCTAGTTTTTAATCTATTTTTTTCAGATAAGTTACAACGGCTCATCTAAATATATACAATTCAGAATTTTTAGGCGGAAACTTAATAAATCAGAGTTTTGGAATTTCATTATTTTTATTTCCGCAATGTTCTAAAATACATTTAATAAAGTTCGTCTAATTTTATAATTTGAACTATTATTTGGTTCTTTATTATTTTTTTCAATTTCTAACTTTTTTTGTTTTAAGATCTCTGCAATTTTAGTATAACAAGAATTTTTTAATTTTTTTAATCCAAAATATGATTTATGAAAATGAAAATCACAAATGAAAGTTTTTCCCTTTTTCGGAAATTCAACGAACTTTGCTTCAGGGCTTTTGAATTTTGTCCTTCGACAACCAATAATAAAACATTGAAAACCTACATATTTAAAAATTAATTTTATTAGTATAGTTAAAAATTTTAAAATAACTAACAATTAAAACTCCTTATTTTAAATATTAAATTTTAACTACCAAGAGAAATATTTTGCAAAAATAAAAGAATTTAATAATTCATATGTATGCATATAACGGGTTTTCCAATTTGAGTGATATGATTTCTAAGTGACGTTTCGGCCATTTGTAGTATGTCATGATCTGTCAAATTTTTTTTTCATTGTATTCAGTAATGTTTACAATTTCATCATGGAGAGATATCCGCAACAACAACGTTTACAAATTATTCAATTTTATTATCAAAATAATCGTTCTCCAATTGCAACTTTTCGTGTGCTCACTTTCATCTAAGTGGTGCGGTAAATAAACAAAACTGTCGATTCTGGTGCGAAGAAAATCCCCAAATTATTCATGAACAACCATTACATTCACCTAAATTGACAGTTTGGTGTGGTTTTTGGTCTGGTGGAATCATCGGTCCATAATTCATTCGAAATGAAGCTGGTTACACCGTTACTGTCAATGGAGAGCGGTGGAAGAAGTTGATCTTGACATCATCTGGCTCCAACAAAACGGGGCTATGTGCCACACAGCACGTGCAACAGACTCTCTTTAAGCTTTAGAAGTCAATATTGAACGTGCTATTCGTGACATACGACTTGATTTAGTGGAAAAATTGCTCGAAAATTGTCTTCATCGAATTCGTTCCTGCAAAAGAAGTCGTGGAGGCCATTTGAATGACCTTTTATTCAGAACTTAATTGTATCAATTGTACTTCACATTAAGTAAAAACATTTGAATTTCCTTAACAATTAGTGTGTTTCTTTTTGAAAAGAAATCATATCATGTATCATGTTATCTGTATTCCATTCAAAGCAATCAAAGTAAAACAAAAACAACACAAATAAATAAAAAAAGAATGAAAAGAATGACAAATGTGAAATGACAAATGAATGACAAATTGTATATTCTGATTTAGATGAGCCGTTGTAACTTATCTGAAAAAAATAGATTAAAAACTAGGAAATATATACACATGTCAAAAACATTTCGATAGTTATAGTTTCATTAAAAGAAATTTAAAGAAGTTATTTTTTTGTATATAGTATATATACTTACTTTATATATTAATGCATATATATACTATGGTCAGCTGATATAAATATTATAATGTTTACTTTTATATTAAAAAGTTTCTTTTCTCTGGAAATGCAGATTTTTATTTTAAATAATAAACGAGGAAGAATACAGTTGCCTTTGTCAACTCTTAGATACCCGTACGAACCGTTAGTATGTTCACAGCCACTCTGCCTACAATATTATTTTTTTAATATTTTAGTATTTTAAAATAATTTGGGTGAATTTTATAATTTCTAGAACTTATGGGTTGTACATATATTCAAACTATATGTTTATATGTACATTCTTCTAAAGCAGATTCTATCCTTCCACATAACGATTATCAATCAAAAACTTTTTCAAATATTCTATAGTAACAGTTAATACTAAGCGGTAAATGTATATTAAATTTACTTAGTACAAAATAATAAATATAATTTTAAATATTATATTATATTATATTATATTATATTTAAATATTCCATTGACAGAATAATTTCTTATAAGTACAATAAAATACATATATGTATGTAAATACGGCGCTATATAATATACATATATACTCTTATCATTCATTCACTAGTGACATATACGATATGTAAATAAACATGATATTATATAAGTATGTATATATATTAATATCATATAAATAAAAATTCTTCAAGTAACCGTTATGTTGTTTATTTATTTGCATTTTTTTATACTACGCATTATATCTTCAACAATTTCAAATTATCGAGTAAAACAAAATGCAAAAAAATTTGTTGAAGAAATTTGTTAGAAAATTTGAAAAAATCAAGTAACACTTTCGTCAATAATAAAGTAACCCTATATTATTAAAAACAGTTGTTAACAGAAATAAGAGTATAATGTTGAAGCTTTAATTTTTGTGTATTACTTCAAAAAAATTTGAACAGGTGTTCAAGTTACAGGTGTTTAAAAATAGGAAATTTTCAGTTTTTGACCCCTTACAGCTCCTAAACGGGGGGTGATACAAAAAAAATTTCTGAAATGACTCATAAAGATCTAACTTTTGTCAAAATTTCAAGTTTCCAACTTAAACCGTTTAGAAGATGGAAGGGTTAAAGGATTTTGCAAAATTTGAGTTTCGCATAACGGTAAATTAAGACACCGTGTGCCATAAATATAAATTTATTGTATATATACTTTTAAAGCTAATAAAAGTAGTAATCTTTTGGCTTTTTCAAAATGAAGATATACCTTATACAACTTGTGCTATAACAATTTAAATATAGAGCTTTTTTGAACCTTTGGGGAGCTGTAGCTCCGTAACGGGTGGGGCTACAAAAAAAAGTTATTAAAAATAAAATTAATATTTTTGTGAGATCTTTCAGCAGTTAAAATTTCATAGCTCTATTTCAAAAAAAATGTCGGGATCTAAAAGTTAGGTGTTCGAGAGCTACCCTAAGGCTTGGTCCAAACTCAACCAAAAAAAATAGGGAACCTACAAATTACTCCCAGAATATTTTGTGTAAATTTCAAGATTCTAGCTTTCTTAGTTTTTGAGTTAGCGTGCTGACGGACGGACGGACGGACATGGCTCAAAAGTCTTAGAATTTTTTTCTGATCCGATCCATACCTTTGAAGGTATATCTAGCTCACTTATTTCGAGGTGTTACAAACGGAGAAGTAATTTTATTATACCCGATCCTATCGTACGGGTATAATAATTAAAAACAGTTGTATATCTTTGTTAATTATCATTTATTATTTCGATTTTTTGACGATGAAATTTAAAGAAGACTGCATATCCCAATTGCAATTTACAGGTAATGTTTTTGATATTAAGTCAATATATATCATATTATTAAAAAAAAGATAACTATATATAAACATTTTCATTCGTAGTTGTCTACAATAAGCTTTGCGCAAGAAAACTTATCCATAAAGGAAAGGTTAAAGAAATATGAATTTATGATAGTTGAGGAAAATCATACTTCTCCGGAACCATATGTTCATACATTAGCTAAAAAAACTTATACTTTGAGAAATTCAGAAACCGTTCAGTTAACACTTGATGATATTGAAAAGTTACCATCTCCGACTAGAAAATGCAAATTATCAGTAAGTTCTATCAGTAGGTACAGGGGCACTTTGGCATGGGAAAAAATAAGCCCATATCGCACGACCTAGTTTTTAATAAACCATATCGCACGCCCATGCAAATTAACCTATATTTGAATGACCTTGAGTTTTAGAGAAACCGGAAGTGTTGTGACCTGGATTCTGTTAGAAGTTGGGGTAAAACAAGTCTTTTAGAGCTCTTTGATTGTATATTATAATAGGTCAACATGAAAATAGTTATGTAAATATTAAAGCACGTGTTATTTAATGTTGGTGAACTAGTTTTAAAGTGTATCTTTAAGGAATGTGTGTTTTTTTTTGTGTTGGTTTACTATAGGAAGAAATACAAAATAACAATTAGCACCTCCGTTTTTTTTTTTTTTTTAGCAGAATATCTGGTTGAGATTACTATGTAGTATTTTAAAAAGGTAGAAAAAGAAAGAGGCAAGAAAAGTTGAATGCAAATAGATTGGTATAGTATAGTATAGTAAGAACGTAGAATATATATCTACATATATATGTTGCATATAAAAAGGTTAAAAAGAAATTCAAAATAGAAATTAGCGTCCACATGTACCTTTTTCTTTTTTTCGTTTGATTAAATCTGGTTTTGTTTACAATATTTGTTTATTATTTAAAAGATAGAAAAAAAGGTAAAAGAATAAATTGAATTATCAAGATAAATTTATTAAGAATATATTGCATTCTTAAATTTCTGAATATCTGCTATAGGATGGCTTGTATGTTATGAAATTAGAAGCTCAAAACAAAAAGGAAAATCAAAAGCGTATTAATTTCTATGTAGAAAATTCTAAAATAGAAACTATGTAATCAGAAGATTTAAATTGAAATTTGTAATTATGTCATACAGATGGTAAACAAATTACGTTTTCGTTATGTATTAAGTTGAGTATGCTTATTTTTTCTAATTTTCATTTTAAAAATAAATTTCTCGTTTTAGGTGACACGAAATATAATAGTACATTGCCTACTTATATTGAATCATCTATTCTAATTTTTTTTTTTTTTTTGTGTTGGTTAACTAGTTTTACTATAGGAAGAAATACAAAATAACAATTAGCATCTTTGTTTTTTTTTTTTTTTAGCAGAATATCTGTTTTAGATTACTATGTAGTATTTTAAAAAGGTAGAAAAAGAAAGAGGCAAGAAAAGTTGAATGCAAATAGATTGGTATAGTATAGTAAAAACGTAGAATATATATCTACATATATATGTTGCATATAAAAAGGTTAAAAAGAAATTCAAACTTTATTAACTTTAATGTACAAAATATAAAGTACATTTTATTTTTAGAGTATTACAAAAATCTCTTTTTAAATATGTTTTTACGATGACTACTACTTAAAATTGTAGATATGATGGGTTCAATGATCTTTATTCGCCTTTGAAATCTCATTCTATCAATTGCATATTGTTGCCAATGATTTTTCCGAGAAGAATTGTAAGCAAAGCTCCATACATACATAACTTTATTTTGTAAAGTTGAATTAAATCGTACTTTTCTAGTTGGATTATTTAATTCCATATGATCTATATATTTATGTTACAAATAAAAATTATTTTTTTTGTTTTTTTTTTGTTTTTTATTTTAACACGTTTTCTTTAAGTAAGTACATATAGATATTAAAACTATTTTTAATTGCACATCTTAAACTTGAACTTACATTATGTGTTGGAATAGGACACATAGATTTAAAATGTTCAATTTTTAACAATGATGGCATTGTATTGGTTAAATCATTTATTTAAGTACTATCTATGTACTTTTCAAGAAAATTTTTTTTCTGCTTTCCTTAACGTAAATTATATCAGCTGATTGTAAATAGTACTTAAGTATATCCCTCAAACATAAGTATTCTACTGTACCACTATTCCATTTTAATCCATTTATTTTATTTTCAGAATATTGAATATTGTATTTTGTTTCATGATTAAGTTCTTCTTCGGGGTAAGGCGCTTTAAAATGATATACAATTGGAATCAAACTTCCCTTTTTAAGAATAGCCAATGCCTTTATAAAATATTGCTTTTCATTTCCTTGTACAAATTGTAAGTCAACAATGAAAATTTGTTGGTTATCCATTATGAATGTTGATGAATGAATAACCTTTTGAGTGAATGGAGCAGGACTTTATATTCTCTTTCTGAGTGTACATTTTGGTATAAATATAGGTTTGCTATCATGAATAATTAATTATTTAATTATGTTTTTTCACCCATTTACAATGATGGTGGCTGGGCCAACTTGTTGTGGAAAAACTACTTTTATTCATAACCTAATAAAATTAAAAAATAAAATCATACATCCGCAAATCAATAAAATTATTTGGTGTAACCCAGTACATGTGCAGTACCGAATGATATAACAGATCTTGAGTATAGCAACAGTATTCCTGACTTTAGTGATAATAGAAACTCTGTATTAATTGTGATAGATGATATGATGTTAAATTCTTATGATAGACATGTCTGCGAACTATTTACTAGAGGATCGCATCATAGAAATTTATCGGTAATATTTCTAACCCAAAATATATTTCATCAAGGTAAATTTTCCAGAGATATTTCACTGAATTGCAAATACATAATTCTTTTTAAGAATCCTAGAGATAAATCACAGATATTACCATTAGCCCGTCAAATATATCCGAATCAGGTCAAGGAATTTGAGAAAGTATATAATGAAGTGACATCTAAGCCATATGGTTATATATTAATAGATCTTACTCAAGAAGTTAATGATTTATTAGATTGAGAAGTGACATTTTCGAGCAAGATTTGTGTTATTGTACAACAAATCAGTTGCAACAATATGCAAAAGAATATGAAACGATTGAAAATCAACCGACATATATTGCATCTGTTAAAAAATTCTAAACCGAAATTCCAAAGAGTTATTATAAAACATTGTGAACCAGACGTAATTAAAACAATTTGTGAAATATCGTTAAATATTTTAAATTGTAACTGTAAGTTGAATAAAAAAACAAAAAATCAATTAAAAAGATATAAAAGGGAGTTAAGATCACTCATTTGTTATAAAAAATCAATAAATAATAAACGAAAAATTATTGTTCAAAAAGGAGGATTTTTACCTACTCTTCTTGGTACAGTTCTTTCAGGGTTGATTGGAAATCTTATAAAAAGAATAATTCAACATTTAATAAAATTATAATTCTCAAACCGGAAATATATGAAAAACTTAAACAAAATTCTAATCTTGAAATTAACCAGTTGGATAAAAATATGAAAAAAATTATGTTAAATAAGCATTTGACTGATATCCAGAAATGGTATTTTTTACGGCAAAACTTGTTTAAAAAACAAAATCAGAGCAGAACTCTTCCACAAAACAGAGAAAAAGGAAAAACGATACTAATGGAATCAAAAAGTACTCAAACACGTGTAAAACCATTACTTAAAGATGCAAAGGTACAATCAGATTCTGTTAAAAATAGAGACATTAAAATGCAATTCCCTGAGGAAGAAATATATGAGGATACCCCTGATAATGTGTTTGAAGACGAAGAAAATGTTTTATCAAAAGCAATGTTTGAAACAGATACTGGTGATATAATAACAGTTCCATTAGATAGTCCAAGTCCACCAACGAAAAAGGAAAAAACTATAAATAGATCTCCAAAACGTTTATTGCGATCAGCGAAAGCAGGTGATACTCAAACACAACCTAATTTTCCAATTCGTAAAAATAAATCTACAAGTTCATGGACAACGTACAAGTAAATGATGATTTTACGTCACATTACTCAGTGATTCATCTATGAATTTTTACCCCGAAAACACATTATCAACTTTTACGAATAAAATGGATAAATATATGATCGATTCTAATTGGAAAGTTGGTGTATCTGAAACATATGCTAATGATTTTATTCCAAATGTCTATGGTGAGGAATGGGAAAAAAGTACTCAAATATATATCACTGGTATGCAGACAAACCGTATTGGTGTTGGGACTACTTATACCATATATATAGTAACGACATACCATACCATACCATATAGTAACGATCAAATGATATGCGATTGGAAGGTTCTGTTACTTCCTACTTTAATTCAAAATATTCGACCATTATTAGGATTTTCAAGAAAAGAAGTTTTACGTCAACTAATTTGGGGTATTTTTAACTTTATAAATGACGATACAAACTATGTAATACCAAACAAAGCTGAGGAGTTTCCAAAAACTTTATTATACACTACTATCTGTTTAAGTAAGCCAAAAGTTAACATCAAATTAAGAACAAATTTCACTAACAGCTTAGATGGACTTTTAAAAACATGTTTTGATCAAGCTTTCGTAAAATTAATTGACCCTAAAAAATATAAACCTCGTGTAATTGAAGTTTTTAAATTGTTTATTGATAGCATGAATTTAATTCCTGTAGAGAAACCAGATATGTTTTTTATATACACTGATATTATTGAACCACAAAATATAGGTGGTAAAAATGTAAGATGTTTAAGAACTGTTAATACAGAAAATGCTTTTACTAACACAGTAAAAGAATTTAACATAATTCAATATTGTAATGTTGAAAAATCATTTGATAGTATTTCAATGCTCTTATGTGATAAATATGGTTATAAAATAAATTTTAGTGGTAGTAGTATTCCTACAAAAATTGTATTACATTTTAAAAAAGTATAAATAAATGTCAGTTTGTAAATTTTAATATTAATTTCATTTTAAACGTAATGGAGAAAGTGTATTACAGATATTATTTAGTACAATCCGGAAGAGGTCTTGATGACATTGGGCCTTTATTGCATTCTACCATACCTTACCAAAGAGGTCGCGGATTAGGAAGTTTTTTTGGAGGTCTTTTTAAGTGTTTGAAACCTATATTTGCTTCAGGTGCTAATATATTTAAAAAAGAGGTCATTAACTCTGGTATTAGCGCTTTATCTGATATTGCATCAGGGGCAAATGTAAAGGAAGTTGTTCAAGATAGAGGTAAAGAAATTATGAAAAATGTAAGACGCGGAGCTGTTAGGAAGCTTAATGTATGGAAATGTATGGATCTGGTAAAAGAAAAAGGAAAACTATAAAAAGACTTAACATTAGCAATTCAAATTATTCTATGTCAAAACGGCGTAAAGTTAATAAGAAAAAGAAACTAAAAGATATTTTTAACTAATCATGGTGGAATGTATGAAATCTGAATTAGATATTTTTAAAACTCAACCTATTCAATCCAGTATTTTACGATCTGAGGAGGTTTCTTACAATCCAATTGCTTCCCTAGACAATCCGTCAACAATCGAATTTCTATCATTAGGTCATGGTGATACATATAGAGATTTATCTTCTGTATATTTACGATTAAAAGTACAAATTTAAAAAAAAGATGGAACTCATTGGAATAATGATAAAGGAACTGATGGAAGACTAATAGCACAACCAAGTGTTGTTAATAATCTTCTTCACTCTCTAATAAAACAGTGTAATGTACAGTTAAATGGTAAAAATATAACCCCCTCAGACGGTAATTACCACTACAGAGCTTACATTGAATCATTATTAAATTATGGTACAGATGCAGCAACAACACATTTGGAATGTGCCGGTTGGAATCTGGATAAACCAAATGTAGCAAAATTTGACAATGTTAGTTCAAAGGAGCGCCAAAAAGCTTACCAAAATAGCAATGTTGTAGAGCTTATGGGCAAATTATATGTAGATATGTTCAATCAGCCAACTCTTCTGATAAATAATGTTGATGTTAGAATAGTTTTAACATTAGAAAAACCAGATTTTTTCTTTTTCGGAGATGATTCTGATGAATCTCAATTAAAAATTGTAGAAGCAACATTGTTTATGAGACATGCAACTATTAATCCAAGTGTATTATTAGCACATAATGCTGTTATTGAGAAGTCGAACGCCAAATATAATTATAAACGGGTAGAAATAAAAAGTTTTACGATTCCTTCTAATAGTACAACTATTTCGCTTGATAATGTATTTATTGGGCAGTTACCAAACACGATATTATTTTGTATGACAGAGAATGCCGGTTACTCTGGAAAAAGATCAAAAAATCCATTTAATTTTAAACACTTTCATATTTCTCAATTCATGTTATATGTAAATGGAGTACAAATACCTAATACAATAATTGAAACCAGTTTTACGGAAGAAAATAATTGTTATACACGTGCATATCATACGCTATTTTCTGGTACAGGCATATATCATAATGATAAAGGTCATCAGATAACAAAATCTATCTTTAGTAATGGATTCTTTATATTAGCTTTTGATTTAACTCCAAATGCATCAGGAAATGAAGTGTGTTATGGATTACTTAATCAAGGCACTGTCAGAATTGAAGCAAGGCTATCAAAAGCGCTTCCATCAACTCTATCTGGTATAGTTTATGGAGAATTTGATGCAAGTTTACAAATTGATAAAAATCAAAATGTGTTCACAAATCTATAAATAGATTACTTAAGACTTGAATTTGAGTATTTGTTAAGATGTCATTAACCTGTGCACTTGTAGATGTAACATTTTGTTGTGATGATAAAAACAACTTATTCGCGAAAGATATTTGCTTACTTGGAATTAAAGAACCTTGTAAAAAATTAATAAAAGAGTTTACATACAAATTTCCAACAAAAGAACTTTTAAATTATCATCTTGAAAATTATACTTTTGGAACTGTTCACAATAATAAAATAAATAACGATCTTAGACAGATATTGGAGAAATTTGATATTATTATAACAAATGAAAAAATAAAAAAAGATTTCTTAATAATATACGCTAACGAAATAAGTAAAGTGTATGATTTAAGTAAATTTGATTCATGAATACTTTAGAATTAACTAATATATTAAGATGTAACAAATACACAAACAAATTTTTGAAAGGAGTTTTTGCTTTGGATAAATTACCTAATATAGTTGAAAGGCCAACATTCATGATTGTAAGCACTGATAAAGCCAAAGATCCTGGAACACATTGGTTAGTTATTTTTATTCCAAAAGATGGTTGTATAGAATATTTTGATTCTTACGGTGGCACACCAGATAAACCAGAAATTCTTAATTATTTAAAAAACTAATGCATAATATTTAATGATAGACAATTACAAAGTAACTTTTCAGATGTATGTGGACAATATTGTTGTGTTTACGCTTGGTGTAAGTGTAATAATATAAGTATGAATAAATTTTTAACAGAATTTAGTAGTGTTAGTTATATCCATAATGATAATCTAATTTTAAAACTTTATAACAGCATATTTAGGAAAAAGTATATTCAGAGCTGTGTTTCTAAACAAAAAATATAAATATATATATCTAAAATATTGCGGTTTTTTAACTCATTTTAAAACAACTGTGAGCGGAATAGTATCATATACAATATGTTATTGGCCTATACCTACTTTTTAAACGAAGCACATACGGTAAAAATTGTTGTTGGTTTTCATACAGAATTAATAGAAGCAACAATTTCATTACACCGCATTGGGAAAAAATTCATGTTTATTAATTATGAAGATTGGTTGGAATTTTATCAGCAATATCATCTACATCCTAAAAATAAAGTTTCCTGCTTACAATTTGGTATAAAAGCTGGAAAACCACGATCATTTGTACTAAAAGATGAGGAAATTGATAAATTTCGTAATCTATTTAATTTTATCCACTTAATAATGGTTTACAACAAAAATGCTGAAGGATGTGTAAAAGAATACGTAAGAAAATATATTAGAACGTGTGTGGAAAACCAGCAAACTATATTAAAAGATGAAATATACATTCCATTAAACCGGTTTAATGTTCAATGTAATTATTCTGGATTATTTTTTGAGATTCCATTTTTATTAAAAGAATTAATAGATAAATATTTAAATATAAATCAAGAGAATAAAATGTTAGAATAAGATTAAACTGTAAAAAAAATTTTAAATAAACTTTATTTACTTTTGTTTTTACAATTACAATAAAATATGGCAATAGCAAAAACAACACAATAAATAAACAAAAATGTAAAAAATAATATTAAACATCTACAATAATACGGATATAATGTGGTTGGTTGCAAATTCTCTTTATCATTGTCCAAAAATTCAGAAACTTGCCCTCTTTCTACAAAATTACTGTCCATTTGAAATGTTAAAATGTTGAATAACCAGACTTTATGAGAAAAGTAAGTATTTTTTTTTATTAATTTGCAGTATTACTAAGATTAGAACTGACAACTGACTGAATAAAAATTCAAATTTTGAAAAGGTATAAAAAGAATGTATTATCTTTATTGGTATTTATTTTAAGAATGGATGTGAAAGATTTCTTAGAAAAATACTCATTTACATTATTAGATGAACACAAAACTTATATTTCAAATTTATACAATTATTTAGAAAAATTTGTTGGTAAAGAACAGTACAGTTCAAAATATGGTACACATTTTAGTTGCTGTCCTTGGGCTTATAATAATTGTACGTCAGGGCCTGACACTTGTGAATGCTATTTTGTAGAAAAATATAACAAAGAATTAGAAAAGTTAATTAAATGGTATAAGCATAATGTCAAAAGCTCAAATTGTAATGGAAATTCATAGACCAGCAAGGCGTAGATATTCTAGAAGGAAATTCTTACAAAGAGGTTTAAATGATACTTGGCAAATTGATTTAGTTGAAATGATACCATACGCAAAGTTTAATAATGGCTTTAAATATATGTTAACTGCCATATATATATTTTCTAAATACGCATATGCTGAACCTGTAAAAACAAAGAATGCTGAAAATGTTTTAAATGCCGTGAAATCAATTTTTGAGCGCGCTAAAGTTATACCCAAAAATATTCATTCTGATCAAGGCAAAGAGTTTTTTAATTCACAATTCCAAAACTATATGAGAGAAAAAATAATCAATCACTATCATACATACAGTGAATTAAAAGCATCAATTGTTGAACGATTTAATCGTACAATGAAAAATTCTATGTGGAAAAAATTTAGTCTAAATGGAAATTATAAATGGTTATCTATTCTGCAATCAATAATAAAAGATTATAATTCAAGAAAACATTCTACAATAAAGCTTCCACCTGAAAAAGTTACGCGAAAAAATGAAAGAAATATATTGAAAAATATATGCAACCTAAAATTTTTCAAAAAAGTAAATATAAGGTTGGTGAATATGTAAGAATAAGTAAATATAAAGGTCACTTCGAAAAAGGCTATCAACCAAATTGGTCAACTGAAATATTTAAAATTGATAAGATCAATAATACCCATCCAGTTACATATCAATTATCAGATTATAAAAATAATCCTATTTCAGGTGGTTTCTACAAAGAGAAACTCACTCCTGTTAAATATCCAAATTCTTACCTGGTGGAAAAAATTATTAAAAAACAAGGTAATAAAGTTTTTGTTAAATGGTTAGGGTTCAATGATGATCATAATACTTGGATTAATAAAAAAAATAGTATTTAATAAATTTGAACATATTTGATATTTATTTGTGCTATTTATACTAAAATTTTTAAATAAAAATTTAAACATTATATTTCTAATTAATTATTAACATTAGATCTTTTATATCCATAGGGAAATGAACTACCATCTTCCATAAATTTACGTTTTTCTAACCTAGTTTGATATTTTTTATTTCAGGAACTGTGATAACTTTATGCTCTTTATTACGTCGAATATTTTGTGAAAGTATGTATATATCGTTGTCTTCCTTCACATTTAGCACCGCTTCTTTAATTGTATTAAAGTTAATTTTTGGGAGGCTGTATAGTTTAAACAAATTCCTTTAACTTTACAAACTAGTTTTTCTTCATTGTCTTTCGTACTGTGAACTTTATATGAATAGTTTTTAGGGCCTCCACTTACAAATTCTGTAATGTAACTTTCAACACCATAACATTCTAGTTCATCGGTCATATCTCCTATAAAATCCACTGTTTGGGGTTCATATTCTCCTGTACGACTTATATATATTACGGAATCAGTGTCATAATATAAAACTCTATCCTTCAGTTTTTCTAAATAACTATATAATTTTAATCGAGCTTGAGTAGTTGTGTAAGCTGCAATATATACATTTACATACAGTAGATAATGATTCACCTGCTTCTTCTTTGTACTGCCAATTAACTATAATGTTTTCCTCACTTACTGGAAGAATACCACAAACGTCTATAGATGGATTTGTTAACATGTCATATAAATCCTTAGGTTGATTAATAATTATTGTTTTTTGTAAGTTTTCTCTCTGTCCAAATTTACCCCAAAAAGAATTAAGCATTAATTTTGCAAAAGATAGTAGTCCCTGATTATTTACAATTTCATTAAATTCTAGTTGAATATTTTCATTTCTAAGAAAATCCGTTATATACTTCTCTTTCTCTTCCTTTGTTATACAGTTACTAGGCCATCCCGATGCCTGTTGTTTTATTTTTAAAAATTTGTTCATCATTTGTGTGAAAAGACCATCTGTTTTTGTTACACCATTGTATTGACATATGTTGTAACTCCATATTTCATGAATTTCTAATATTTTATATTTCAATTCAAGAGCTTTTAACACTTCATCAATAATCCATGTTCCAAGTAAAGCTCTTTCGTTATCATTATGTCAACAAAATTCATTTAGGTTTTTTTCCTCACTACATGGGCGACATAAGGAAAACATTAATTTGTTGTTTTGTTTTACAGGTAATACTGGATGTATAAGATTTTCTGGCGGTAAAATTTTACATGTTATAAGTTCATTCAAATCTTTTAAATTTTGTTTAGTACAATTAACGTTTCCTACATAAACATCTGGATGGCCGACAGGAAATTTTCCATATTTGCAAACCCATGGATATAAAGAACAAATATCTATATATTTTATTTTTTCTCCTTTTTTACATTTGTAGTAGTTGTAAACATTATCTGTACGACCACCATAAAAAGAATCCCGAGGTTTTAATGGTGAAAGTTGTACTAATGGATGGTTATTTAAGTAATTCATTTTGCTTTTACTTATTTGAGAATAAAAATCACATTCCCACATTTCAATTAAATTGTAATCTAATCTTTTCAACCTATCAGATTTTCTAATAGTTCTATCATATCGTTCATTCATTGTATCATTTTTATCAGGATATAAATATGAATTACGATTACGTGGAAAACAGTTAGGATGACCGTGATAATAACATCCATAAAATTCAAAAACTTGATTAGTTTCTGAACAAAAACCATCAACTTTTACACCGGCTACGACAGCTTCTTTTTGTTTAGCAGCATGTCTAATGTTAATATTCCGTTTTCCCTCCTCCTAAAACAACCATTGAATAGCTGCGTTTGATTGGTTATCTGAATACCTGTACCCGTTTTTGGGTATTAAACCAATCGTATCTGGTTTTAAAAAGTTACGTCTAAATGCAAGATTACAAGCAGACGCTATAGTTGTGGCCTCTAGAAAAGGTTCAACGTTACATTCTCTAAGAAAAAATTCTCTGAACTTTAAGCATGATTGCGTTAGTATTGCTACGTCATTTATACAATATTTTACAATATCATTTTCCATATAGAATTCATCATTTTTGTGATCTTCATAACATTTCAGAAATACTTCACGTTCGTTAGTTTTCATGGTATCTGGGTTATAATATTCAACAGGTGGTAATGGTCCAATATAATTTTTATTTTCCGTTGTATTGAAGAGATGCGGGAAATATCCTTTTTTCAAATCAATTTGTAAATCAAAAGCCTTTGGTAATTTTGATAATGCCATTGCAACGTAATTAATTGAGTCTATAAATTTTATGTTATCTAATAACATCATGATAATTTTTGAACCTCGCATAATTAGTTTAGTTTTTAAAGAGGTTTTTTCTAATATAATATTTAAAATAAATTGATGGTCAAAAGATTGTCCATTATGTGCTATTACCACGACAGTTTTGAATTCTTTTCTTATCTCCATTATGTACATTAGAAATTGCTCTATAATATTTCCCTCTTTATTTCCTCTTCTTCTAAATTTACATGTTTCACAAAAATATAACGAGGATGCGTCACATCTTTGCTCGACATGCGACATGCGTCACATCTTTGCTCGAAAACGCACAAATTTGGTTCATGTAGTTTAATATCTGATAGAATGCCTCTTATGTACTTCTCTCCAAAAGCTTTTTCTTGTTGTGTTTCCAAATCGTAAAATATATAAATAAAATTTTTTAGTTTAGGTTGATTTTTGTTTTGTTGAATAAAACATTTATGATTCTTAGGAACATAGTTACTGCAAATCTTGCAAAAGTATTCACCACATATATGGTTTCTGTCGGCTCTATAAAGTTTTAAGCAAGACAAACATTTTTTAACTTCGTCACAAATACTGTTGCGTTTTCAACTTGACGCCCTATGGTTATCTAAACACATTCGACCTCGAAATGAACGATTACAATCATTGCATAAAATTTGTTTTAAATTATTAAGACATGGTGGAGAATTTTGACAGCATGGACATGTTCCTGTGCATCTATGATTACTTTTGTTGTTGTATGGAATGTGACAATCTTCACAATAATAACTGGCGCAAAAGGTTGCAGTCAGCGATTTTATTACATTGTAGTGATTTTTATAAAACAAAAAATTTAGCCGTTTTTCAGGTCCAATTCCTTCAAATATTACCTCTCTGCCTCTTGTTCCCCATTTGTACACAACAATTTTATAATTTTTCAAATATTCTTGAAACTTTTTGAGTTCGAGTATTCCACAACCTTTATTTGGAATTTTTACTCCTGCATTTTTAGTTAGTTCGATAGCTTTTAAAGTTTGTAATTTTCCTGTATCATTACGAATTTTGTGTTTGTAGTTCTTATCATTTTTAGTTTGTGATATTGCCACAATTAAGGCCTGAGGTAGACATAAATTGTTTTTGTTTTTAATGCAAATTATTCCCTTTCGCTTTAAGCTTTCTTCATCATATGATGAATATTTTCGTGATCTTCCTCTCTTAAATGGTAGCCTTACAGATGTAACTGAAAGACAAAATGTATCTGTGCTTAAACCTGTAACATAAAAACAAAATAAAAGTATTAATAATAAAAATAATAATGAAGTATTTATTTAGTAGTTACCTTCAGAATTACTTTGAAAAATTTTTGATATCATTTCCCATACATCAGAAAATGTTAGATCACCTGCATTTCTAAAACTTAGCCATCCAGGACCATGTTGCTGGAAGCTTTCTCCACTGAATGTTAATCCTACCTTATCTAGAGGGTGCAAATCAGTTGTAACATCTTGAATTATTTTATACAATGCGTTTTTTATCCAGTTAACCGGTTCTACGTTATTAGGAACTGAATTAATTATACACTTGACTTTACGTCCGCGTACGTTAAAACGTTTGACTACTGATGCTGAATCACTTTCAATCCTATAAGGAAGTGATTCTATCTCCGGTGAATGATTAAAAAATCTTTCTAATAAATTTTTTTTTGACATTTTTTATTTTATTTTTTTGTATTGACTCGCTTGCTGCAGCTATTTGACCAAACTAACCAAAACTAATTTAAATATTTCGTTTTTAGAGTAAAAAAAAACAAAATTTCTTCAAGCAAATATTTGCAACAATGTTTGTAAGATGTATGAATTCTAAAAAAGTAATTACAATAGATTCAATTTTAATTAAATATACGTTAGTAGATTGTATATATTGCATGCAATTGCATTTGATATAAATGATCGAAAAGGAATTTATAGAATAAATTCAGGTTTAAACACAAATATTTTGTTTTTACAGTAAACACCTATCTTCAAACAAAGTATTTGCAACATTGTATTTTTAATAAATTATATCTTCCTTTTTTTTTCTGATTAAAACTACCTACATCTTTATGAATCTTTCTTTGAAATAGAAAATATTTCAACAATGTAGTTTGATTTATGAAGCCGAAAGCAGTTACAATAAATTAAAATTTTAATTAATATGGTTTGGTAAATTCTATAGATTTCTAACAATTTTATTTAATATAAATACTGCAGAATTTTATAGAAGAAATCATAGTCTTACTTAAAATCAAGCAAAGTAAACAACATAATCAAGCATGGACAACAACACTGAAGACATATTTTTCTTTACACAACCAACACAGGTTGTGCTTCCACCGAAGAGGAAGAAATCCCAGCATCAGCAACAACCTCAACACCAACAAGCATCACAGCACCAGCAACAATTACAGCACCAGCAACGATCCCAACAACAACAACAACAATACGAACAACACCAACCATATGAGCAACCAAAAAGAAAAAGATGTTTGGAATCATTTAATGCAAAAATAAAAAGAAAAACTTTTTTAAAGGTAAAAGATATGGAGCCAGATGCGCTCTATACAATTAAAAAAGTTAAACTATTACCAACAGTTAATGGACCGTCTTGGGTTTTTGAAACAGAAAATTACATAATTTTCATACCAAAAACCTATCTGGACCTATTCGAAGATAAGGAATTCCGGGAGGAAATTCTAAAAGGCGATCTCTATTTAGTTAGAGATAGCACTGAAAATTTAAAACTGCTTGATGAAACAAGCAATAAACATTTAGAAATTAACCAATAAAATTGTAATAAAAATAAAATTAATAAATAAAAAAATTTAATAAAAAAAAACAAAATGCTGTATTTTACTTGTTTACACTTTTTTTTTTTTTGCTTTTTTTTTACAGCTATTTAGATTATAAATAATAGATGTTTAAAAAAATGTTTAATAAAGAGAAAGTAATTACTTATATTTAATAAAAAACGTTTGCATTTTATTTACATTTTTTTTTCTCATGCTTTTCAGTTTAAGCTCTGTAAGAGTTGACTATTTTAGAGAGTCATATAAAAAAAAATTAAAATAAAAATATAAGTAGTCAATGTACGTACTATTATATTTCGTATCACCTAATTAGAACGAAAAAAAGTAAAACGAGAAATTTATTTTTAAAATGAAAAAAAAATAAGCATACTCAACTTAATACATAACGAAAACGTAATTTGTTTACCATCTGTATGACATAATTACAAATTTCAATTTAAATCTTCTGATTACATAGTTTCTATTTTAGAATTTTCTACATAGAAATTAATACGCTTTTGATTTTCCTTTTTGTTTTGAGCTTCTAATTTCATAACATACAAGCCATCCTATAGCAGATATTCAGAAATTTAAGAATGCAATATATTCTTAATAAATTTATCTTGATAATTCAATTTATTCTTTTACCTTTTTTTCTATCTTTTAAATAATAAACAAATATTGTAAACAAAACCAGATTTAATCAAACGAAAAAAAGAAAAAGGTACATGTGGACGCTAATTTCTATTTTGAATTTCTTTTTAACCTTTTTATATGCAACATATATATGTAGATATATATTCTACGTTCTTACTATACTATACTATACCAATCTATTTGCATTCAACTTTTCTTGCCTCTTTCTTTTTCTACCTTTTTAAAATACTACATAGTAATCTAAACCAGATATTCTGCTAAAAAAAAAAAAAAAAAACGAAGATGCTAATTGTTATTTTGTATTTCTTCCTATAGTAAACCAACAAAAAAAAAAAAAAACACGCATTCCTTAAAGATACACTTTAAAACTTGTTCACCAACATTAAATAACACGTGCTTTAATATTTACATATAATAGTTTTGCTAACTATTTTCATGTTGACCTATTATAATATACAATCAAAGAGCTCTAAAAGACTTGTTTTACCCCAACTTCTAACAGAATCCAGGCCACAACACTTCCGGTTTCTCTAAAACTCAAGGTCATTCAAATATAGGTTAATTTGCATGGGCGTGCGATATGGGCTTATTTTTTCCCATGCCAAAGTGCCCCTATACCTACTTCTATCGAATCGGATTTCTGTAAATTTTGTTTAAAAAATGAACAAAATAGAAATTCTTATGCAAAAAAATGTGCAATGGTACAAAGGAAACTAAAACAATTACAGATTAAAAATAAACATTTAATACTTAAGAACAAAAAAAAATATTTTAAACTTGCTTTTTTAAAGAAAAAATTATATAATTTAACTACTTTCAATACTGATATTTCAATAATAAAGATAAAATAGGCCATATTA
Organism: Poecilobothrus nobilitatus; assembly: GCA_947095535.1. Classification (NCBI taxonomy): domain Eukaryota; kingdom Metazoa; phylum Arthropoda; class Insecta; order Diptera; family Dolichopodidae; genus Poecilobothrus; species Poecilobothrus nobilitatus. The sequence continues at coordinate 83,095,623 of OX352772.1, read as the reverse complement.
ATAATAATACTAAAATATTAGCCAAAATGTTACTTTCTAAACGTATACTAGCACAAATATAGAATATCCACTAGACAACGAAATTTAGCCATGAATATTCATTATAAATCAAGCTCAACTTACACTTTCCTCCGTGACAGATTAGATTTAAATTTATCATCAAATAGTTCAATTTATAAATGGATACCTATTAAGCATTTAACACCAGTATTTAATCAACCTATTTTTGATGCCATATCAGAAAAGATTAAAACTTTAGATGATCAAGGGAAACAGGAAACAGGTAATTTTTGATACAATGGCTATAAAACCAGAACTAAACTATTCAGAATATCATGATAAAATAATTGGACTGGAAGATTTAGGAGAAAGCAGATCTTATCCAAAAGTAGCAAAGGAAATCCTAGCATTTATGGTCCGTAGTGATTTTGGCAACTGGAATGCGATAATTAGTTATTATTCATCTAAAAATGCAATAACAGGAGACAGATTAAAGACGTTAATTTATAAAAACATTGATCTTTGTTTTCAAATGGGTTTGACTGTGAACTCAATAATTTGTGATCAAGGTAGCAACAATAGAAGTGCATTTAAACATATGAAAGTGTCCAAAGACAGACCTTTTATTATTCCTAATAATCGAAGAGTGTATGTTATTTACGATATCTGCCATGTTATTAAAAATTGCAGAAATAGCTTGCTGAAATATGACATAGAAACACCAGATGGAGTAGGTGGCTGGAGTGTACTGAGGGAATTACATTCCATGGAGAGAAAAATACAAGAAAATTATGTCCACAATTGACTGATTGTCATATAAATCCAAACGCATTTCAGAAAATGAATGTTAGTCTAGCTACAGAAGTTTCAAGTGCTAGCTGCGCTGCTGGAATTAAAACAATTGTAGATCAAAACCTATTTCCTCCACATATTCATTCCAAAGCAATTTCAACAGCTTTATTTTTAGAAAAAATTAACAATACTTTTGATTTTTTAAACAGCAAAATTAGATATGATAATATGATAACGATTTACTTATCTATATGTTATTTGTCTATGCTATTACCAATTACCAATAAATTATCATACCATATGTTATTTACCATAGACAAATAACATATAGATAAGTATCTATATAATATTATCTATACGTTTAAACCGTACATACTAGTATATGTACTTCATTTGTCTATGATTGTATGTAGATATTTTTCATTCTTTTTTTATTTAGTTGTGTTGTTTTTGTTTTACTTTGATTGCTTTGAATTAAATACAGATAAATAAAAAGAAAAAATCAAAAATTACTTACATTTTATTTAGAGTTAATATTTGGTTAATATTTTTAATAGAGGATTTATATGTATTTATGTAATGTATAAAAAAGTTATAGAAAATATTGCATCGTTGATGATTGCAACGTTGTTACTTTGGTTTTTAGTAAAAAAATTTTGTATACGTAAAATAAAATAATATTATGTGTATGCATACAATGAATAAATTATTAAGTTCTTTTATTTTTCCCCGTGATATGTCAATAGGTCAAGAGATTTTTTACTGTGACAGACTAATCGTGTATAAAAGTACATTTTATGAATTATGATACAAAAATGTCTTAAGATTTTTAGCAAGAATTAACCTTCTAACGTTTGTTTAATTGACTAAACATTTTTAACAGTAATAACATAAATAAAATTGTGTTTTAAATTAATTATAAAATTTAATATGTACATATGTATGTACTTGTTTTGATTTTTAAACATTATTTAATTTGAATATTTGGTTTATAATTTTAATGCTTTTGAACAACAAAAATATTGAGAAAGATAAAGAAGAGAGCAGGAATATATTTACTTATTTTAATATGATATATACATACATATGTATGTTGTAATATCTATGCATTTGAAAGTTATTTATTTATGTACAAAATGTTCAATATAGCCTTGGCTTATATTAGCTGTATCAAATTTTTAATATGACCATAATTTCAATTTAAATGTATATATAATAAAAATTTAATTTTCCAATATTGTATGTTGCTGTATGTTGCCCTATGTTGTATGTTGCTGTATGTATGTTGTTCAATGTTTCTTTTAATTGGGAACCGTTTTTCGTTTTATTAAAATAAAGAGTAAAAACCTGCTTTAAATGATACTATTTAAAGAAAAGGAATAGATAGGTATTCTAAGTTTTTAATATTTTTTATTAAAATTATTTCAAACAAAAAAAAAAGGGATAATTTAAAATTTTTTTTTTTTAAATTAAATAACAATTATAAAATTAAAAGTGAAAGAACAAGAACATTTACCAAAAACTAAAAATAATTTCAAGATTAAAAATAAATTAATAAAGTAGTTTTTATTTTTAAAATTTGCAAAATACTACTATAGCAGTAAAATTAAATTTTTTTTTGATTTATTTTCATTTCGTTTATGGCTTTAAAATTTTTAGTTTTGAATTTGATATTTCTATTTTCTTCCGTTTTTGATTTTGTACTGTGAGTATTTCTTTCCAAGAACAATCTTTTCTCAATACAACCAAAATTTTTACGCTTTCTTACGGTGAAAATAACAGTCTTCAGAAAAATTAAACTAGGTTTTGAACTCTTCTTGTGCATTAGTCGCTTCAATATATATCTTTATTATAGTTTCCTTTAACTGGCACATTGCTATATTATCAATTATAAAATTTTTAAATATTTGTAAATGAAACTTACAAATTTTGAAAAATAAATCCGACAGTAGAACTAAACTGCCAAAATCAGAATTTTCAGAATAACTGCTATGAAATATTAGTAATTCTGACGATGATAATAATGTTTTATCGTCAGATTTTTGTAGAATTTTTGCACAATAACTACACGAAACAGTTTTAAAAAGTTTGAAGATTACATATCGTGCAAAATATCTAATGAAAGAATCGCTTAATAAAGTAGACGTATTAAGATTAGGATCACAATTTTCTTTTTGAGAGTTCAAATTTTTCAATATATTTTTCATAATTATTTGAAGAGACGCTTGTAAGTACATTAAACTCTGCTTCTGGATTAAGAATATTATCTGATAATGTTAAATTTAAACTATTTCTCGAATATTCATCGTCATCAGGCTCACAATTCATTAGATTCGAAAAATAACTAAGGAGTTTCATTGATATTATTTTACCCATTACATTGTTGAACTCTTTTACTGATGGATTTCTAGAAAAGCCATTATGACCACGAATTGTACCAAAAAAATTTTCAATCGGATCCAAATTTTTTTTGTTTGTCAAAATGTAAGAGATCTGCAATTTTGGATTAGCAAAAAAATCATCTGACAACGAAAGTATTGCATCAATTGTTAGCAGCAAACCATCTACCCAGTAAACTTTAGTAGGAACTTTTATTTCAGATAAATATTGTTTACCATTATGTAGGAACTTATAAACTTTATTATCTTTTTCCAAAGATGATTTTAGAGGTCTGCGATTATCATATCTAATTTTGCTGTTTAAACAATCAAAAGTGTTGTTAATTTTTTCTAAAAATAAAGCTGTTGAAATTGCTTTGGAATGAATATGTGGAGGAAATAGGTTTTGATCTACAATTGTTTTAATTCCAGCAGCGCAGCTAGCACTTGAAACTTCTGTAGCTAGACTAACATTCATTTTCTGAAATGCGTTTGGATTTATATGACAATCAGTCAATTGTGGACATAATTTTGTTGTATATTTTTTCTTTATGGAATGCAATTCCCTCAGTACACTCCAACTAGCTACTCCATCTGGTGTTTCTATATCATATTTCAGCAAGCTATTTCTGCAATTTTTAATAACATGGTAGATATCGTAAATAACATACACTCTTCGATTATTAGGAATAATAAAAGGTCTGTCTTTGGACACATTATTATGTTTAAATGCACTTCTATTGCTGCTACCTTGATCACACATTATTGAGTTCACAGTCAAACCGATTTGAAAACAAAGATCAATGTTTTCATAAATTAAAGTCTTTAATCTGTCTCCTGTTAATGCATTTTTAGATGAATAATAACTAATTATCGTTTTCCAGTCGCTAAAATCATTACGGACCATAAATGCTAGGATTTCCTTTGCTACTTTTGGATAAGATCTGCTTTCTCCTAAATCTTCCAGTCCAATTATTTTATCATGATATTCTGAATAGTTTAGTTCTGGATTTATAGCCATTGCATCAAAAATTGGTAATACCTGTTTCCCTTGATTATCTAAAGTTTTAATCTTTTCTTATATGGCATCAAAAATAGGTTGATTAAATCCTGGTGTTAAATGCTTAATAGGTATCCATTTATAAATTGAACTATTTGATGGTAAATTTAAATCTAATCTGTCACGGAGGAAAGTGTAAGTTGAGCTTGATTTATAATGAATATCATGGCTAAATTTCGTTGTTCTAGTGGATATTCTATATTTGTGCTAGTATATGTTTAGAAAGTAACATTTTGGCTAGTATTTTAGTATTATTATTAATATGGTCTATTTGATCTATAATTATTGAAATATCAGTATTGAATGTAGTTGAGTTATATAATTTTTTCTTTTAAAAAGCAAGTTTAAAATATTTTTTTTTGTTCTTAAGTATTAAATGTTTATTTTTAATCTGTAATTGTTTTAGTTTCCTTTGTACCATTGCACATTTTTTTGCATAAAAATTTCTATTTTGTTCATTTTTTAAACAAAATTTACAGAAATCCGCTTCGATAGAACTTGCTTATAATTTGCATCTTCTTGTCGGAGATGGTAACTATTCTATTAAAAGGAGTTAACAAAATTGATCTACGTAGTAATAATATTATTTTTAATAAAATTGAGATCATTGTAACTTTAAATACTAAAAACCGTCGATGTATCAGATTTTCTGATGTAAATAACATTATTTTTAATCCGCAAGTATTTCCAGCCACTTGTAATCTTAATTTGCCGTGCTTCGTGATGCAGCTTTCTGTGGTGCTGTTTGTTTTTCCATAGAAGTTTCTTTTACATTCCCAACATTGCTTTGCCATTATGATCATATGATTAATTAATTTCAATTTTGTTAATATTTGGTTTTTATTTATATATAATTTTATCTTTAATTTTTAGGATCAAGAAAAAAAGAAAAATTTTTATTTTAATACTTCTGTATTGTAGTGAAGCTCGTCCCCCTCATTGTTATTGTACTCTTCAAGATTTATTTATTTTATTATTTATTTATTTTGTTTTGTATTTGTTAAAATCTTTATTAATATAATCTTGATTGTGCTATAAGTATAGTAGTGTTAAAGCACTTTTCAAGTATGTAAATACTGTTATTAATTTTAGATTATTGTAAAAATTTAAATGTAATGATTATTATTATATTAAAAACTGACTAGTATTAAGTTTTATTATGATAGTAGTTTAGTAGTTTGTTAATTAATGTTATTTGGTATTTGTTTAAAACTTTATGTATTAGTTTTTTTTTTTTTATTCAATTAAAAATAAAATTTAGTAAAAACAATCGCAAAAATACAAACTTAATCTAGTTTTAAAATAAAAAAAGAATTAAAAATTAATTTTCTACATTGCCGCCAAAAGATATTCTAATAAATTATAGTTTAATAAAAACCAAACAAAAAACTATTAAGTCTAAACACATCCAATTTAAATATTAAAGAATTAAAAGAATACGCAAGATTGTAATTAAAAGACATTATAATAAATTATAGTTTAATAAAAGTTCTTCTTAAAAGTTCTTTTAATATAGTTCTTCAACGAGCTTGACAATGTGTCATTTGTGCGTCTTCCAGCAAAAGGAAGGCAAGGGAAGACAGAAGACAAAATACTTACACATTATCAGCAACCTTATCAACATCAACAGCAACAACAACATCAAGAACAAGAAAAAAAAGAACAACAACATCAACATCATCACCATCAAAAACAAGAACAACAACATCAACACCATCAACAACAATCACAACAGCAACAACAACTACAACAGCAACAACAACAACAACAGCAACAACCTAAATAGCAACAACAGCCGGCAAATAAACGAAGCTTTTTTGACGCTTTTAACAAAAAGGCAAAGGAAAGTAAAAAACAAAAATTCTTAAAAATAAGAGATATGGAGTCTGACAGACTCTATATTTTAAATAACATCAAAAAAATTAACATCTGTTATGGTGTAAAAAGGGTCTTTGAGACCAAAAATTTTATTATTTTTATTCCTCAAAAATGTGGGGAAATGATAAATTATGAACTTGAAAATGAAGTAAAAACAAAGACAGTATTTGTATATAGAGATGAAGAAGTGGGTTTACTGCTCACTGATTCCAAAATATTTCCACTTGCTGAAAGTCAACATTCAACGAGTGCAGGCATATTTTTATTTATGAAAAATCAGTGAATAAAAACTTTATATTATTTCTTAAAAATCTAAAACTGTTTCTTTTAATTTTTTTATCTTAAACTGTAAATATCTCCAAACGGAAAATTTAAAATGGCCTTAAGGGAAAAGCGAGGGAAGTAGTGGAAATAAACAACCACATTAAGAAATGGACTGAAATAAAAGACGTCCTTGTAAAAAATTTTAGCGATCGGTGTAGTCTTGAAGAACTTTTTGACCAACTGAGAGCTACCACCTTTAAGACAAATTCCGTCGATTTCTACAACGAAATTAAAAATACATTAAGAAGATGAAATATAAAAGTTAGCTTAGAATTAGGAGCCAACTCAACAGTTGCTCAACAAACAATTAGTAATAATAAAAACTCTGCTCTAACTATTTTTAAGAGCAAAATGCCTGAACCAATGCGTTCAATTTTATATTGTCGTGACCCTAAAACACTTGAGTCCACCATTGACATTTTACATGAAGCATGCTACGTACATATTAACCTTAATAATTTTAGTGGTCAAAAGACATTTAATTCTATTAATAAAAATAAAAACTTTTCTGGTGACGCAATCACCAAAACCAATTACAATTATAATCGTACCAATAATAACGTTACTATCAATAATTCTAGAAACTTTAATAATACAAAGCTTCATAATAACAACTACATTAGGAACAACTAAAATAATAACAATTTTAATAGAAACAACCAAAATAATAACAATTTTAATAGGAACAACCAAAATAATAACAATTTTAATAGGAACAACCAAAATAAAAACAATTCTAATAAGAATAACCAAAATAATAATAACAACTATAGGAACAATCAAAATAACAGTATTAATAACAATAGGAACCACCAATGGAATTCCTCTCAAAATCGAAATTCAAACTATTATAATCCCAATAATAGTAACAACTACCCATATGAACAACCCATTTGTAAATAATAGTAATTTTACAAACAATTATAACAGAAATAATCAAATTTCTGAATCTGAACCAATGGAAATAAACATTGGAGAAACACAGAAAAGTGTTAACAAAACAAAATTACCAGCAAATTTTCTTTTAACGGCCTCGAATCTCAATTACCATATATCTTAGTTAGTGGGAATATTAGACCACTTAAATTTATAATAGATACCGGAGCAACACACTCTATTATAAATCCTAACCTTTGTCATCCAATGTATTTAACAGAACTTCAAACCCCCAGTGAATTCATTATTAAACTATAAATCAAGATGTAAAAATAACTCATAAATCAGTTATACCTCTTTTTAAAGAATTGGGAGACTCAACAAAGAAGGTTGAAATGCATGTCTTTCTTTTTCATGACAATTATGACGGGCTAATAGGCAATAATATATTAATGCCATTAAAAAATAAAATCGACTTAGGTCAACAACTTTTAATCACACTTTATAATGAAATCTAAATACATTTTAAAAATAAAAATAAAGAAACAAAATATAATATTACTCAGAAAGGTGAATATGAATTAACTGTACCAGTACTTTAAAAACATGGTCTCGCTTATCTGCAGGAAAGGAAGTCCTCAGATGGCGAAATCACAATTCAAGAAGGAATATATGAAGTACAGAACTATACAGCCTTTGTAAAAGCAAATATTCTTAGTAGCGGTAACAAATCTATAACTTTTTCACCATTAGAAACTGAGATTGTAAATCATAATAATTTTAATATAATTTCTGAAACTGATAACAAATTTAATGTCCTAAGCGAAATTCGTAATGAACATTTATCCAACTTTGAAAAAATGCATTTATTACAAGTTATAAAACAATACTCGCATTTATTCTATAACGAAAACTTAGATTTATCTTTCACAAACGCTAGCAAACATCGTATTCGTACTATTAATGACGTTCCAATATTCACTAAGTCTTATAGATACCCTCAAATTCACAAAGAGGAATTACAAAGGCAAATTAACGAGATGTTGGACAAGGGCATTATTAGGCCTAGCAACTCCCCATATTCTGCTCCTGTCTGGATCGTCCCAAAGAAAGAGGACGCCCGGGGGACACAGAAATGGAGACTCGTTATTGACTATAGGAAACTAAACGAAATTACCTTGGACGATAGGCATCCTATACCAAATATAGATGACATTCTAAGTAAATTGGGAAGATGCCAATATTTTACCACGTTAGACCTTGCTAAAGGTTTCCACCAAATAGAAATTGACGAACGCGACATTCACAAAACCGCGTTCACTGTCGAGAATGGACATTATTAATTTATTCGAATGTCGTTTGGACTTAAAACAGCACCAGCTACCTTCCAACGGTTAATGAACCATGTTTTAAAAGACTATATAAAAAAATTTGTTTGGTGTATTTAGATGACATCATCATCTTCTCAGCATCTATTGAAGAACACATAGATTCGCTGAAAAAAATTTTTAAAAGGCTCGAAGAAGCCAAATTAATGATTCAATTAGATAAATCGAAGTTTATGAAAAAAGAAACTGAGTTTCTTGGTCACATTGAGACTTTAGAAGGAATAAGACCAAATCCTAAAAAAATTGAATGCGTCAAAAACTTTCCTATTCCCAAAACTCCAAAACAAATTAAACAATTTCTCGGACTATCAGGATATCACAGAGAATTCATCAAGGACTATTCCAAAGTCGCTAAACCAATGACAAAATACTTAAAGAAAAACGTAAAACTAAAAATTGATAATCCTGAATATGGTAAAAGTTTCGAAACTCTCAAAAGACTACTTATAAATGAACCAATCCTTATTTATCCCGAATTTAATAAAACTTTTACTCTTACAACAGACGCAAGCCAATTCGCTCTTGGTGCCGTACTATCACAAGAAGGACGCCCCGTGTGTTATGCTAGTCGTACTCTTAACGAACATGAAGTACACTACAGTACAATAGAGAAGGAATTATTGGCAATCGTATGGGCCACAAAGTACTTTCGGCCTTACATTTTCGGAAGAAAATTCGTAATTGAGACAGACCATAAGCCACTCCAATGGCTCTTCTCCATAAAAGAACCTAACTCAAAACTAGTTCGTTGGTGTCTCAAGCTTTCCGAATTTGATTACGAAATCAAATATAAAAAAGGTGTTCAAAACGGTAACGCCGATGCTTTATCACGTATAGAAGTAAACCTTAATGAAGAGCAAATGAACGGAAATAACGAGACAAATGAACTTATTAAAAATAATAGTATACCAATTAGTAAATCTCCTTTAAATGTATTTAAAACTCAAATTTCTATTTATAAAACAAATTCAGGTTCTCTTAGAATTAGGAACTTAAAAATATTTAATAAATGTAGGAAAGTAATTCACACTAAAAATTTCGATGAACAAACAGCCATTACTGTCTTGAAAAATCATTTCAATCCCAAAACTATCAATGCAATTTATATTGAAGATTCTAATATTTTAGAAACCTTAGAAAAAATATTTTTCGAACATTTTTCATCTAGTGGCCAATTAAAGTTAATTAAATGTAACAAATTATTAGAAGATATAGTAGACGAAGAGCAACTTGCCGAAATTATAGAAAAAGAGCATTTAAAAAATAATCACCGCGGAATTTCAGAAGTATGCAATGAACTGAAGTTACTATACTACCACCCAAAGTTATGCGATAGAGTAGCGCAATTTATAAACAACTGCGAGATTTGTAACCTCGAAAAATATGAAAGAAAACCCATAAAAACAAAGTTCAAAATAACAGAAACACCTTTAGGTCTCAACCAAATAGTCCATATTGACGTTTTTTATAGCCTAGATCAAACATTATTTTTAACGTTTATCGATAAATTTACTAAGTTTGCGCAAGCAATCAAAATTAATTCCCGAACTTGGACCGAATTCAAAAGAGCCGTTTTACAATATTTATCTATTGTGGGAATTTAAAAAAAAATAGTAGTTAATAACGAATTAGGGTTCAAAGCCCTCTCGTTACGGGAATTTCTTCAAAATCAATATATTGAAATTCATTATACCTCAAATAATAATCATACTTCGAACGCCGATGTTGAACGTCTGCACAACACTATTAACGAGCATATTAGACTACTTAAACATGACGAACGAGTAAATTTGGACACCGTTGAGGAAAAAATTCTAAAAATTATAGCAATGTATAATAATACTATTCACTCGACAACCAACCATAAACCCATCGACTTCATAAATGGTAAAGTTAAGGATACTGACTATGAGAATATCCGTAATAAAATTCTAAAAATTAAAGACAAAACAATAGATGCTCTTAATAAAAATAGAACCGATATTGAAATATCTCCCGGTTTAAACTTTGTAAAAGATCCGCGAGGGGGAAAAACCACTCGAAATTCAGAAAAACTGAAATAGAAATATTAGATGAAAACCATATAACTAATAAAGATACTGGTCTAAAGTATTATAAGTCTCACGTCAAACCCAAAAAGAGATTTCAAGATAATAGTAACCCATCGGTCAAAGCAAAAACAATAAAAGTTAAAAAGAAAAAACGAAATCAAAATCAAACTACGAATTAAAAAACAAAAAAAAAAATAAAAAAAAATAAATACTTCTTTTCAGATCACAATGTTCAAAATTACCCTCTTAATTATAATATTCATACCTTTAATATTATCACAAAAATTAGAAGTACAAAACATTGATAAGAACAATGGTTTTATTACAATAAATCTAGGTAATAGAAAAATTATCAGAGATTTTAAAAAGGTATTACATATCACATAACAGAATATGAAAACAGTAGAGTACTAATACACAAAAATATTGAAGTAATACAACTAAATTTTAGTAACCCTATGTACAATACAATTAAATGTAATTTCGATCTACTAGATAAAAAGATAGATAATCTTAGACCACACAAAAGACATACAAGAAGTTTATTTAACGGAGTAGGAACCGGACTAAAATACCTTATCGGTACAATGGACTATAATGATGAACGAGCTATTAACGAACAAATTGAAGCATTATCTAAGAACTCGATATCCCTTATTAACGAGAATAATAAACAAATACTAATTAATAATCAAATTTCTGACCAAATCAAGAATATCACAAAGCAAATTAAAATTCAACAAAATACAATTTCGGAATACCTAAATTCTTTTAATATGCAAACCAATAATGAAATTTTGGAAATAGAAGATGAAATAAAATATATGCAAATATATGTATCAAATTAATTATGATATAGACCTACTCAAAACTCACGTTGACGATATGGAACAAGTAATACTTACAAGTAAATTAGGCATACTATCAAAAAACATTTTGACAGAAAAAGAACTAAATATGCTTTCTGATTTTGAAAGCATTCAAGATATTAAAATTACTGTAAAATTTTATTTAGAACAAATTATTATTATATTACCAATTCCAGAATATAGTGCAAGACCGCTTTCTGAAATTCACATTGAACCAATACCAAATAAAAATAATAAAACTATTCTATTAGAGAACTATAACGTTCTTATAGGCGACACTAATATTTGTTACAATTCAAATATCGAAAATAATTTAAAGAAAAATTTAAAAATTATAGAAAATGAATGTATCAATAGTATATTTAAATTTGAAAAAGCACATTGTAATGTGCAAAAATTTTTAAATAAAGAAGTTAAAGAAATAATTCAAGGCATAATTATAACCAAAAATATTGGAAAAACAAATATACAACACAATTGTAATAATTTTAACATTACTATAACAGGTAACAATTTAATAAGGTACGAAAATTGTAAAATTAAAATAAAAGAAAAAACTTATGAAAATTTTTATACTAAAATTAATGACAAAATAATTTTACCTTTCTATACTACAAAAATAATTGAAAATAAAACTTTGAATTATATAAAATTTGAAGAATTTCATGTAAAAAATATAGAAAATAATAGAAAACATATTAACGATATTGTAAACAAAAAATATAAAAATCATGTAATAAATATATCTATCAATATTTTTCTTATGTTTTTTATAATTATTGTAATTTTAATAATAAAATGTTTATACAAAAAGCATAAGAAAATCATAATAAATACTTCGTCGGAGCCTCAGAGTAACGGTGGAGGTGTTATAAACGGTAATGCCACCACTAATAATAAGAAAGCTTTATTTTAAATATAATTATTTTCCCATAGATCTAATTTCCAATAAATCTAAAACATTCTTGTCAATTCAGCATTTGCACATTATAGAAATATATATTATTACTTTCCCATAGACAAAATTCTCATTATGTTAATACGACACCTATATTCTTAAAAAAAGTAAATAATTTTTATCCCATAGATTTACCTTCAGTAAATCTACACATTCCTGCAAATTCAGCATTTGCAATATTATCATAAAAACATAATTATTTTCCCATATGCAAAATTCCTACTAATCGAACTTTTAATGTTCCCACAAAATAATATCTTTCCAATTAATTTTATATGACATAAAAAACTAAATTATCCCATAGATTTACTTTCAATAAATCTATATACAAGTTCCTGCAAATTCAGCATCTGGAACATTATTATAAAAACAATTATTTTTCACACAGATAAAATTCCTACTAATCCTACTTTTATTGTTCCCACAAAATATTGTTTCAATAAGCAAAAATTATAATATAAATATCAGGAAATAAACGAATAAAATTAAGTTCTGCTCTGGATTTCAAACTCACCGAAGCTCCGTATTAAACATTTAAAATTAATTAAATTAAGAATGTATAATTAAATAAATTAAAGTATATTTAAATTGTGAAATTAGTTGTTGATTAAATTGTAGAATATAAGTTATTTTTTTGTATAAAGAAAAAAAGAAAAATTAAAAAGTGTTAAAACAAAATATTGTGTTTTTTTTAATGTTTGCGAAAATCGAATCTAAAATTTTTAGACTTAATAGTTTTTTGTTTGGTTTTTATTAAACTATAATTTATTAGAATATCTTTTGGTGGCAATGTAGAAAATTAATTTTTAATTCTTTTTTTATTTTAAAACTAGATTAAGTTTGTATTTTTGCGATTGTTTTTACTAAATTATATTTTTAATTTTTTTTATTTAAAATTGGTTTAAGTTCGCATTCTTGATGTTTATTAAACTATAATTTATTATAATGACTTTTAACTGCAATGTTCCGTATTCTTTTAATTCTTTTTTAATTGAAATTGGACATGGTTAAACCTAATATTTTTTTGTTTTAGTTTTTACTAAACTATAATTTATTGATCCTTTATTAGTTAGTGGGAATATTAGACCACTTAAATTTATAATAGATACCGGAGCAACACACTCTATTATAAATCCTAACCTTTGTCATCCAATGTATTTAACAGAACTTCAAACCCCCATAATTATTAAAACTATAAATCAAAATGTAAAAATAACTCATAAATCAGTTATACCTCTTTTTAAAGAATTGGGAGACTCAACAAAGAAGGTTGAAATGCATGTCTTTCTTTTTCATGACAATTATGACGGGCTAATAGGCAATAATATATTAATGCCATTAAAAAATAAAATCGACTTAGGTCAACAACTTCTAATCACACTTTATAATGAAATCTAAATACATTTTAAAAATAAAAATAAAGAAACAAAATATAATATTACTCAGAAAGGTGAATATGAATTAACTGTACCAGTACTTTAAAAATATCGTCTCGCTTATCTGCAGGAAAGGAAGTCCTCAGATGGCGAAATCACAATTCAAGAAGGAATATATGAAGTACAGAACTATACAGCCTTTGTAAAAGCAAATATTCTTAGTAGCGGTAACAAATCTATAACTTTTTCACCATTAGAAACTGAGATTGTAAATCATAATAACTTTAATATAATTTCTGAAACTGATAACAAATTTAATGTCCTAAGCGAAATTCGTAATGAACATTTATCCAACTTTGAAAAAATGCATTTATTACAAGTTATAAAACAATACTCGCATTTATTCTTTAACGAAAACTTAGATTTATCTTTCACAAACGCTAGCAAATATCGTATTCGTACTATTAATGACGTTCCAATATTCACTAAGTCTTATAGATACCCTCAAATTCACAAAGAGGAATTACAAAGGCAAATTAACGAGATGTTGGACAAGGGCATTATTAGGCCTAGCAACTCCCCATATTCTGCTCCTGTCTGGATCGTCCCAAAGAAAAAGGACGCCCGGGGGACACAGAAATGGAGACTCGTTATTGACTATAGGAAACTAAACGAAATTACCTTGGACGATAGGCATCCTATACCAAATATAGATGACATTCTAAGTAAATTGGGAAGATGCCAATATTTTACCACGTTAGACCTTGCTAAAGGTTTCCACCAAATAGAAATTGACGAACGCGACATTCACAAAACCGCGTTCACTGTCGAGAATGGACATTATTAATTTATTCGAATGTCGTTTGGACTTAAAACAGCACCAGCTACCTTCCAACGGTTAATGAACCATGTTTTAAAAGACTATATAAAAAAATTTGTTTGGTGTATTTAGATGACATCATCATCTTCTCAGCATCTATTGAAGAACACATAGATTCGCTGAAAAAATTTTTAAAAGGCTCGAAGAAGCCAAATTAATGATTCAATTAGATAAATCGAAGTTTATGAAAAAAGAAACTGAGTTTCTTGGTCACATTGAGACTTTAGAAGGAATAAGACCAAATCCTAAAAAAATTGAATGCGTCAAAAATTTTCCTATTCCCAAAACTCCAAAACAAATTAAACAATTTCTCGGACTATCAGGATATCACAGGGAATTCATCAAGGACTATTCCAAAATCGCTAAACCAATGACAAAATACTTAAAGAAAAACGTAAAACTAAATTGATAATCCTGAATATGGTCAAAGTTTCGAAACTCTCAAAAGACTACTTATAAATGAAACAATCTTTATTTATCCCGAATTTAATAAAACTTTTACTCTTACAACAGACGCAAGCCAATTCGCTCTTGGTGCCGTACTATCACAAGAAGGACGCCCCGTGTGTTATGCTAGTCGTACTCTTAACGAACATGAAGTACACTACAGTACAATAGAGAAGGAATTATTGGCAATCGTATGGGCCACAAAGTACTTTCGCCCTTACATTTTCGGAAGAAAATTCGTAATTGAGACAGACCATAAGCCACTCCAATGGCTCTTCTCCATAAAAGAACCTAACTCAAAACTAGTTCGTTGGTGTCTCAAGCTTTCCGAATTTGATTACGAAATCAAATATAAAAAAGGTGTTCAAAACGGTAACGCCGATGCTTTATCACGTATAGAAGTAAACCTTAATGAAGAGCAAATGAACGGAAATAACGAGACAAATGAACTTATTAAAAATAATAGTATACCAATTAGTAAATCTCCTTTAAATGTATTTAAAACTCAAATTTCTATTTATAAAACAAATTCAGGTTCTCTTAGAATTAGGAACTTAAAAATATTTAATAAATGTAGGAAAGTAATTCACACTAAAAATTTCGATGAACAAACAGCCATTACTGTCTTGAAAAATCATTTCAATCCCAAAACTATCAATGCAATTTATATTGAGGATTCTAATATTTTAGAAACCTTAGAAAAAATATTTTTCGAACATTTTTCATCTAGTGGCCAATTAAAGTTAATTAAATGTAACAAATTATTAGAAGATATAGTAGACGAAGAGCAACTTGCCGAAATTATAGAAAAAGAGCATTTAAAAAATAATCACCGCGGAATTTCAGAAGTATGCAATGAACTGAAGTTACTATACTACCACCCAAAGTTATGCGATAGAGTAGCGCAATTTATAAACAACTGCGAGATTTGTAACCTCGAAAAATATGAAAGAAAACCCATAAAAACAAAGTTCAAAATAACAGAAACACCTTTAGGTCCCAACCAAATAGTCCATATTGACGTTTTTTATAGCCTAGATCAAACATTATTTTTAATGTTTATCGATAAATTTACTAAGTTTGCGCAAGCAATCAAAATTAATTCCCGAACTTGGACCGAATTCAAAAGAGCCGTTTTACAATATTTATCTATTGTGGGAATTTAAAAAAAAATAGTAGTTAATAACGAATTAGGGTTCAAAGCCCTCTCGTTACGGGAATTTCTTCAAAATCAATATATTGAAATTCATTATACCTCAAATAATAATCATACTTCGAACGCCGATGTTGAACGTCTGCACAACACTATTAACGAGCATATTAGACTACTTAAACATGACGAACGAGTAAATTTGGACACCGTTGAGGAAAAAATTCTAAAAATTATAGCAATGTATAATAATACTATTCACTCGACAACCAACCATAAACCCATCGACTTCATAAATGGTAAAGTTAAGGATACTGACTATGAGAATATCCGTAATAAAATTCTAAAAATTAAAGACAAAACAATAGATGCTCTTAATAAAAATAGAACCGATATTGAAATATCTCCCGGTTTAAACTTTGTAAAAGATCCGCGAGGGGGAAAAACCACTCGAAATTCAGAAAAACTGAAATAGAAATATTATATGAAAACCATATAACTAATAAAGATACTGGTCTAAAGTATTATAATTCTCACGTCAAACCCAAAAAGAGATTTCAAGATAATAGTAACCCATCGGTCAAAGCAAAAACAATAAAAGTTAAAAAGAAAAAACGAAATCAAAATCAAACTACGAATTAAAAAACAAAAAAAAAAATAAAAAAAAATAAATACTTCTTTTCAGATCACAATGTTCAAAATTACCCTCTTAATTATAATATTCATACCTTTAATATTATCACAAAAATTAGAAGTACAAAACATTGATAAGAACAATGGTTTTATTACAATAAATCTAGGTAATAGAAAAATTATCAGAGATTTTAAAAAGGTATTACATATCACATAACAGAATATGAAAACAGTAGAGTACTAATACACAAAAATATTGAAGTAATACAACTAAATTTTAGTAACCCTATGTACAATACAATTAAATGTAATTTCGATCTACTAGATAAAAAGATAGATAATCTTAGACCACACAAAAGACATACAAGAAGTTTATTTAACGGAGTAGGAACCGGACTAAAATACCTTATCGGTACAATGGACTATAATGATGAACGAGCTATTAACGAACAAATTGAAGCATTATCTAAGAACTCGATATCCCTTATTAACGAGAATAATAAACAAATACTAATTAATAATCAAATTTCTGACCAAATCAAGAATATCACAAAGCAAATTAAAATTCAACAAAATACAATTTCGGAATACCTAAATTCTTTTAATATGCAAACCAATAATGAAATTTTGGAAATAGAAGATGAAATAAAATATATGCAATATATGTATCAAATTAATTATGATATAGACCTACTCAAAACTCACGTTGACGATATGGAACAAGTAATACTTACAAGTAAATTAGGCATACTATCAAAAAACATTTTGACAGAAAAAGAACTAAATATGCTTTCTGATTTTGAAAGCATTCAAATTACTGTAAAATTTTATTTAGAACAAATTATTATTATATTACCAATTCCAGAATATAGTGCAAGACCGCTTTCTGAAATTCACATTGAACCAATACCAAATAAAAATAATAAAACTATTCTATTAGAGAACTATAACGTTCTTATAGGCGACACTAATATTTGTTACAATTCAAATATCGAAAATAATTTAAAGAAAAATTTAAAAATTATAGAAAATGAATGTATCAATAGTATATTTAAATTTGAAAAAGCACATTGTAATGTGCAAAAATTTTTAAATAAAGAAGTTAAAGAAATAATTCAAGGCATAATTATAACCAAAAATATTGGAAAAACAAATATACAACACAATTGTAATAATTTTAACATTACTATAACAGGTAACAATTTAATAAGGTACGAAAATTGTAAAATTAAAATAAAAGAAAAAACTTATGAAAATTTTTATACTAAAATTAATGACAAAATAATTTTACCTTTCTATACTACAAAAATAATTGAAAATAAAACTTTGAATTATATAAAATTTGAAGAATTTCATGTAAAAAATATAGAAAATAATAGAAAACATATTAACGATATTGTAAACAAAAAATATAAAAATCATGTAATAAATATATCTATCAATATTTTTCTTATGTTTTTTATAATTATTGTAATTTTAATAATAAAATGTTTATACAAAAGGCATAAGAAAATCATAATAAATACTTCGTCGGAGCCTCAGAGTAACGGTGGAGGTGTTATAAACGGTAATGACACCACTAATAATAAGAAAGCTTTATTTTAAATATAATTATTTTCCCATAGATTTATTTTCAATAAATCTAAAACATTCTTGTCAATTCAGCATTTGCACATTATAGAAATATATATTATTACTTTCCCATAGACAAAATTCTCATTATGTTAATACGACACCTATATTCTTAAAAAAAGTAAATAATTTTTATCCCATAGATTTACCTTCAGTAAATCTACACATTCCTGCAAATTCAGCATTTGCAATATTATCATAAAAACATAATTATTTTCCCATATGCAAAATTCCTACTAATCGAACTTTTAATGTTCCCACAAAATAATATCTTTCCAATTAATTTTATATGACATAAAAAACTAAATTATCCCATAGATTTACTTTCAATAAATCTATATACAAGTTCCTGCAAATTCAGCATCTGGAACATTATTATAAAAACAATTATTTTTCACACAGATAAAATTCCTACTAATCCTACTTTTATTGTTCCCACAAAATATTGTTTCAATAAGCAAAAATTATAATATAAATATCAGGAAATAAACGAATAAAATTAAGTTCTGCTCTGGATTTCAAACTCACCGAAGCTCCGTATTAAACATTTAAAATTAATTAAATTAAGAATGTATAATTAAATAAATTAAAGTATATTTAAATTGTGAAATTAGTTGTTGATTAAATTGTAGAATATAAGTTATTTTTTTGTATAAAGAAAAAAAGAAAAATTAAAAAGTGTTAAAACAAAATATTGTGTTTTTTTTAATGTTTGCGAAAATCGAATCTAAAATTTTTAGACTTAATAGTTTTTTGTTTGGTTTTTATTAAACTATAATTTATTAGAATATCTTTTGGTGGCAATGTAGAAAATTAATTTTTAATTCTTTTTTTATTTTAAAACTAGATTAAGTTTGTATTTTTGCGATTGTTTTTACTAAATTATATTTTTAATTTTTTTTATTTAAAATTGGTTTAAGTTCGCATTCTTGATGTTTATTAAACTATAATTTATTATAATAACTTTTAACTGCAATGTTCCGTATTCTTTTAATTCTTTTTTAATTGAAATTGGACATGGTTAAACCTAATATTTTTTTGTTTTAGTTTTTACTAAACTATAATTTATTGATCCTTTATTAGTTAGTGGGAATATTAGACCACTTAAATTTATAATAGATACCGGAGCAACACACTCTATTATAAATCCTAACCTTTGTCATCCAATGTATTTAACAGAACTTCAAACCCCCATAATTATTAAAACTATAAATCAAGATGTAAAAATAACTCATAAATCAGTTATACCTCTTTTTAAAGAATTGGGAGACTCAACAAAGAAGGTTGAAATGCATGTCTTTCTTTTTCATGACAATTATGACGGGCTAATAGGCAATAATATATTAATGCCATTAAAAAATAAAATCGACTTAGGTCAACAACTTCTAATCACACTTTATAATGAAATCTAAATACATTTTAAAAATAAAAATAAAGAAACAAAATATAATATTACTCAGAAAGGTGAATATGAATTAACTGTACCAGTACTTTAAAAATATCGTCTCGCTTATCTGCAGGAAAGGAAGTCCTCAGATGGCGAAATCACAATTCAAGAAGGAATATATGAAGTACAGAACTATACAGCCTTTGTAAAAGCAAATATTCTTAGTAGCGGTAACAAATCTATAACTTTTTCACCATTAGAAACTGAGATTGTAAATCATAATAACTTTAATATAATTTCTGAAACTGATAACAAATTTAATGTCCTAAGCGAAATTCGTAATGAACATTTATCCAACTTTGAAAAAATGCATTTATTACAAGTTATAAAACAATACTCGCATTTATTCTATAACGAAAACTTAGATTTATCTTTCACAAACGCTAGCAAACATCGTATTCGTACTATTAATGACGTTCCAATATTCACTAAGTCTTATAGATACCCTCAAATTCACAAAGAGGAATTACAAAGGCAAATTAACGAGATGTTGGACAAGGGCATTATTAGGCCTAGCAACTCCCCATATTCTGCTCCTGTCTGGATCGTCCCAAAGAAAAAGGACGCCCGGGGGACACAGAAATGGAGACTCGTTATTGACTATAGGAAACTAAACGAAATTACCTTGGACGATAGGCATCCTATACCAAATATAGATGACATTCTAAGTAAATTGGGAAGATGCCAATATTTTACCACGTTAGACCTTGCTAAAGGTTTCCACCAAATAGAAATTGACGAACGCGACATTCACAAAACCGCGTTCACTGTCGAGAATGGACATTATTAATTTATTCGAATGTCGTTTGGACTTAAAACAGCACCAGCTACCTTCCAACGGTTAATGAACCATGTTTTAAAAGACTATATAAAAAAATTTGTTTGGTGTATTTAGATGACATCATCATCTTCTCAGCATCTATTGAAGAACACATAGATTCGCTGAAAAAATTTTTAAAAGGCTCGAAGAAGCCAAATTAATGATTCAATTAGATAAATCGAAGTTTATGAAAAAAGAAACTGAGTTTCTTGGTCACATTGAGACTTTAGAAGGAATAAGACCAAATCCTAAAAAAATTGAATGCGTCAAAAATTTTCCTATTCCCAAAACTCCAAAACAAATTAAACAATTTCTCGGACTATCAGGATATCACAGGGAATTCATCAAGGACTATTCCAAAATCGCTAAACCAATGACAAAATACTTAAAGAAAAACGTAAAACTAAATTGATAATCCTGAATATGGTCAAAGTTTCGAAACTCTCAAAAGACTACTTATAAATGAAACAATCTTTATTTATCCCGAATTTAATAAAACTTTTACTCTTACAACAGACGCAAGCCAATTCGCTCTTGGTGCCGTACTATCACAAGAAGGACGCCCCGTGTGTTATGCTAGTCGTACTCTTAACGAACATGAAGTACACTACAGTACAATAGAGAAGGAATTATTGGCAATCGTATGGGCCACAAAGTACTTTCGCCCTTACATTTTCGGAAGAAAATTCGTAATTGAGACAGACCATAAGCCACTCCAATGGCTCTTCTCCATAAAAGAACCTAACTCAAAACTAGTTCGTTGGTGTCTCAAGCTTTCCGAATTTGATTACGAAATCAAATATAAAAAAGGTGTTCAAAACGGTAACGCCGATGCTTTATCACGTATAGAAGTAAACCTTAATGAAGAGCAAATGAACGGAAATAACGAGACAAATGAACTTATTAAAAATAATAGTATACCAATTAGTAAATCTCCTTTAAATGTATTTAAAACTCAAATTTCTATTTATAAAACAAATTCAGGTTCTCTTAGAATTAGGAACTTAAAAATATTTAATAAATGTAGGAAAGTAATTCACACTAAAAATTTCGATGAACAAACAGCCATTACTGTCTTGAAAAATCATTTCAATCCCAAAACTATCAATGCAATTTATATTGAGGATTCTAATATTTTAGAAACCTTAGAAAAAATATTTTTCGAACATTTTTCATCTAGTGGCCAATTAAAGTTAATTAAATGTAACAAATTATTAGAAGATATAGTAGACGAAGAGCAACTTGCCGAAATTATAGAAAAAGAGCATTTAAAAAATAATCACCGCGGAATTTCAGAAGTATGCAATGAACTGAAGTTACTATACTACCACCCAAAGTTATGCGATAGAGTAGCGCAATTTATAAACAACTGCGAGATTTGTAACCTCGAAAAATATGAAAGAAAACCCATAAAAACAAAGTTCAAAATAACAGAAACACCTTTAGGTCCCAACCAAATAGTCCATATTGACGTTTTTTATAGCCTAGATCAAACATTATTTTTAACGTTTATCGATAAATTTACTAAGTTTGCGCAAGCAATCAAAATTAATTCCCGAACTTGGACCGAATTCAAAAGAGCCGTTTTACAATATTTATCTATTGTGGGAATTTAAAAAAAAATAGTAGTTAATAACGAATTAGGGTTCAAAGCCCTCTCGTTACGGGAATTTCTTCAAAATCAATATATTGAAATTCATTATACCTCAAATAATAATCATACTTCGAACGCCGATGTTGAACGTCTGCACAACACTATTAACGAGCATATTAGACTACTTAAACATGACGAACGAGTAAATTTGGACACCGTTGAGGAAAAAAT
This sequence comes from Poecilobothrus nobilitatus, assembly GCA_947095535.1. NCBI lineage: Eukaryota > Metazoa > Arthropoda > Insecta > Diptera > Dolichopodidae > Poecilobothrus > Poecilobothrus nobilitatus. The sequence continues at coordinate 83,072,839 of OX352772.1, read as the reverse complement.
TCTAAAAATTATAGCAATGTATAATAATACTATTCACTCGACAACCAACCATAAACCCATCGACTTCATAAATGGTAAAGTTAAGGATACTGACTATGAGAATATCCGTAATAAAATTCTAAAAATTAAAGACAAAACAATAGATGCTCTTAATAAAAATAGAACCGATATTGAAATATCTCCCGGTTTAAACTTTGTAAAAGATCCGCGAGGGGGAAAAACCACTCGAAATTCAGAAAAACTGAAATAGAAATATTACATGAAAACCATATAACTAATAAAGATACTGGTCTAAAGTATTATAATTCTCACATCAAACCCAAAAAGAGATTTCAAGATAATAGTAACCCATCGGTCAAAGCAAAAACAATAAAAGTTAAAAAGAAAAAACGAAATCAAAATCAAACTACGAATTAAAAAACAAAAAAAAAAAATAAAAAAAAATAAATACTTCTTTTCAGATCACAATGCTCAAAATTACCCTCTTAATTATAATATTCATACCTTTAATATTATCACAAAAATTAGAAGTACAAAACATTGATAAGAACAATGGTTTTATTACAATAAATCTAGGTAATAGAAAAATTATCAGAGATTTTAAAAAGGTATTACATATCACATAACAGAATATGAAAACAGTAGAGTACTAATACACAAAAATATTGAAGTAATACAACTAAATTTTAGTAACCCTATGTACAATACAATTAAATGTAATTTCGATCTACTAGATAAAAAGATAGATAATCTTAAACCACACAAAAGACATACAAGAAGTTTATTTAACGGAGTAGGAACCGGACTAAAATATCTTATTGGTACAATGGACTATAATGATGAACGAGCTATTAACGAACAAATTGAAGCATTATCTAAGAACTCGATATCCCTTATTAACGAGAATAATAAACAAATACTAATTAATAATCAAATTTCTGACCAAATCAAGAATATCACAAAGCAAATTAAAATTCAACAAAATACAATTTCGGAATACCTAAATTCTTTTAATATGCAAACCAATAATGAAATTTTGGAAATAGAAGATGAAATAAAATATATGCAATATATGTATCAAATTAATTATGATATAGACCTACTCAAAACTCACGTTGACGATATGGAATAAGTAATACTTACAAGTAAATTAGGCATACTATCAAAAAACATTTTGACAGAAAAAGAACTAAATATGCTTTCTGATTTTGAAAGCATTCAAGATATTAAAATTACTGTAAAATTTTATTTAGAACAAATTATTATTATATTACCAATTCCAGAATATAGTGCAAGACCGCTTTCTGAAATTCACATTGAACCAATACCAAATAAAAATAATAAAACTATTCTATTAGAGAACTATAACGTTCTTATAGGCGACACTAATATTTGTTACAATTCAAATATCGAAAATAATTTAAAGAAAAATTTAAAAATTATAGAAAATGAATGTATCAATAGTATATTTAAATTTGAAAAAGCACATTGTAATGTGCAAAAATTTTTAAATAAAGAAGTTAAAGAAATAATTCAAGGCATAATTATAACCAAAAATATTGGAAAAACAAATATACAACACAATTGTAATAATTTTAACATTACTATAACAGGTAACAATTTAATAAGGTACGAAAATTGTAAAATTAAAATAAAAGAAAAAACTTATGAAAATTTTTATACTAAAATTAATGACAAAATAATTTTACCTTTCTATACTACAAAAATAATTGAAAATAAAACTTTGAATTATATAAAATTTGAAGAATTTCATGTAAAAAATATAGAAAATAATAGAAAACATATTAACGATATTGTAAACAAAAAATATAAAAATCATGTAATAAATATATCTATCAATATTTTTCTTATGTTTTTTATAATTATTGTAATTTTAATAATAAAATGTTTATACAAAAAGCATAAGAAAATCATAATAAATACTTCGTCGGAGCCTCAGAGTAACGGTGGAGGTGTTATAAACGGTAATGACACCACTAATAATAAGAAAGCTTTATTTTAAATATAATTATTTTCCCATAGATTTATTTTCAATAAATCTAAAACATTCTTGTCAATTCAGCATTTGCACATTATAGAAATACATATTATTACTTTCCCATAGACAAAATTCTCATTATGTTAATACGACACCTATATTCTTAAAAAAAGTAAATAATTTTTATCCCATAGATTTACCTTCAGTAAATCTACACATTCCTGCAAATTCAGCATTTGCAATATTATCATAAAAACATAATTATTTTCCCATATGCAAAATTCCTACTAATCGAACTTTTAATGTTCCCACAAAATAATATCTTTCCAATTAATTTTATATGACATAAAAAACTAAATTATCCCATAGATTTACTTTCAATAAATCTATATACAAGTTCCTGCAAATTCAGCATCTGGAACATTATTATAAAAACAATTATTTTTCACACAGATAAAATTCCTACTAATCCTACTTTTATTGTTCCCACAAAATATTGTTTCAATAAGCAAAAATTATAATATAAATATCAGGAAATAAACGAATAAAATTAAGTTCTGCTCTGGATTTCAAACTCACCGAAGCTCCGTATTAAACATTTAAAATTAATTAAATTAAGAATGTATAATTAAATAAATTAAAGTATATTTAAATTGTGAAATTAGTTGTTGATTAAATTGTAGAATATAAGTTATTTTTTTGTATAAAGAAAAAAAGAAAAATTAAAAAGTGTTAAAACAAAATATTGTGTTTTTTTTAATGTTTGCGAAAATCGAATCTAAAATTTTTAGACTTAATAGTTTTTTGTTTGGTTTTTATTAAACTATAATTTATTAGAATATCTTTTGGTGGCAATGTAGAAAATTAATTTTTAATTCTTTTTTATACCCTACACTTAAAGTATAGGGTATATTAACTTTGGTATGGTGTTTGTAACCACCAAAAGGAAGCGAGTTAGGTATAGACATGTATATATATTCTGAATCAGGATCACCGCCGGAGTCGATTTAGCGATGTCCGTCCGTCCGTCCGTCCGTCCGTCCGTACGCACGATAACTCAAAAAATAATGATGCTATCTTGATGAAATTTATATAGTAGGTTACTAATTACGAAAGAAAGGCTAAGTTCGAATCTGGACAAAATCCGTCCATGGGTTCGGATTCTGGAGCTTCCGAATGATTCCGGGCTTTTGGAGATAATCTCCGCAAACGAGATTATCTCCAAAAGCAACAAAGATAGAACCTTCAAATTTTGTACAATGATGTTTCTTCCCGTTCGATTTATGTCTCTGAAATTTAAGAGGATTTGGTCCATGGGTTTGGGTTTTGGAAGCTTCCGAACGAGCACCAGAGCAAATGAGATTATTTCCAAAACCAACAAAGATAGAACCTTTAAATTTTGTACAATGATGTTCCTTCCCGTTCGATTTATGTCTCTGAAATTTAAGGGGATTTGGTCCATGGGTTTAGATTTGGAAGCTTCCGAACGAGCCCCAGAGCAAATGAGATTATCTCCAAAACCAATAAAGATATAACCTTTACTTTTGGCAGAATGGTGTTCTTTCATGTATGATTTAGGCCTCTGAAATTTAAGAGGATTTGGTCCATGGGTTTGGATTTGGAAGCTTCCGAACGAGTACCAGAGCAAATGAGATTATCTCCAAAACCAACAAAGATATAACCTTTAAATTTGGCAGGGTGGTGTTCTTTCATGTTTTATTTAAGTCTCTGAAATGTGAGAAGATTTGGTCCATGGGTTCGGGTTTTGGAAACTTCCGAACGAGCCCCAGAGCAAACGAGATTATCTCCAAAACCAATAAAGATAGAACCTTTAAATTTTTTATAATGATGTTTCTTCCAGTTTGATTTATGTCTCTAAAATTTAAGAGGATGTGGTCCATGGGTTTGGATTTTGGAACGATTTTGAAACTTCCGAACGAGCCCCAGAGCAAATGAGATTATCTCCAAAAACAACAAATATATAACCTTTAAATTTGGCCGAATGGTGTTTTTTCATGTTTGATTTAAGTCTCTGAAATTTGAGAGGATTTGGCCATGGGTTTAAATTTGAAAGAATTTGAACCGTGGATTCGAATTTTGGAAGCTTCCGAACGAGCCGCAGAGCAAATGAGATTATATCCAATACGAACAAAGGTAGAACCTTTGAATTTGGTACAATGGTGTTCTTTCGTGTTTGATTTATGTCTCTGAAATTTAAGAGGATTTGGTCCATGGGTTTGGTTTTGGAAGCTTCCGAACGAGCCCCAGAGCAAATGAGATTATCTCCAAAACCAATAAAGATATAACCTTTACTTTTGGCATAATGGTGTTCTTTCATGTATGATTTAGGCCTCTGAAATTTGAGAGGATTTGGTCCTTGGGTTCGGATTTTGAAAGCTTCCGAACGAGCCTCAGAGCAAATGATATTATCTCCAAATGCAACAAAGATATAACCTTTAAATTAGGCAGAATGGTGTTCCTTCATGTTTGATTTATGTTTCTGAAATTTGTGAGGATTTGGTCCATGGGTTTAAATCTTGGAAGCTTCCGGACGAGCCCCAGAGCAAACGAGTATATCTCCACAACCAACAAAGATAGAACTTTTATTTTTAGTACAAAGGTGTTCTGTTATGTTTCCTTTTCTGTAAAATTGGAAACTGACATTTGAAAGAATTTGAACCATGGGTTCGTATTTTGGAAACTTCCGGACGAGCACAAGAGCAACGAGCATATCTCCAAAACCAACAAAAGTAGAACGTTTAAATTTAATAGAATGGTGTTCTGGCAAGTTTTCTTTATGTTCCTGAGATGGATTCGATGAATTGGAGTGGCAATTCGGGTAGCTGACACAAACATCCCAAGGACTACCAATCTTCGAAAATAATTAAGATAGAAACTTAAAATTTTATACAAGGGTGTCAAGCATATCCCAAGCGGATGCCTCTTTTACGTTCTTGAAATTCGAGTTGAATAAGACAGAAAAGGGAAGAAGTTCAAGCAGCTGCCAAAAAGACTTATGGATTTTTAATTTAATTCGAATTATTCAGGTGTAGGGTATTAATAAGTCGGTTGCATCGACTTACTGTTACATTTACTTGTTTATTTTAAAACTAGATTAAGTTTGTATTTTTGCGATTGTTTTTACTAAATTATATTTTTAATTTTTTTTATTTAAAATTGGTTTAAGTTCGCATTCTTGATGTTTATTAAACTATAATTTATTATAATGACTTTTAACTGCAATGTTCCGTATTCTTTTAATTCTTTTTTAATTGAAATTGGACATGGTTAAACCTAATATTTTTTTGTTTTAGTTTTTACTAAACTATAATTTATTGATCCTTTGATGAGCTGCAATGACCTTTGACTTGTAATGTTGGAAAATATATTTTTATTTCTTTTCTATTTTAAGATTGGTTAAAGTTTGTGTTTTTATGTTTGTTTTTACTAAACTATAATTTATTAGAATTCTTTTTAACTACAATTATTTTTTTTTCCTAAGGGAGGTGGAAATCTTCAAAAAACCCCAAGAATTTCCCCTTGGTGGTGTCAGATTCTTACTGACTAAACCCACCTCCTCCTTTAGCCAATATAATGAGATGAAACACTTAGTTGCGAACGCAGTATATTGGCTAACGAGTAGGGATGGGAAATGGATACGGAAATATTGAATTGGGAGTGAAACTGTAAGGAAACAATGAATCCGCCTATTATTATTACTATTTTGCTAACAGTGGCTATAGCCGTTACAACAGTTACAACATGCAGTAGTATATAACATCTTACTGCATAAGGTAATACTTGGAGGCAACTCCCACTGTCACAGTAGCAGCTATTGTTGTTGGTATTTGTATTCTTATTAATATTATTTTTATTTTACTACAGAGTCAGGGCCATCAGTGGATTACAACATGCAGTAGTATATAACGAGATCCGGACTAAATCTCCGAAAGTCTCATACATAACATTTCCAGGTAACATAATCTCCAAAAACAGAATTATTAACGTTAAAATCTCTAGAGACAAAATCTTCAAATCTGAAATGTCATTTCCAAAAACTCTAAATACAAACATATTATTTTTCATTGCTTTGATTAATTAGTGATAATTCACTATTACGTCAAATTAATGGTAGTCAAATTATTATTTGGGAAATTCCCCAAATTTTGATATTAACTGAAAAAATAAAGGAACAAAATACTTTCAGGAGTTTTGGTCTGTTGGGGATGTAATCCATCGAACACAGAAGTTTGTCGAAGCTGGTACTGGAATAGGTACTTGAATTGTTTTTATTTAATCATATTTTTATTTATGAAAAATCAGTGAATTATATTAATTATATTATTTCTGCAGGCCATCAAAGGATCAATAAATTATAGTTTAGTAAAAACCAAAACAAAAAAATATTAGGTTTAACCATGTCCAATTTAAATTTATAAAGAATTAAAAGAATACGCAGCATTGTAGTTAAAAGTCATTATAATAAATTATAGTTTAATAAACATCAAAAATGCGAACTTAAACTAATTTTAAATAAAAGAAATTAAAAATATAATTTAGTAAAAACAATCGCAAAAATACAAACTTAATCTAGTTTTAAAATAAAAAAAGAATTAAAAATTAATTTTCTACATTGCCGCCAAAAGATATTCTAATAAATTATAGTTTAATAAAAACCAAACAAAAAAATATTAAGTCTAACTACATCCGATTTAAATAAAAAAAGAATTAAACGAATTAAAAACAAAAAATTTTTTTTTATCTTCAATACTTTTTAAATTAGTATAAATACAGTGAAATTTGTAGAATAGTTACAGTTTCATTTAACAATTTACAAAATAATTGCTGAAGAATATTTATTCAACGAGCCTGTATGTTATTGTTATTCAACGAGCCTGACAATGGATCATTTGCGCGTCTTCCAGCAAAAAGAATGAAAGGGAAGACAGAAGACGAAATACTTACACATTACAGCAACCTTATCAACATCAACACCATTAACAACAATCACAACAGCAACAACCACCACAACAGCAAGAACAAGCACAACAGCAACAACCGGAATAGCAACAACAGCCGGCAAATAAACGAAGCTTTTTTGATGCCTTTAACAAAAAGACAAAAGAAAGTAAAAAACAAAAATTCTTAAAAATAAGAGATATGGAGTCTAACAGACTCTATATTTTAAATAACATCAAAAAAATTAACACATAACAGGTAACACATAAATTAACACATTAACACTTATAGAGATGAAGAAGTGGCTTTATTGCTCACTGATTCAAAAATGCTTCCACTTGCTGAAAGTCTACATTCAACAAGTGCAGACGTGTTTGGAGAGGAAAAAAGAAATTAAATATATGAAGTTATAATATACCAATCACAATACTAAGAACTACAAAAAAGCGTAATTTTATATTATTAAATAAATTTTTATAGACAATTAAACTTTTATTTTGATATAATAATATAATATACGAACGTATAATACTTATACGTTCAAAAAGAAAAAAAAAACAAATAGGTATGAATACTTAATAGTGCAAATATTCCAATATACAAACAATTAATATATAGAAAAAGCAAATAAAAAATAAAAAAATATATTTTTTAACTAATACTAAATCATGCAAAATTTTTTAAAATTCTCATATACAAACAAATTTTTTAATATTCTAATTACAACTAATATTCTAATACAAACAATTATTGCAAATAAAAAAAAAAAAAAATCTTTTTAACTAATACTAAATGAGTTAATCTTAGAAAATATAATCTATTTAATAATTATACATCTTATCTAATACAAAATAAAGTTCCTAAATTTTTTTTTTAATTGAATAAAAAAAAAAAAAATGTAAATATCTCCAAACGGAAAATTTAAAAACGGCGACCGTTTTTATAATTTCCGTTTGGAGATTTGGAGATATTTGGAAATTTTGTTCTTTTGAGACTTTGTTTTGCAGATTTTGATTTGGAGATTTTGTCACTTTCCGATTTTGTATTGAAGATTTTGATTTGAAGATAAAGTAGCCAACCATTATTATTACTATTATTATTAATATTATTATTATTATTTTTATTATTATTATTATTATTGTTATTACTATTATTATTACTATTATTATTATTATTGTTACTATTATTTTTATTATTATTATTATGACTATTATTTGTATTATTATTATTGTTATTACTATTATTATTATTGTTATTATTATTATTACTGTTACTATTATTATTATTATTATTACTATTATTATTATTATTACTATTTTTATTATTACTGTTATTATTGTTATTACTATTATTATTATTATTATTATTATTACTACTATTAATTATACGATATACATACATTATTACGATTATAAAATGACCGGGGTTTGAACCCAAGACCCTTCGATTTTAAGGTTGGTGACTTAACCACTGCGCCATGAGTCAGATAATTCTTTCAATATTTTTTTTATTTTAAGTTAGGCTTGGTTAGACTTAATATTTTTTGTTTTGTTTTTTATTGAACTATAATTTATCAGAATATCTTTTATCTACAATATTGCAAATTAGTAAAGGTTCTAAAAAAGGAAAAAAAAATCGAATTTATTCATTAAGTCGTGTTTAGTTTCTTTACGTGACAAGATGTTCAAAAAATAATTTCACAAAAATTTATGGATGCAAATTCGGTAAATTCAGAAATAATAGATTATTCTATTGAAAACGTCAGTTTGACTTTCGTAAAACGATATAACGTACATGGTCGTAAGATAACATTTTACATTAAATCAGTACCTGTTAACGCAGATTCAATCAATTGGATTAACGGTGCTATACATGATATAGTAAAAGATGGTACAAAAAATGTGTATCCTGGAGATATGGTAGGAATAACATTTTGCAAGGAATACGTTGAAAAACGCGGTCCTGCATCCCTAAATTTTAAATTGACTAGTGATTTAAAATTTTCAGATATTTGGGATGCATCTAATATCGCAAGTTTTTTGTAGTAATTCAGAAGGTAAATACAACATGATTTTTAATTTTATGGACTTTAATCTTCTGGACTTTTTATTTACTTTATGTTTTAAGTTTAGACGGTTAAGTACAGACAAATTTTGTAAGGAAATTACGCATGACAGATTACCTGTTGGAAGCGGAAAGAGTGAAAAGTTTATAAGTTTCGAACAGGAATCTAAATAAAAAAGGGAATAATTTCAATCAGAAATGAAGACAATTTATACCTACCGAGAGCAATAACTGCTGCAATAGCCAAAATTGAAAAATATATTAATAAATATAAAAATTCTTAATAATACTGGAAAGGTGCAAACTGAATTAGCTTTATGGCTAATAAAAAAATCAGGATTATCAGTCCCTCTTCAAGGTTGCGGAATACCTGAATTGAAAAAATTTCAGGAAAGTTTAAAAAATTATAACATTGTTGTATATAAATATGGAACATAAGGCAGAGATGTAATATTTTATGGAGGCAATATTGGCAAAAGAATTAATTTGTTGCATAAGAAAAATCATTACAAAGTAATTATTTCACTCACTGCAGCATTTTCTACAGATTATTATTGTCAACAATGCCACTTTCCATCAACATAGATGTTCAAAAAGCTGTCCTTGTTGTCAAAAATCACCTGCATGCCATCAAAATATAAAAAATATATTATGTAAGGACTGTAATCGTTCCTTTCGAGTTCAAATGTGTTTTGAGAATCATAAAGCCTCAACTTCAATCAAAATTAACTTATGTGAAGAAATTAAAAAATGTTTAAAAGTTTATAAAGAAGAAAAAAAGCATGCATGTGGAGAAATTTTTCGTAAAATTTGCTTCAGCTTTGTTTTATTCGATCACCAATGTTACATTCAGCAGGCCAAAAATAAGAATACAAATAAGAATAAAGATGTTTCTTAAAGTTTCCTATACATATTTTGCGACTTGGAGACTATTCAAGAAAAAATTGTGTCAACAGAAATTAAACAACATGAGCCAAATTTATATGTAATTCAACAAAGATGGCACTTGTGTATTGAAAACAATTCATTAGTTTTTTCATAAGGAATTTGTAATGGAGTAAATTTTAACATTAAGAAACACTTTTAAGAATATTATAATATTACCCACATTGGACAGGCCAATTTTTATTAAACTATATATTAAGTGAAACTACCATTCAACCAAAATTAATTATGCGAGGAACAAAAACTATATTAATGATAATAGATAATATAATATTTATAAATTCGCTTAATTATTTTCCAATGGCACTTGCAAAATTGTCAAAAGTATTTAATTTATCAACAATGTTGAAAAAGGGTTATTTTCGTCATTTATTTAACACAAATAAAAATTATAGTGGAAGTTTATTCGAAGTTAAATATTATTCGCCTAATACAATGAAAGAAGATGAAGGAAAGGAATTTTTAAAATGCTATGAAGAAAACAAAATTGCAAATTCAACACGCAAAAAAAGATTCTGGGATACTGTGCTCATTTCGTCAGAGTTTTGGCTGAAGCGTGTGGTTTGCGTGTTTTAGAACGCGTGCGTGTGGTTTAGAAAAATATTTTTAGAAGAATGCAACCCTTGCAAGAAGTAAAACCCTTTTTGGAAGCGACCACTATAGTATCTGCTTGTAACTTTGCATATTGTCGGAATATTCTAAAATCTAATCCAATAGGTATCATTTCTAAAAATCGATACAGACTTGCAGATAAACAGCCCAAAATTGCCATACAGTGGTTAATTTAGGAACAAGATTCACGACAAATTAATTTACAATGTGTATTTAATAGTAGAGAAAAAATTGTAGGGGTATCGAAGTAGATGCTTTTTGTAAAAAAAACCAATGAAATATTTGAATTTTATGGATGCTATGACCACGAACAATATATCTTGGACAATGTGAATTACGCAAGAAAATGAGGTGTAATAAAAATATGGACTACTTGAGGAATCATCTATTAAGTAATACTACACCTCTAAATCCGAGAGATGCATTTTATGGTGGAAGAACCGGAAATATGTATACACAACTAATTTACTACAAACAGTTCTTCCAATAAAACAAAACAATAAAATAAACTAATGTCTTCGTTATGCAAAACTTACAGTGAAAAAAGCCTCAATGAGAATTTTGTCAGCATTTTGATAGCAAGAGGGCTTTAATAGGAACATGGGTAATAGATGAAGTTGTTAAAGCTGTTGAAAAGTATTATAAACTTTAAACATTTAGGAGGTTTGGGAATATAAGACTATAAAGGATGATAAATTAAATAATGTTGATGGTTTATTTACCGCCATGATGAATAAATTTATCAAAATAAAACCACGAGCTTTAGTCTGGGCTCTTGATTCCCTTACTGAAAAAGACAAAGAGACATATATAAAAAAGAATTTTAATATGGAAGACATTAAATTAGAATATCATAAAATTGTCAACAATCCTGGTTTAAGATATTTTGCTAAAATAACTTAAATTGGTTTAAGTTCGCATTTTTGATGTTTATTAAACTATAATTTATTATAATGACTTTTAACTACAATGCTGCGTATTCTTTTAATTCTTTATTAATTTAAATTGGACATGGTTAAACTTAATATTTTTTTGTTTTGGTTTTTACTAAACTATAATTTATTGATCCTTTGATGACCTGCAAAAATAATATAATTAATATAATTCACTGATTTTTCATAAATAAAAATATGATTAAATAAAAAAAATTCAAGTACCTATTCCAGTACCAGCTTCGAAAAACTTCTGCGTTCGATGGACATCCCCAACAGACCAAAACTCCTGAGAGTATTTTGTTCGTTTATTTTTTTAGTCAATATCAAAATTTGGGGAATTTCCCAAATAATAATTTGATCCTGTTATATACTACTGCACGTTGTAATACACTGATGGCCCTGACTCTGTAGTAAAATAATAATAATATTAATAAGAATACAAATATCAACAATAATAGCTGCTACTGTGACAGTGGGAGTTGCCTTCAATAATTACCTTATGCAGTAAGATGTTATATACTACTGAATGTTGTAATTGTTGTAACGGCTATAGTCACTATCAGCAAAATAGTAATAATAATAGGCGGATTCATTGTTTCCTTAGTTTCACTCCCAATTCAATGTCTCCATATCCATTTCCCATCCCTACTCGTTAGCCAATATACTGCGTTCGCAACTAACGGTTTCATCTCATTATATTGGATAAAGGGGGAGGTGGGTTTAGTCAGTAAGAATCTGACACCACCAAGGGGAAATTCTTGGGGTTTTTGGAAGATTTTTACCTCCCTTAGAAAAAAAAATAATTATAGTTAAAAAGAATTCTAATAAATTATAGTTTAGTAAAAACAAACATAAAAACACAAACTTTAACCAATCTTAAAATAGAAAAGAAATAAAAATATATTTTCCAACATTACAAGTCAAAGGTCATTGCAGCTCATCAAAGGATCAATAAATTATAGTTTAGTAAAAACTAAAACAAAAAAATATTAGGTTTAACCATGTCCAATTTAAATTAAAAAAGAATTAAAAGAATACGGAACATTGCAGTTAAAAGTCATTATAATAAATTATAGTTTAATAAACATCAATAATGCGAACTTAAACCAATTTTAAATAAAAAATTAAAAATATAATTTAGTAAAAACAATCGCAAAAGTACAAACTTAATCTAGTTTTAAAATAAAAAAAGAATTAAAAATTAATTTTCTACATTGCCACCAAAAGATATTGTAATAAATTATAGTTTAATAAAAACCAAACAAAAAACTATTAAGTCTAAACACATCCAATTTAAATAAAAAAGAATTGAAAGAATATGCAAGATTGTAATTGAAAGACATTATAATAAATTATAGTTTAATAAAAGTTCTTCTTAAAAGTTCTTTTAATATAGTTCTTCAACGAGCTTGACAATGTATCATTTGTGCGTCTTCCAGCAAAAAGAAGGGAAGGGAAGACAGAAGACGAAATACTTACACATTATCAGCAACCTTATCAACATCAACAGCAACAACGACATCAACAACAAGATCAAAAAGAACAACAACATCAAAACCATCACCATCAACAACAAGAACAACAGCATCAACACCATCAACAACAATCATAACAGCAACAACAACCACAACAGCAAGAACGGGAATAGCAACAACAGCTGGAAAATAAACGAAGCTTTTTTGACGCTTTTAACAAAAAGGCAAAAGAAAGTAAAAAACAAAAATTCTTAAAAATAAGAGATATGGAGTCTAACAGACTCTATATTTTAAATAACATCAAAAAAATTAACATCTGTTATGGTGTAAAAAGAGTTTTTGAGACCAAAAATTTTATTATTTTTATTCCTCAAAAATGTGAGGAAATGATAAATTATGAACTTGAAAATAAAGTAAAAACAAAGACAGTATTTGTATATAGAGATGAAGAAGTGGGTTTACTGCTCACTGATTTAAATATGTTTCCACTTGCTGAAAGTCAACATTCAATATTCAACGAGTGCAGGCATATTTTTATTTATGAAAAATCAGTGAATAAAAACTTTATAGTATTTCTTAAAAATCTCAAACTGTTTCTTTCAATTTTTTTTATCTTAAACTGTAAATATCTCCAAACGGATATTATAAAAACGGCGGCAGTTTTTATAATTTCCTTTTGGAGATTTGGAGATATTTGGAGATTTTCTCTTGGAGATTTTGTTCTTTTGAGATTTTGTCACTTTCCGATTTTGTATTGGAAATTTTGATTTGAAGATAAAGTAGCCAACCCTTATTATTACTATTATTATTAATATTATTATTTTTATTATTATTATTGTTATTACTATTATTATTATTATTGTTACTATTATTTTTATTATTATTATTATTATTATTACCACTATTATATGTATTATTATTATTGTTATTACTATTATTATTATTATTGTTGTTATTATTATTATTGTTACCATTATTATTATTATTACTATTATTATTATTAATACTATTAATCATACGATATACATGTGGAATTAGAATATTGGATATCAGCATTAATGTTCGTAAAACTATTTATAACATTTAATCTACAATCTACAACAAAAATCTACTATAAAATTAACTTAAGAACATTAATTCCATATTAAGCGATTTCCTTTTTAGTAAGCCGTGGACGTGGATGGACATAAAAATTAACAAGGTCGTAATTAAAGATTATTTTTTATATTAATTATTAAATTCCATAAAATTTAACTAATTATATTTCAATAAACTTTGTTACATAATAAAATTATATTAATAGAATTACCTATATTAAATTTAATTAAATTATATTAAAAGAACTTTATTAAATTATATTAGATATAACTAAATTATATTAAAAGAACTATATTGAACTATATTGAACTATATTATATTTAACTAAATTATATTGAAAATAATTTCATTTAATTATATGAATATTATACATTTTTGTTTAACAAATTACCTATTATGTTGAAAATATTCCAACAAAAACACAATAAAATATTTTAGAGAAAAGCAATTAACTATTATTATTTAAATCAAAACTACATGGGGGCTCAACCGCGAAATCACCGCCTCTAAAATATTAAAAAAAAAACGATTTTAAGTGAAGTGAACCCAATATTATAATATTAACATTTTATTAAAAATAAAAATTTTTTTTTTGTTAAAGACAACCGATTTGCTAATAATTGTAAAATTAAATTTCTTTTTATAAACAGATGCTAATATTAAAATAATAAATAAAATAAAAACCAGTTTTATAAGCATTATTTTGTTGTACCAATTATCAAAAGAATTGAAAATTAAAATTTTATCAAAAGAATCAAAAATTTTTTTTATTTCACTAATATATTCTACAATAAATAAATATAAGAAAAATATACCTGGATAGAAATTTTTTTTTGCATGAACAATAAAAAAAAAAAAACATTTCTTTACAATTTATAAAAAAAAAAAAATCCAGGTCAACATTAGTACAATGGGAAGCAGACGTCGTCGTACAATGCAAAGAAGTGGTTCAGCAGTAGACTTTGAGTTTCGGCAACCTGCGTCTGTTTTTGGATGGAACGAGTTGCAGAAATTTGTATTTTGCAAACGTCTGCTTACTGGCGCAGCTAGACTTTTTGTCGACTTTGAAGCAAAGCCGTTAAATTTCAACCAATTAAAACATGCTTTACTTCAAGAATTTAAGGCAAAAATTACAAGTGCAGAAATACACACCATGCTCCGTGAAAGGAAAAAACAGGCAAACGAATCTTTTCGAGAATACTTGTACTCCATGCTAGATATTGCATCCCAGGCTTCCGTAGATGAGCTCTCAACAATTAGTTACATTGTGGATGGTATTAAAGATTCAACTAGTAACAAGTTGTTATTATTTGGTTGCAAAAATATTAGCGAATTAAAGGACAAACTTTTAGTGTACGAAAAATTAAAGAAAACTGAAGTTATTAAGAATGTCACAGAAGTAAAAAATAATTTTAAACCGAAAGTTGAACACACTTTTAAAAAAAATGTTCGATACTGCTTCAATTGTGGATCGAACGAGCACGAATGCCACAACTGTCCACAAAAAGATAGAGGTCCAAAATGCCTTACAAATTTGGCCACAAAAAACCTGATTGTAAAGAGTATGTAAATTCGTCAACAAAAAATATCAGCATAGAAAAACGCAGTGTAAACGAAAATTCAAAAATTAATATGTGCATCAAAGCAAAAATAAATAACGGCTCATTTGAGTGTCTGGTAGATACAGGGAGCGATATTTGTGTTTTGAAACAAAGATTTAAGAAATATATTAATCCTATTTCTAATTTTAGGAATTATCCCATAACGATTTCAGGTTTGGGAACAGAAGTTATTACAAAAGGTTATTGCAAAGTGAATGTGACAATCGATGAAGATACGTATAAAAATATTGATATGCATTTTGTAAGTGACAGCTGCTTAAAATCTGACATGATAATTGGAATGAGTTTGCTGAAACAAGCCACTGTAAATATAACCAATGGAAGAATTCAAATTACGAAAAATATACCGAATCAACAGAGCGAAACGTGGAACGGTGAAACAGATTCCAAAAAAGCAGATTGTTTTCTAGCAATGTTTAATACCGATGAAACGAATGAAACTGATAATTATTCCGATTTAAACCATTTAAAAAAAATGAATCTGACCAGGTGATTTCATTGATAAAAAATTATTTTCCAGATTCACCTAAAGAATCGAAAGTGTGTATGAAAATTGTGACATCAGATGATGAACCAGTGTATCGTCCACCTAGAAGATTTTCACCAAAGGAACAACAAATAATTGAAGATCAAATAAAACAGTGGCTGGATGAAGGAATAATAACCGAAAGTGTATCAGATTATGGAAGCCAAGTTATTTTAGTAAAACAAAAAAATGGTTCAAATAGGCTGTGTGTGGATTACAGGGGAATCAACAAAAAACCAAATATAGAGGAACAAATTGACAAGTTACAACAAGCCAACTTCTTCACAGAATTGGATTTGGAAAATGGGTTTTTCCATGTCAAGATAGATGAGTACAGCAGAAAATATACTTCATTTGTTGTTCACTGTGGACAGTACGAATTTACAAGGGCTCCATTCGGCCTTTGCAATTCTCCGAGTGTGTTTCAGCAATACATTAATTTTATTTTTAGAAATTTGATAATGCAAGGACATCTTATAGTTTACATCGATGATTTGATTATTCCATCAAAGAACATAGAAGAGGGCATAAATCGTCTAAAAACTGTGTTAGAGGTTGCTGCCAACAATGGCCTTAAAATCAAGTGGAAGAAGCGTCAATTTTTAAAGAGAAATAACGAATATATAGGATATCAAATCACCAATGGAACCATCTCACCGTCAAAATTGAAATCTAAAGCCGTTTTAAATTTTCCGATACCAACCACTGCTAAACAGTTACAAAGCTTTTTAGGTTTAGCCAATTATTTTCGGAAATTCATACCGAACTTTTCTACGAGAGCTCGACCATTAACCGAATTATTAAAGAAGTCAATTCATTTCAGAATTGGTAATGTTGAATTAACTGCTATTAACGACTTGAAGGAAGCCCTTACAGGAAAACCCTTTTTAAAAATATTTAAATACGGACCTTACACAGAATTGCACACAGATGCTTCACAATGTGGTATTGGATCAGTATTACTGCAAAGGGATTCAGAAGATAGCCTTTTACATCCGGTGTACTATTTTAGTAAAAAGACAAACGATGCGGAGAAGAATTATAGTTCATACGAACTGGAAGTACTGTCAATTATCGAATCATTAAAAAAATTTCGTTTCTACTTACTTGGCCAACATTTTAAAATTGTGACTGATTGCAGAGCATTTGCGTGCACCATGAAGAAAAAAGATTTGACCACTAGGGTTGCCAGATGGGCTTTAATGCTTGAAGAGTTTGATTATGAGATCGAACACAGAAGTGGTGCTAAAATGAGGCATGTTGACGCGTTGAGCAGAAATCCTACAATTTTCTGTATTTACGAGCAAAACAGTTTCTTAAAAAATCTACAAGAAGCGCAACGCAATGACGATAGTTTAGCCTCAATCATCGAAATTTTAAAGCAAAAACCATATAAGGATTTTGTTTTAAAAGATAATATTCTCTATAAAAATATAAACAATAATATTTTATTTTTCGTTCCAGAAAAAATGCGAAGTCAGATAATCAAAGAGGTCCATGACATGGGTCATTTTCATCACAAGAAGATGCAGGATATTATGGAGAAAGATTTTTTTATTCCTGATCTTCGAAAAAGAATTTCGCAGCACATTTCTAATTGTATCCGATGCATCCTAGCTGATAGAAAAACGAATGCCTATTAAACTCAATACCAAAAGGTGACAAACCACTGGAAACCTTCCACATCGATCATCTTGGTTCGATGCAAGTGACCAAAAAGAATTACAAATATATTTTTTCGGTGATGGATTCCTTTTCAAAATTTATATGGTTGTTTCCAACAAAAACTGTAAACAGTGACGAAGTCATCCAAAAATTCGAAGTGATTGCAGATACATTTGGTTATCCCAGGAGAATAATTGCAGACAAAGGAGAAGCATTCATTTCGAATAAGTTTCAGAAATCTTGTAAAAATCACGATATAACCTTACACTACATAACAGTTGGACTACCTCGTGGAAATGCACAAATTGAAAGGGCGCATTCCATTGTCATCGCAGCTCTCACCATTCAACTGTCAATGGACGATGCAGATAGATGGTACAATTTTGTTAAGCCAGTTCAACGGGTCATGAACTCAACGTGTGGAATTAGAAAAAAGGATATCAGCATTAATGTTCGAAAAACTATTTATAACATTCAATCTACAATCTACAACAAAAATCTACTACAAAATTAACTGAAGAACATTAATTCCATATTAAGCGATTTCCTTTCTTGGATGGACATAAAAATTAACAAGGTCGTAATTAAAGATTATTTTTTATATTAATTATTAAATTCCATAAAATTTAACTAATTATATTTTAATAAACTTTGTAACATAATAAAATTATATTAATAGAATTACCTATATTAAATTTAATTAAATTATATTAAAAGAACTTTATTAAATTATATTAGATATAACTAAATTATATTAAAAGAACTATATTGAACTATATTGAACTATATTATATTTAACTAAATTATATTGAAAATAATTTCATTTAATTATATGAATATTATACATTTTTGTTTAACAAATTACCTATTATGTTGAAAATATTCCAACAAAAACACAATAAAATATTTTAGAGAAAAGCAATTAACTATTATTATTTAAATCAAAACTACATACATACATTATTACCATTATAAAATGACCGGGGTTTGAACCCAAGACCCTTCGATTTAAGGTTGGTGACTTAACCACTGCGCCATGAGTCAGATAATTCTTTCAATATTTTTTTTATTTTAAGTTAGGCTTGGTTAGACTTAATATTTTTTGTTTTGTTTTTTATTGAACTATAATTTATCAGAATATCTTTTATCTACAATATTGAAAATTAGTAAAGGTTCTAAAAAAGGAAAAAAAAATCGAATTTATTCGTTAAGTCGTGTTTAGTTTCTTTACGTGACAAGATGTCCAAAAAATAATTTGACAAAAATTTATGGATGCAAATTCGGTAAATTCACAAATAATACGGTATTCTATTAAAAATGTCAGTTTGACTTTCGTAAAACGGTATAATGTACGTGGTCGTAAGATAAAATTTTACATTAAACCAGTACCGGTTAACGCAGATTCAATCAATTGGATTAAAGGTGCTGTACATGATATAGTAAAAGATGGTACAAAAAATGTGTATCCTGGAAATGTGTATATGGTAGGAATAACATTTTGCAGGGAATAAGTTGAAAAACGCGGTCCTGCATCCCTAAATTTTAAATTGACTAGTGATTTAAAATTTTCAGATATTTGGGATATATCTAATATCGCAAGTTTTTTATAGTAATTCAGAAGGTAAGTACAACATGATTTTTAATTTTATGGACTTTAATCTTCTGGACTTTTTATTTACTTTCTGCTTTAAGTTTAGAGGGTTAAGTACAGACAAATTTTGCATGGAAATTGCACATGAAATTTGTATGGAAATTACACATTTTACGCAAAGAGTAAAAAGTTTATAAGTTTTGAACAGGAATCTAAACAAAAAAGGGAATAATTTCAATCAGAAATGAAGACAATTTATACCTACCGAGAGCATTAATTGTTGCAATAGCCGAAATTGAAAAATATAAAGATTATAAAAAATTCTTAATAATAGTGGAAAGGTGCAAACTGAATTAGCTTTATGGCTAATAAAAAAATCAGGATTATCAGTCCCTCGGTTGCGGAAGTCCCTGAATTGAAAAAATTTCAGGAAAGTTTAAAAACTTATAACATTGTTGTATGTAAATATGGAACATAAGGCAGAGATGTAATATTTTATGAAGGCAGTATTGGCAAAAGAATTAATTTGTTGCATAACAAAAATCATTACAATGTAATTATTTCACTCACTGCAGCATTTTCTACAGATTATTATTGTGAACAATGCCACTTTCCACATCATTATCAAAATCAACATAGATGTTCAAAAAGCTGTCCTTGTTGTCAAAAATCATCTGCATGCCCTCGAAATATGAAAAATATATTATGTAAGGACTGTAATCGTTCCTTTCGAGTTCAAATGTGTTTTGAGAATCATAAAGCCTCAACTTCAATCAAAATTAACTTATGTGAAGAAATTAAAAAATGTTTAAAAGTTTATAAAGAAGAAAAAAAGCATGCATGTGGAGAAATTTTTCGTAAAATTTGCTTCAGCTTTGTTTTGTTCGATCACCAATGTTACATTCAGCAGGCCAAAAATAAGAATACAAATAAGAATAAAGATGTTTCTTAAAGTTTCCTATACATATTTTGCGACTTGGAGACTATTCAAGAAAAAATTGGGTCAACAGAAATTAAACAACATGAGCCGAATTTATATGTAATTCAACAAAGATGGCACTTGTGTATTGAAAACAATTCATTAGTTTTTTCATAAGGAATTTGTAATGGAGTAAATTTTAACATTAAGAAACACTTTTAAGAATATTATAATATTGCCCACATTGGACAGGCTTTTGATCACCAATTTTTATTAAACTATATATTAAGTGAAACTACCATTCAACCAAAATTAATTATGCGAGGAACAAAAACTATATTAATGATAATAGATAATATAATATTTATAAATTCGCTTAATTATTTTCCAATGGCACTTGCAAAATTGTCAAAAGTATTTAATTTATCAGCAACGATGAAAAATGGTTATTTTCCTCATTTATTTAACACAAATAAAAATTATAGTGGAAGTTTATCCGAAATTAAATATTATTCGCCTAATACAATGAAAGAAGATGAAGGAAAGGAATTTTTAAAATGCTATGAAGAAAATGAAAACAGCAAATTCGACACGCAAAAAATGATTCTGGGATACTGTGCTCATTACGTCAGAGTTTTGGCTGAAGCGTGCACGTGGTTTAGAAAAATATTTTTAGAAGAATGCAGAGTAAAACCCTTTTTGCAAGCGACCACTATAGTATAGCTTGTAACTTTGCATATCGTCGGAATTTTCTAAAACCTAATCCAATAGGTATCATTTCTAAAAATCGATACAGACTTGCAGATAAACAGCCCAAAATTGCCATACAGTGGTTAATTTAGGAACAAGATTCACGACAAATTAATTTACAATGTGTATTTAATAGTAGAGAAAAAATTGTAGGGGTATCGAAGTAGATGCTTTTTGTAAAAAAAACCAATGAAATATTTGAATTTTATGGATGCTATGACCACGAACGTCCAAAATATTTAACCAGCAATCGACATGTGAGCTTGTGTAATAGTAATGATAATACTTTTAACCAAAGGTATAAAAGAACGGCAGTTAAATCTGAGCCTTTCAAATATCTTGGAGAATGTGAATTACGCAAGAAAATGAGGTGTAATAAAAATATGGAGTACTTGAGGAGTCATCTATTAAGTAATACTACACCTCTAAATCCGAGGATGCATTTTATGGTGCAAGAACCGGAAATATGTATACACAACTAATTTACTACAAACAGTTCTTCCAATAAAACAAAACAATAAAATAAACTAATGTCTTCGTTATGCAAAACTTACAGTGAAAAAAGCCTCAATGAGAATTTTGTCAGCATTTTGATAGCAAGAGGGCTTTAATAGGAACATGGGTAATAGATGAAGTTGTAAAAGCTGTTGAAAAGTATTATAAACTTTAAGCATTTAGGAGGTTTGGGAATACAAAACTATAAAGGATGATAAATTAAATAATGTTGATGGTTTATTTACCGCCATGATGAATAAATTTATCAAAATAAAACAACGAACTTTAGGCTGGGCTCTTGATTCCCTTACTGAAAAAGACAAAGGGACATATATAAAAAAATTTTTAATATGGAAGACATTAAATTAGAATATCATAAAATTGTCAACAATCCTGGTTTAAGATCTTTTGCTAAAATAACTTTATTAAATAATAAATAAATTTATAAATAAATAATAAATTAATTTATTTTGGGGCAAATTTCCACAGAAAGAGAACCAAAAAAAAACTACAATTTTAAACCAGCCGTTGGAATTTTATAAAATGTTAAAAAATCTTTCTATAGAGATTTGTCAAATACTACCTATAAATGAAGAAAATATAGTGGTGAGTTGGCAATACAAAGATGAAGTTAAAATTCTTTACCAACAGTTAACGTTAGTATATCAGCTTTTATAACAACACAAGCTCGTCTTAAACTTTACAGTTATTTTAAGAAACTTGATAATAGAGTATTATATTATCATTAGATCATTTATATATCCCAACAGGGGAATTTGTAGGAGAAATGACAGATGAATTAGAGTATTATGGAGCTGGAAGTTACATCGCAGAATTTGTCTGTGGAGGTCCTAAAAATTATGCATACGAAGTGAACTGCACAAAAGATAACAGCAGAAAACTTGTATGTAAAGTAAAAGGAATTCGTTTAAGTTATCAGGCCTCGCAAAAAATTAATTTTGATACAATTATAGAAGCAATTTTAAATCCAACAGAAAACGAGAATATACATGTTCAGACAATATTCGTAAAAATAAAGTACATGAAGTACTTGCAGTACGCGAAATAAAAACATATCCTAAATCAGAAAAACCCAAATTTAATGAAGATGGTAGGTCTCTTCCATATGGATATAAAAGACCGCAAAAGAATATTAAAAAATAAAACAAATAAATCTACGATTTTGATATTATGTTATTATTTTTATAAAAGAAATTACTATAATTTCAAAATGTAAATAAATACTTTATACTTAATAACTTTACAATTATTTAAATGTCTTTTTTATTTATCCGAGTATTATGTATATGTAATTGCAAGTAAGGGCAAGTCAACCGAGACGGAACTAAGCGAATTAGTACGAAGCGCTGAGCAATCGATACAATACAAATAATATACGTTGACTACCTTTCTGGACATAGAAGATGCCTTCAACAATATCCATGTATCGGCTTCAGGATTCACTGGTGGAACTAGGGATAGAAACTGCCTTTAGACAGTGGATTATTAATATGCTGCAATCAAGAGAGATTCAGTCGGAACTCAGCAACCATAAGATTACTATTAGTATAAGCAGAGATAGACCCCAGGGTCGGATGCTATCACCACTACTGTGTCTTTTAGTAATGAACAGAATTTTCAAAGACCTTCAGGATGAGGGAATCAAAGCAATCGCATATGCAGATGATCTTGTAGTACTAGTGCCTGAAAAATATCTTGACATAATTAGTAGAATTATGGAAAGAGCTTTAGTAAGAGTTGGTAGATGGGCCAATGGTTGTGGCCTATGCATCAACCCGAGTAAAACAGAACTAATGCTATTCACAACCAAAACCAAAATTCCGGAATTCACTAAGCCAAAACTGGATGGTGTGTATCTGAATCTAGCCTTGAGTGTCAAATACCTAGAGTGGTACTTGACCCAAAATTGAAATGGAAAGCTAATACCGAAGAAAGAGCCAAAAAGGCCCATGTAACCCTATATTCTTGCAGGAAAATGTTAGGTAAAAAATGGGGATTAAAGCCAAGAATGGCTTTATGGATGTACACAGCTATAGTACTCCCCATCTTTACCTATGGATCACTAGTGTGGTGGTCAACTCTGGAGAAGGAGTATATTCGAACCAAGCTTGCTAGAGTACAGAGGGGTGCATGTGTAAGTATTACGGGTGCGTTAAGGTCAACGCCAAGTAATGTATTGGATGTACTTCTGTACCTTCTCCCGGCTGACCTTCATATTAAATTTTTGCCTCTTATAGCGCAATCAGACTCCGAGAGAATGTGTACTGGCATGCAAAACCCTATGGACACAGCAGTATTCTAAGCTCGACAGCTCATGATCTGCCAGATTCCACGGACTACGTAATGCCAAGTTTGGAAATTATTAAAAACTTCAAAGTTAAGATTCCATCAAGAAGGGAATGGAAACAGGAAAACCCTTTGGGAGAAATTGACACCGCACTCTTCACTGATGGTCCAAAGATGGAGTGTGGTGTTGGTGCTGGTGTCTATTCACAATCATTAAAAATAGAACATGCTTTCCGACTTCCAGATAAAGCGAGTGTATTTCAAGCCGAAATACGGAAGCATTGCAATAGTTACGGACAGCGAAGCAGCGGCTCTCAACTCTGCAATAATAACATCTAAGCTCGTCAGCAAATGTTTCGACGAGCTTAAGAATGTAAGTAATCAATTCAATCTTACATTACTGTGGGTTTCGGGACATAGGAACATCGCAGGAAATAAACATGTTGATGAGTTAGCAGGGAGAGATTCCAGCCTAAATGCTTCACTGGCGGAACCGGTAGACACACCGCTAAACAGTATTAAAAGAGATATCTTCCTCCACTTTTTGCTCTTAGCAAATCGTAGGTGGAATAAACTAGCCACATGTTGTACGGCCAGGAAATTCTAGTAAACAGAATGAGAAAGAATTCATCACACACTTCACCTGTAAGTGCCCAGCGCTGGCTAGGGCCAGAAGAGCAACTCTGGGTAGTCATCAACCTAACAATCTTAGTGATCTAGCGGTTAAGCAACCTGCAGAAATGGTAAGGTTTCCGAAAGCAACGAAATGGATCTAAAATTAAACCTAATATAGCCCTATTATAAGCCTTGTGGTCACGGAAGTTGTAGCAAAATGGTGGTAACGCGCTAATTGTGGTCACTGCCATGAGTGGCGGTGGCCAGTCACCTAAACCAACCAACCAATTATGTGTATCATCAAAGCCTAACCATTTAACGAAAACTCGATTACCCTGTTTTTTCAGAATTTTTTCTACAAGATAATTTTACAGGTGTAAGCTCAGCTTGATAAAAACCTTCGGAAATTGGCGTATCAGTATAGTCGAATAATTGTTATGTAACATGATAAGTATTATTGATCTTTTCAATTTTAAATATTTCAGATGACCAATTTTGTTGATAACCTTTTTCGAAATGAATTATATTTACTTATTCTAACAAAATTTCCAAACTTATACTTATTTTTTTGAAAAATTTTAGGTTCCATATATATATTCCTAAGAATATTTTTTTCGTTGTTCTTTGTAATTTTTTCAGGAGAAGTTTTGTTGTGCTATGTTTTGTTGAATTATATTATTTTATTAATGATTGTACAATAGGTAACCATTTATAGTTTCCATTTAAACTAAATTTTTTCCACATGGAATTTTTCAACGTATGGTTAAACAGTTCAACAATTAATGCTTTTAATTCGCTAAATGTATGATAATGATTGATTGATTTTTCTTTTATATAATTTTAAAACCGTGAGATAAAAAATTCTTTACCTTGATCTGACTAAATATTTTTTGGTATGACTCTCTAATTACTGATTTTAAGGCAATTAAGACATCTTCAGCATTTTTTGTTTTCACAGGTTCAGCATAAGCATATTTAGAAAAAGTGTCGATGACCGTCAGCATATATTTGTACCGGTTATTAACTTTGCATAAGGTATCATTTCTACTAAGTCAATTTGTGTTTAAATTTTTTTCTATGTAATTTACTTCTTGCCTGTCTATGAATTTCGGTTACTATTTGGGCTCATAACATTTTATTTATATTAAATAATTATGTCAACTAATTTTATAAATGTTAAAGGTATTAAGATAATAATTATTATATATAAAATATGTTAAATATATTGGTTTTTAAAAATGATGAGTTTCTCTCCGCAATTAACAGCATAAATGAATCTATAAATACATTGACTAGTGAGTTAATGTCATCTATTAACTTACAGCTACATAAATTTTTTGACTCAAAGCTTAATAGTCAAACATCAGCTATTGCAGATAAATTAACTGATCAAATAGGTTCACTTAAAAAGGAAATAGTGAATATGGGGGTTAAATTAGAAATAATAATAAAGCTACTAAAGTTGCTTTGAATTCAAAATCAAGTACATCATCTAATAACACCAATGACAATTCATTACTTAATGAAATGCTTTAATGTTGTTTCAATTTGGCTATCTTACCACCTTCATCTTTAGCTTTAGCATCAACGGAAGAAGTTCAACACAGTTCTATTACTAAGAAAGTTCGGTTTGTTCTTCCAAATATTAAAGATATTAATACTATCATCGAGCAGAAATTAACTAAGGATCATCATGAACGTGTAACTTTCCTATACTTTTCTAATTTTGTAGCGTCAACAACTTTTAGTTATCTTAGTAAGTTTTTAAAAAATATTTTTAATTTAAATAGTGTTAAAATAGTCAATATTACTCCTAAGAATCTATAGAAGATATAAACCAATCATCTCCAAAGATATAAACCAAAGTACAAATCTTTTAAAGTTGTTGTACCTATATCCAAAGTTTGCGAAATAATTAATTACAAGCGATGGATAGTAAAAAAATTTGTATGCAATACTAATTTAGAAATTTTACCTACTAACACCTACACGAAGTTCAACACTGACAAAAATAAACTTTTAGTAAATCCTTTTGCTATCCCGTTTACTAATATAAACAACAATAAAAAACTTTCTATTAATAGTACAACACCAACTAGAGGTTCTAAATATCCTAACTTTTTTTTTTGTCTTTATTTTAAAAAACAATTTTAAAATTTATATACAATTTTAGTTTTACTTTAATTCTAAGTTTTTTCTGGATAAGAAATAAAAATGTAATAATCAATTTGTAAAAATTATAAATAAGTAAAATTGTAAAATATAAAGAAATAAAATGTGTTAAAAAAGTTAGTATTAGAAAATAAAAAAAAAAGTATTAATTAATGTTAATTTTAATTAAATAAAAGTAGCAAAAAAGAAAAAATAGAAATAAGCGTGTTTTTGTTCTCAATTTTTTTTGGTTAGTGATGAAAATGTATGATGAAAAAAATATTATTTAATATAAGAAAAAAAGAAAAATAATTTGTATAAACTATTAATATTGACAAAAAATAAGAAAAAAAAATTTTAGAATTGAATTTAAAGAATAATAAAAAAGAAATACATTTTAAAGCTAAGTTTTTTAATTTTACTATTTGTAAATGAATTGAGTTGAAATTGTGCTTTGGTATTGAAGGTTTTATAAATATGATTGATATCATTCCTGGATAATATTTTGTATATTTTGCTGGAATGATTTCTCCGTCAGAAAATGGTACTATCTTTGACCCAGAGAAATTGAAATTTATCTTTGATTTTAATATTTTTAGCTTCATAATAAAGATTAGACTGCAGTGCTGTAATATGGTGACGTAGAAATATTTCGTTGTTGCCATCATTATTCATATCTAATTCAACAGTAAAAAGGTGCTTAATATTAGTCGTAATAATTAGTAGTAATATTGTCGTTTTTTTCCAATAATTCTTTTTTTGGGATATCAGAATTAAACTTAACAATATATAATTTTTTCTGGAGACCAGCTTCATTAATTTTTTTTTGATTAATGGTTGTAACATCTGATATATCATTTTTATCAATATTAGCATTAATTTTTTTTGCGATCGCCAAAACAATTTCTGTTGGGTTTATGAGATTCGAAGGTAGACCGGCTAGTACAAGATTATTTTTTAACAAATTCTGCTGCAAATTTGGGTGAATTTTATAATTTCCAGAACTATGGGTTGTACATATATTCAAACTATATGTTTATATGTACATTCTGCAAAAGCAGATTCTATCCTTCCACATAACGATTATCAATCCAAAACTTTTTCAAATATTCTATAGTAACATTTAATACTAAGCGGTAAATGTATATTAAATTTACTTAGTACAAAATAATAAATATAATTTTAAATATTATATTATATTATATTTAAATATTCCATTGACAGAATAATTTCTTATAAGTACAATAAAATACATATATGTATGTAAATACGGCGCTATATAATATACATATATACTCTTATCATTCATTCACTAGTGACATATACGATATGTAAATAAACATGATATTATATAAGTATGTATATATATCAATATCATATCAAAAAAAATTCTTCAAGCAACCGTTATGTTGTTTATTTATTTACATTTTTTTGTACTACGCATTATATCCTCAACAATTTCAAATTATCGAGTAAAACAAAATGCAAAAAATTTGTTGAAGAAATTTGTTAGAAAATTTGAAAAAATCAAGTAACACTTTTGTCAATTATAAAGTAACCCTATATTATTAAAAAAAGTTGTTAACAGAAATAAGAGTATAATGTTGAAGCTTTAATTTTTGTGTATTACTTCAAAAAAATTTGAACAGGTGTTCAAGTTACAGGTGTTTAAAAATAGGAAATTTTCAGTTTTTGACCGCTTACAGCTCCTAAACGGGGGGTGATACATAAAAAATTTCTGAAATGACTCATACTTATTTTCAAAGATCTAACTTCTGTCAAAATTTCAGAACCAACGTTTCCAACTTAAAACGTTTAGAAGATAGAAGGGTTAAAGGATTTTGCAAAATTTGAGTTTCGCATAACAGTAAATTAAGACACCGTATGCCACAAATATATATTTATTGTGTATATGCTTTTGAAGCTAATAAAAGTAGAAATCGTTTGGCGTTTTCAAAATGAAGATATACTTCATACAACTTGTGCTATAACAATTTAAATATAGAGCTTTTTTGAACCTTTGGGGAGCTGTAGCTCCGTAACGAGTGGGGCTACAAAAAAAAGTTCTTAAAAATAAAATTAATATTTTTGTGAGATCTATCAGCAGTTAAAATTTCATAGCTCTATTTCAAAAAAATGTGGGGATCTAAAAGTTAGGTGTTCGAGAGCTACCCTAAGTTTTGGTCCAAACTCAACCAAAAAAAATAAGGAACCTACAAATTACTCCCAGAATATTTTGTGTAAATTTCAAGATTCTAGCTTTCTTACTTTTTGAGTTAGAGTGCTGACGGACGGACATGGCTCAAACGTCTTAGAATTTTTTTCTGATCCGATCCATACCTTTGAAGGTATATCTAGCTCGCTTATTTCGAGGTGTTACAAACGGAGGAGTAATTTTATTATACCCGATCCTATCGTACGGGTATAATGAAATAATTTATGTGATAAGTTAATAAATATTATTTAAATTGAAAAAAATAGTTTATAAAGTTTTAAGCAATATATGTTAAGAAATATTTTGCAAATAAAACAATTTATTTAAAATATTTTTCTAAGAGACTTAAAATTTTGTGTACAAGATATTAAAACGTCAAACGTTGAACTTTGTTTAAGGGGGAATTTTAAAACCAGGAGGTTTTAGCTCGGCCAATCTAATTGATAATAATAATGGAAATTATATTAATTATAATAGCAACAACAATAAAACTAATAAATATAGAAATAAAACAAGTAATAATAATTATAATAATAATAATAGTAAAAAAAACAATACTACTAATAAGATTAATAATAACAATAATAAAAGTAATAACAAAAGTAAAAAAAAAATTCTAATAAGAATATCAATAAGAATAATATTAGCAATAATAATAACAATAACAGTAATAAAAATAATATTAATAATAATAATAATAACAATAACGATGATAATAATAATGATAATTTTGATAATAATAACTTTGATAATAATATTGATAACAACAATAATAATAGTAATATTAATGACAATAACAATAGTAGTAATAATAGTAATTGTATTATTAATAACAATAACAAGAATGGTAATAATAATATTAATAACAATTATAATAATAATATTAATAACAATTAATATTAATAATAGTAGTAGTATGGATATGCCGGTTCTGGTGCAGGAGGAGCTTTTTAAAGCTTTTAGTCCTCCTAAAAGTATGCAAAAAAAATTATTTGCATACGCTCGTCCAAAAAGTATGCAGAATTAGTAAAAAGGATTGTGTCTTTGATATTTTAAATTTAAAAAGCTATAGTGCTGAATATTTTAAATTAGGATAAAAATATGAAAAGTTTTTAAAGTTTGGTTTAAAAATTTCAAAGTTTGATTTAAATTAGGGTGACCATAATTTGGGATGCGAAAAACGGGACAATAATCGTTGAAATCTAATTCTAATATCAGTGAAATTTTATAAAAAAAACTATAAGATTTGTTATTAAAAATTAAAGAATTATAAAAATTTTTATTATATAAAAATTAAATTATTTCAAAGTTTTGTAATAAAAAATTAAATTGGTACAATTTTATAAATATTTTTCGCTTGAAGAAATTTTTTTTAGCAAATCTGGTTGTTGTTTGATAAAATTATAAAATTCAGTACAACTCATTTCACTATTTAATTTTGTCATTAACATTGCTTTCAAAGTTCAATTTCTAATTGCGATTTTTGTGGATCCCACATTTGATCTATCACAGAAAATGTCCTTTCGACTGCGGCGTTTGTACCAGGTAAACATAGTAAATATTCCACAATTTTTACCAAATATTTGTGATTCAAATTATTGTTTTTAAAATGTACAAAAACTTCAACCCATCTTCCATCTGTAGCTATTTTTCTTTCATTCCATTCGCTTATTTTTTCACTTGTTATGTATTCTTTTAGTAATGTAAATTCTGTAAATAAATCTCCATCATGTTTTACTTCAAAAAAGTTTTTTTTTGCGACAAATTTCATCGTTTTTTCCATTTCATTCCATGATAAGATTGATGATAAGCAAGACCATTTGAATTGTATTAAATCCTGATCGAACTTTTCGGTCCTTTCATTCAAATAAGCAATGCTTGTATCATAAAACCTTTCTATATGTGTAGTTATTTGATTTTTATATTCTTCATTATCAAACTTTGTTATCAAATTGCTGCATAAAAGTGGAACAAATTTATTTTCCTTTCGAGCTTTTAATAAATTTTGGAGATCTAAAATTATTATTGATACCTCTACAAAATTAATTTTATCACCTTCGATACGCAATACTGTTTTATGAAACAACTCAGCTTGTGACGTTAGAAAATGCAACCAAATTAGCGATGTATTATTTTCAAAAAAATGTTTTAATATTTGGGGGCATTTTTCTTCACTTAAAAAATAGACTTTTAAAACATCGAACATTTCAATAATTCGCTCAATATCTGGAAGAAGTGATAACCATCTTGTGTTGCTGTAATTGAGAACTTTTTTATATTGAATTTCAATAAAAGAGCAAAATGTCTTTAGTTCTTCAGTTCTAACCGTATAAATATGAAAATAATTAAATATTTTTACTATAATACACTCAATATCGACTGGTAAGCAATCGCTTGCACTTTTAATTGCATTATTGACAATATGAGCAGTACAGCCAATACCTAATATATCACGATTACAAATTTGTTTCAGTTTAAAAAACACATTTTTAACACCAGCTCTAGATAATCCACCGAAATTAGTGATAATACCAATCACCAGAATAAGCAGCAATTTTATCAAGCAAATTATCTTTCTCTAAAGTTGATATCAGATATTCAACTATAATATCTGATGTTTCTCCAGGTAAGGAAGCAATATCCAATGTTTTTATTTTTATTGATTCGTATGGTTTGAAATACCTTACTAATATTGGGAAGAGTTTTTGATCACCATGATTGGAGGCATCAGTAAATATAGTGAAGCAATTAATTTCTTTTAATTCGTTCTTTAACTGATTATTAAAAAATGGATGCAAAACATTCTTAATTATTGCTTCAAATTTGGTTCGCCCACATCTATATTTCGGTTCGAAATAAATTTGTATTATTTTAGAGGTGCAGTCATTTGACCGAAAACTAAAATTTTTCATAAGTGAATGAAAAGACCATACTCCTTCAGCAGCAGAAACTTTTGATTCATTTGAAGTTGGCTCTGCCGATGTAAAAAATGCTGTAAGTTTACTACTGGAAGCAACAGCATTTTCAGCATTTTTATGTTTTTGTGTTTTTAGGTGTTGCTCGATGTCTGAACCACCACCGTGACCAACACTAAATTCTTGTCCGCATCTGTTGCATCTGACATCGCTTGCTGATACCGATTTTTCAATAAATGGATATTTTTTTTTTCAAATTTTCATTAAAAATACACTTTCTTTTTGTATTAAAAACTTAACAAATTAAAAACTTTTAAATAATATTCTTTAAATTTTACAGGACAACAAACAAAACTTAACTGAATCATAATCAAGCCAAATTTAACACATCACAAGTTACAAAGAAATTGCTTAGCTACGAACAATTTTCAAAGTATACTACGATTTTTGCAAATTTTAAATTTTTTTTTGAAATTTAAAATTCGTTAAAAGAAAAAAAAGTGATTTAAGAAAAAACTATTAAGCCATTTTCAACATATAGTATTTTTTTTAGAGAACGGAAAACGGGATAAATGAGCGTCGCGAATGATTTAGTTGGGACACCGGGACAATTTTAAACAAAAAGGGACTGTCCCGTTTAAAACGGGACATATGGTCAGCCTAATTTAAATACAAAATTATTATTAAAGTTTAAACATATTTACCAAAATCAAATTTACATTCTATTATAACAATTTGAGTTCTCCTAACCTTGTACAAAAAAATTAGTAGGATGAAGATATGAAAAGTTTTCAAAGTTTGGTTTAAAAGTTTTTAAAGTTTATTATTATTAAAGTTTATTAATTATTCTAAATTTAACTTTATGGTTACTACATCAGTTATGTTTTAATTTGCAATTAATTGAATTGATTGATTTGCAATTTGCAAAAAAGCTTAAGCTGTAGTGCTGAATGTTTTAAATTAGGATAAAAATATGAAAAGTTTTTAAGGTTTGGGTTTAAAAATTTCAAAGTTTGGTTTAAATACAAAATTATTATTAAAGTTTAAACATATTTACCAAACATCAAATTTACATTCTATTATAACAATTTGAGTTCTCCTAACCTTATGAAAAAAATTAGTAGGGTGAAGATATGAAAAGTTTTTAAAGTTTGGTTTAAATACAAAATTATTATTATTAAAGTTTCATCATATTTACCAAAAGTCAAATTTACATTCTATTATAACAATTTGAGTCCTTCTAACCTTATACAAAAAAGTTTATTTGACTATACTTGTCGGAAAGTATGCAAAAAAATGTTATGAATTGTTTAGTCGTCCTGCACCTAAAAGAAAAAAAAACAAGAGAACACATCACAAAGAATCATCATTCACAAAATAAAATACTTATCTGAAATTCATCGGGGGTCCATATCAGGCAGCCTTCAGCATCCATGGAGTCAGCCATCAATACCTGGAAGGAAGACGGTTATTATTTATTTATTGGATTTTGCTTACCAATAAAAATCCAAGATTCTATTCATTATTTATTATTTGTTATATTTATTCATTTGTTAATGTCAGAACATTAATTGTCAGAACAAACAAATTCACAATATTAGATAGAAATTGTCAAAATATAATTGTTTTCATTTTGGGACACAAGATGTCAGCTACATTAACTAAAATTAATTTTATTCACAATAATTGCATATTTGTTATATATTTAATAATTTTAATTCTTTATATACACTACATATGTTTTTTTTATATACTTTTTTCTTTTTTTCATTTTACTATGTACTTTAAATTCAAGGTTACTGAATTTGAGTTAAACGTTAGTCCTGAACCGTTTAATTCAACCGTTTATATAAACCCAAATTTTATGAATTTCATTTTAATCGCTACCGAGTCGCCGAAAAGAAAAGATAATCAATTAATTACTGATTTTTTTTTAAAATTAAAAATAAGTGAATAAATTAAAGATTTAGGATTTAACTGAATTAATTAATTACTTATATTTTTAGATTAAAAATAAGTAAATAAATTAAAGATTTAGGATTTAACTGAATTTCTTAATAAAATTGTTAGTTAATTAAAATTGAACTATTTGTTTTTCTTTATACATATCTACAAAACATTTTTTTAATCGTTGAGAAAACATTTTGGTCCTTCGAGCCGGATTTTAAAAAAAAGGTGTAAAAAAAAAATAAAAATCCGATTATATAAAAAAAAAAAAAATAATAATATAGTGACTATATTAGCTTTTTAGATCGATAAAAGTGGAAGTGTGAATAAAAACTTAAAAACTATCTTGTGTGTGTTTTTTTGATATAATTAAGAACAGTGACAAACTAAAATCCGATAAACAAAGTGATCATAATTAGTAAAAAAAAAGGGGTTCTTTAGTTCTTTTATAATTTCGGTAAAACGTGCGATTCCGGTATCAAGATATCGAGAGAAGGCAACAGGGAGGATTCTATCAGCAAAGTAAGTCTGTCCCAATTTTTTTAATTACTAATAAAACACAATATTAATTAATTACTAATAAAACACACCTTCAAAAAAAAAAAAAAAAATTCACACTCACACTCATTAAGTCAACTGATTCAAAGGGATTCAGTGAAATAAAGTACGTGCCAGAGGTTAAAATTTTGAAGTCTATATATACAGAAATCCAAACGCAATATAGAAAACATCAAGAAAGTCTGCCGTAATTTTAAACGTACTCAACAATATATCTAATTTATATTATACAAGCAGTTTGGAAACAACGATATTAATAACGGTCTCTTTAACACCAAAAAGGGGGCATTTTAAAATAATTTGGGTGAATTTTATAATTTCCAGAACTATGGGTTGTACATATATTCAAACTATATGTTTATATGTACATTCTTCAAAAGCAGATTCTAACCTTCCACATAACGATTATCAATCCAAAACTTTTTCAAATATTCTATAGTACCATTTAATACTAAGCGGTAAATGTATATTAAATTTACTTAGTACAAAATAATAAATATAATTTTAAATATTATATTATATTATATTTAAATATTCCATTGACAGAATAATTTCTTATAAGTACAATAAAATACATATATGTATGTAAATTCGGCGCTATATAATATACATATATACTCTTATCATTCATTCACTAGTGACATATACGATATGTAAATAAACATGATATTATATAAGTATGTATATATATCAATATCATATCAATAAAAATTCTTCAAGTAACCGTTATGTTGTTTATTTATTTACTTTTTTTTTGTACTACGCATTATTTTCAATTTCAAATTATCGAGTAAAACAAAATGCAAAAAATTCGTTAAAGAAATTTGTTAGAAAATTTGAAAAAATCAAGTAACACTTTCGTCAATTATAAAGTAACCCTATATTATTAAAAAAAGTTGTTAACAGAAATAAGAGTATAATGTTGAACATTTAATTTTTGTGTATTACTTCAAAAAAATTTGAACAGGTGTTCAAGTTACAGGTGCTTAAAAATAGGAAATTTTCAGTTTTTGACCCCTTACAGCTCCTAAACGGGGGGTGATACATAAAAAATTTCTGAAATGACTCATACTTATTTTCAAAGATCTAACTTCTGTCAAAATTTCAGAACCAACGTTTCCAACTTAAAACGTTTAGAAGATAGAAGGGTTAAAGGATTTTGCAAAATTTGAGTTTCGCATAACAGTAAATTAAGACACCGTATGCCACAAATATATATTTATTGTGTATATACTTTTAAAGCTAATAAAAGTAGTAATCGTTTGGCGTTTTCAAAATGAAGATATACCTTATACAACTTGTGCTATAACAATTTAAATATAGAGCTTTTTTGAACTTTTGGGGAGCTGGAGCTCCGTAACGAGTGGGGCTACAAGAAAAAGTTATTAAAAATAAAATTAATATTTTTGTGAGATCTATCAGCAGTTAAAATTTTATAGCTCTATTTCAAAAAAATGTGGGGATCTAAAAGTTAGGTGTTCGAGAGCTACCCTAAGTTTTGGTCCAAACTCAACCAAAAAAAATAAGGAACCTACAAATTACTCCCAAAATATTTTGTGTAAATTTCAAGATTCTAGCTTTCTTACTTTTTGAGTTAGAGTGCTGACGGACGGACATGGCTCAAACGTCTTAGAATGTTTTTCTGATCCGATCCATACCTTTGAAGGTATATCTAGCTCGCTTATTTCGAGGTGTTACAAACGGAGGAGTAATTTTATTATACCCGATCCTATCGTACGGGTATAGTGAAATAATTTACGTGATAAGTTAATAAATATTATTTAAATTGAAAAAAATAGTTTATAAAGTTTTAAGCAATATATGTTAAGAAATATTTTGCAAATAAAACAATTTATTTAAAATATTTTTCTAAGAGACTTAAAATTTTGTGTACAAGATATTAAAACGTCAAACGTTGAACTTTGTTCAAGGGGGAATTTTAAAACCAGGAGGCTTTAGCTCCGTTAATCTAATTGATAATAATAATGGAAATTATATTAATTATAATAGCAATAACAATAAAACTAATAAATATAGAAATAAAACAAGTAATAATAATTATAATAATAATAATAGTAAAAAAAACAATACTACTAATAAGATTAATAATAACAATAATAAAAGTAATAACAAAAGTAAAAAAAAATTCTAATAAGAATATCAATAAGAATAATAATTAATAATAGCAATAATAATAACAATAACAGTAATAAAAATAATATTAATAATAATAACAATAACAATGATAATAATAATGATAATTTTGATAATAATAACTTTGATAATAATATTGATAACAACAATAGTAATATTAATAACAATAACAATAGTAGTAATAATAGTAATTGTATTATTAATAACAATAACAAGAATGGTAATAATAATATTAATAACAATTATAATAATAATATTAATAACAATTATAATAATAATATTAATAACAATTAATATTAATAATAGTAGTAGTATGGATATGCCGGTTCTGGTGCAGGAGGAGCTTTTCAAAGTTTTTAGTCCTCCTAAAAGTATGCAAAAAAAATTATTTGCATACGCTCGTCCAAAAAGTATGCAGAATTAGTAAAAAGGATTGTGTCTTTGATATTTTAAATTTAAAAAGCTATAGTGCTGAATATTTTAAATTAGGATAAAAATATGAAAAGTTTTTAAAGTTTGGTTTAAAAATTTCAAAGTTTGATTTAAATACAAAATTATTATTAAAGTTTAAACATATTTACCAAAATCAAATTTACATTCTATTATAACAATTTGAGTTCTCCTAACCTTATACAAAAAAATTAGTAGGATGAAGATATGAAAAGTTTTCAAAGTTTGGTTTAAAAGTTTTTAAAGTTTATTATTATTAAATTTTATTAATTATTCTAAATTTAACTTTGTGGTTACTACATCAGTTATGTTTTAATGTGAAATTTAAAAAACTTAAGCTGTAGTGCTGAATATTTTAAGTTAGGATAAAAATATGAAAAGTTTTTAAAGTTTGGGTTTAAAAATTTCAAAGTTTGGTTTAAATACAAAATTATTATTAAAGTTTAAACATATTTACCAAACATCAAATTTACATTCTATTATAACAACTTGAGCTCTCCTAACTTTATGCAAAAAATTAGTAGGGTGAAGATATGAAGTTTTTAAAGTTTGGTTTAAATACAAAATTATTATTATTAAAGTTTCACCATATTTACCAAAAGTCAAATTTACATTCTATTATAACAATTTGAGTCCTTCTAACCTTATACAAAAAAGTTTATTTGTCTACACTCGTCGGAAAGTATGCATAAAAATGTTTTAAGTTGTTTAGTAGTCGGAGTCCTGCACCTAAAAGAAAAAAAAAACAAAAGAACACATCACAAAGAATCATCATTCACAAAATAAAATACTTATCTGAAATTCATCGGGGGTCCATATCAGGCAGCCTTCAGCATCCATGGAGTCAGCCATCAACACCTGGAAGGAAGACGGTTATTATTTATTTATTGGATTTTGCTTACCAATAAAAATCCAAGATTCTATTCATTATTTATTATTTGTTATATTTATTCATTTGTTAATGTCAGAACATTAATTGTCAGAACAAACAAATTCACAATATTAGATAGAAATTGTCAAAATATAATTGTTTTCATTTTGGGACACAAGATGTCAGTTACATTAACTAAAATTAATTTTATTCACAATAATTGCATATTTGTTATATATTTAATAATTTTAATTCTTTATATACACTACATATGTTTTTTTTTATATACTTTTTTCTTTTTTTCATTTTACTATGTACTTTAAATTCAAGGTTACTGAACTTGAGTTAAACGTTAGTCCTGAACCGTTTAACTCAACCGTTTATATAAACCCAAATTTTATGAATTTTATTTTAATCGCTACCGAGTCGCCGAAAAGAAAAGATAATCAATTAATTACTGATTTTTTTTTTTAAATTAAAAATAAGTGAATAAATTAAAGATTTAGGATTTAACTGAATTAATTAATTACTTATATTTTTAGATTAAAAATAAGTAAATAGTTGTGATTATGTAGCTCAAATCAAATTTCACAGTGCAAACTCTCTAAAAATACTATATATTAATGCTAAAAGTCTTAGAAATAAAATGGATGAGGTGTCACTAATATTGGATGGGTTAAACACAACGATACACTTAATTATAGTTACTGAAACATGGCTAAATGAATTCGAAATAGATCTTATTAATATCCAAAATTATGAAAATGTCTTCTCATGTAGAAAAACTCGGAAAGGAGGTGGAGCAGGTATATTTATTCACAATTCACTAAATTACAAAATACAGGAAACTTTCTGTGATGAATACAATAGTATAATTAATATAATGGTTGTTTTTAACAGTCAAAATATAAATGTATCTGCAATATATAGACCACCTGAAAAAGATAAGGAAATAATTAACAAATTTAATGATATATTAGAAATGAATCTTAATAAACTGTGCAAAAAACATACATACATATTAGGTGATATGAATTATAATATAATATATGATTCCGATTCAGATGTTGGAATGTATAAAACAATCATTGAAAGCAATGGATTTTTCTTTTGTGATCACTCTCCTACCAGGCCAATATCAAGTACCTGCATAGATCATATTATTACAAATAATCCACAAGTTAACATGTGCATAACTCACCTGAACACAGATATTTCGGATCATCAAATTTTAATAACCGAATTAAAAAATTATACAACTTTGCCACAATCAATAAAAAATATTTCAAAAATAAATTGTGTTGACATAAATAAAATAAAAAAACAGCTGATAAATTACCCAATTATTATCACAAGTAATGATGTCAATACCAAATGTTCTCAATTAATTTCGAAATTAGAAAATAAAATAAGTGATGCCACATACCAAAAAATATCCACAATTCCGAATAAAAACGTACCTATATGGTTTGATCATGAATGTGTAAATATTAATAAAATCAAGCGATACTGGCATAGAAAACATGTAAAAAATTATAATGATGAATATATTCTTAAAAAATATAAATTCTGGCTAAACAAAAACACGGCAATAAAAAGAAAAAAAAGAATGATTTATGACAACAACATCTTCAAAACTGCTGAAGGTAATCCGAAAAAAACATGGATTTACATAAAACATATAATTAAAAATAAGACCAGTAATCGAAACGATTTCTTTGCGGAACAACAACTTTCCAACAAAGATAAATTGGCAAAACTTAACAATTTTAATAAATACTTTACACATATTGGCAGTGATTTGACACAAAATTTTAACACCGTATATCTACCAATAAATAGAACATCAAGTAGATTTAGATTCAAAATGATTACGAAATATGAAACAAAGAAACTAATAAACGAGTTACCAAATACAGGAGCAACAGGTTATGATGGAATACAAACAAAGGTTATAAAAGAATGCAAAGATGAACTAGCAGCAAACATAAGTGAATTAATCAATGAATCCTTGAATCAAAGTGTTATGCCTGAAGAACTAAAAATAAATAAAGTTATACCAATTTATAAAGGAAATGGAGACAAAAACAATTTAAATAATTACAGACCCATTTCAATAGCTTCGATATTTAGTAAAATCATTGAAACATATGTGAATACTGAACTAACTAAATATTTAAAAGACAATAATTTGGCAGATGATCGACAATATGGCTTTAAAAAGGGTTCTAATACAAATACGGCGTTATTCGATATATACACATACACATACACATACATCTAAGAAGGTATAAATAATAGAAAAAAGGTATCCGTTGTATTTTTCGATTTTACAAAAGCCTTTGATACGGTTGATAGGAAAATATTATTACGTATACTATTCGAATGTGGAATTCTGGGAAAAGAATATATGTGGTTCGAAAGCTATTTAAATGGAAGGAAGCAATATGTTGAGTGTCAACAACTTAAAAGCCAAATTACAGATATAACTTACGGAGTTATTCAAGGCAGCTCTTTGGGACCAACACTGTACTCGTGCTACATAAGCAGCTTTTCAAAATTAAAACTAGATGGTAAAGCTTTTCTTTATGCTGATGATCTAGCTATAGTATTTATGTAAAATAGGTATGAAGACTTAGAAAAAATAATTAATAAAGATATACAATTAGTAAATAAGTGGATGTCCAAATTAAAGTTAACAGCAAATATAAGCAAAACTAAATATATGATAATAAAAAATACAACAAATACATCACTAAATATAATGTTTAAAAATATAAATATTAAAGAAACCAACGTGTATAAGTACCTTGGAGTGACCATGGACTCTGAATTAAAATGGAATCAACAATGTAGCGAGATAGCAGCAAAGGCTAGAAGAATTGCTGGTATGCTAAAAATTATACAGAATAGAGTTCCTCTTAAAAGATCTATATATTATTGTCTTTTTCATTCGACTATCACCTATGTAATCATAATCTGGGGAAATACATTCTCAAAAAATTTGAATATGATACAACGTATTCAAAATAATGCCATCAAAAACCTCTATGGATTTGAAAGACGAAAGTCAACAGCTGAAATACATCTACTGTTAAAAATATTACCAATTGAACTACATAAAAAAATGTCACAAGCCATACAAATATTTAATATAAATACCTTGTTAATACACAACATGGAAATACACAGCCATAATACCCGTACAGCAAGCCAAATACGTAACACGAATCGCAAAAATAAATTCAATGGTTTAGACGGAATCTATTATACGTCAATTAAAACATTTAACAACTTGCCAAATGAATTAAAAACATGTGATATGCCATTCATAAAGTCAAAAATAAAAACATTCTACTTAGAATTAATAAAATAAAAAACAAGACTTCTGCAAAAAAACAAAAAAAAAAATAAACAAATGAAGCACCTGCTAATTT
Organism: Poecilobothrus nobilitatus; assembly: GCA_947095535.1. Lineage (NCBI taxonomy): Eukaryota > Metazoa > Arthropoda > Insecta > Diptera > Dolichopodidae > Poecilobothrus > Poecilobothrus nobilitatus. The sequence continues at coordinate 83,031,564 of OX352772.1, read as the reverse complement.
TTAATTTTTAATAATGAATTCTTCTATTTAAATATATTAACTATAATGTAGTTTAAATTTTGCTATGATTTTTCTGAAGTACCTACTAATATTTTTTCATTCTCTTGCATTTGTTATTAGGTATTTTTTTTTTTTTGCTAATAATATTACTATATCTATTATAATGACTAGTTTGTAAGAATGTAATGTACATACTCTGTACGAGCTCTAAAGCTCTTTTAGAGATATAATTAAATAAATAAAAAAACAATAAATAAATCAATAAATAAATTAAAGATTTAGGATTTAACTGAATTTCTTAATAAAATTGTTTTTCTTTATACATATCTACAAAACATTTTTTTAATCGTTGAGAAAACATTTTGGTTCTTCGAGCCGGATTTTAAAAAAAAAAGGTGTAAAAAAAAAATAAAAATCCGATTATATAAAAAAAAAAAAAATATTAATATAGTGACTATATTAGCCTTTTAGATCGATAAAAGTGGAAGTGTGAATAAAAACTTAAAAACTATCTTGTGTGTGTTTTTTTGATATAATTAAGAACAGTGACAAACTAAAATCCGATAAACAAAGTGATCATAATTAGTAAAAAAAAAAGGGGTTCTTTAGTTCTTTTATAATTTCGGTAAAACGTGCGATTCCGGTATCAAGATATCGAGAGAAGGCAACAGGGAGGATTCTACCAGCAAAATAAGTCCGTTCCAATTTTTTTAATTACTAATAAAACACAATATTTATTAATTACTAATAAAACACACCTTCAAAAAAAAAAGGTGACTCATTAAGTCAACTGATTCAAAGGGATTCAGTGAAAGAAAGTACGTGCCAGACGATAAAATTTTGAAGTCTATATATAAAGAAATCCAAACGCAATATAGAAAACATCAAGAAAGTCTGCCGTAATTTTAAACGTACTCAACAATATATCTAATTTATATTATACAAGCGCTTTGGAAACAACGATATTAATAACGGTCTCTTTAACACCAAAAAGGGGGCATTTTAAAATAATTTGGGTGAATTTTATAATTTCCAGAACTATGGGTTGTACATATATTCAAACTATATGTTTATATGTACATTCTTCAAAAGCAGATTCTAACCTTCCACATAACGATTATCAATCCAAAACTTTTTCAAATATTCTATAGTACCATTTAATACTAAGCCGTAAATGTATATTAAATTTACTTAGTACAAACTAATAAATATAATTTTAAATATATTATATTTAAATATTCCATTGACAGAATAATTTCTTATAAGTACAATAAAATACATATATGTATGTAAATACGGCGCTATATAATATACATATATACTCTTATCATTCATTCACTAGTGACATATACGATATGTAAATAAACATGATATTATATAAGTATGTATATATATCAATATCATATCAATAAAAATTCTTCAAGCAACCGTTATGTTGTTTATTTATTTACATTTTTTTGTACTACGCATTATATCCTCAACAATTTCAAATTATCGAGTAAAACAAAATGCAAAAAATTTGTTAGAAAATTTGAAAAAATCAAGTAACACTTTCGTCAATTATAAAGTAACCCTATATTATTAAAAAAAAGTTGTTAACAGAAATAAGAGTATAATGTTGAAGCTTTAATTTTTGTGTATTACTTCAAAAAAGTTTGAATAGGTGTTCAAGTTACAGGTGTTTAAAATTAGGAAATTTTCAGTTTTTGACCCCTTACAGCTCTTAAACAGGGGGTGATACATAAAAAATTTCGGAAATGACTCATACTTATTTTCAAAGATCTAACTTTTGTCAAAATTTCAAGTTTCCAACTTAAACGGTTTATAAGATAGAAGGGTTAAAGGATTTTGCAAAATTTGAGTTTCGCATAACAGTAAATTAAGACACCGTATGCCACAAATATATATTTATTGTGTATATACTTTTAAAGCTAATAAAAGTAGTAATCGTTTGGCGTTTTCAAAATGAAGATATACCTTATACAACTTGTGCTATAACAATTTAAATATAGAGCTTTTTTGAACCTTTGGGGAGCTGTAGCTCCGTAACGAGTGGGGCTACAACAAAAAGTTATTAAAAATAAAATTAATATTTTTGTGAGATCTATCAGCAGTTAAAATTTTATAGCTCTATTTCAAAAAAAATGTGGGGATCTAAAAGTTAGGTGTTCGAGAGCTACCCTAAGTTTTGGTCCAAACTCAACCAAAAAAATAGGGAACCTACAAATTACTCCCAAAATATTTTGTGTAAATTTCAAGATTCTAGCTTTCTTACTTTTTGAGTTAGAGTGCTGACGGACGGACATGGCTCAAACGTCTTAGAATTTTTTTCTGATCCGATCCATACCTTTGAAGGTATATCTAGCTCGCTTATTTCGAGGTGTTACAAACGGAGGAGTAATTTTATTATACCCGATCCTATCGTACGGGTATAATGAAATAATTTACGTGATAAGTTAATAAATATTATTTAAATTGAAAAAAATAGTTTATAAAGTTTTAAGCAATATATGTTAAGAAATATTTTGCAAATAAAACAATTTATTTAAAATATTTTTCTAAGAGACTTAAAATTTTGTGTACAAGATATTAAAACGTCAAACGTTGAACTTTGTTCAAGGGGGAATTTTAAAACCAGGAGGTTTTAGCTCGGCCAATCTAATTGATAATAATAATGGAAATTATATTAATTATAATAGCAATAACAATAAAACTAATAAATATAGAAATAAAACAAGTAATAATAATTATAATAATAATAATATTAAAAAAAACAATACTACTAATAAGATTAATAATAACAATAATAAAAGTAATAACAAAAGTAAAAAAAAAATTCTAATAAGAATATCAATAAGAATAATATTAGCAATAATAATAACAATAACAGTAATAAAAATAATATTAATAATAATAACAATAACAATGATAATAATAATGATAATTTTGATAATAATAACTTTGATAATAATATTGATAACAACAATAGTAATATTAATAACAATAACAATAGTAGTAATAATAGTAATTGTATTATTAATAACAATAACAAGAATGGTAATAATAATATTAATAACAATTACAATAATAATATTAATAACAATTAATATTAATAATGTAGTATATGGATATGCCGGTTCTGGTGCAGGAGGAGCTTTTTAAAGCTTTTAGTCCTCCTAAAAGTATGCAAAAAAAATTATTTGCATACGCTCGTCCAAAAAGTATGCAGAATTAGTAAAAAGGATTGTGTCTATAGTGCTGAATATTTTAAATTAGGATAAAAATATGAAAAGTTTTTAAAGTTTGGTTTAAAAATTTCAAAGTTTGATTTAAATACAAAATTATTATTAAAGTTTAAACATATTTACCAAAATCAAATTTACATTCTATTATAACAATTTGAGTTCTCCTAACCTTATACAAAAAATTAGTAGGATGAAGATATGACAAGTTTTCAAAGTTTGGTTTAAAAGTTTTTAAAGTTTATTATTATTAAAGTTTATTAATTATTCTAAATTTAACTTTATGGTTACTACATCAGTTATGTTTAAATGTGCAATTTAAAAAGCTTAAGCTGTAGTGCTGAATATTTTAAATTAGGATAAAAATATGAAAAGTTTTTAAAGTTTGGTTTAAATACAAAATTATTATTATTAAAGTTTCACCAAGTTTCACCATATTTACCAAAAGTCAAATTTACATTCTATTATAACAATTTGAGTCCTTCTAACCTTATACAAAAAAGTTAATTTGTCTACACTCGTCGGAAAGTATGCAAAAAAACGTTTTAAGTTGTTTAGTCGTCCTGCACCTAAAAGAAAAAAAAAACAAAAGAACACATCACAAAGAATCATCATTCACAAAATAAAATACTTATCTGAAATTCATCGGGGGTCCATATCAGGCAGCCTTCAGCATCCATGGAGTCAGCCATCAACACCTGGAAGGAAGACGGTTATTATTTATTTATTGGATTTTGCTTACCAATAAAAATCCAAGATTCTATTCATTATTTATTATTTGTTATATTTATTCATTTGTTAATGTCAGAACATTAATTGTCAGAACAAACAAATTCACAATATTAGATAGAAATTGTCAAAATATAATTGTTTTCATTTTGGGACACAAGATGTCAGTTACATTAACTAAAATTAATTTTATTCACAATAATTGCATATTTGTTATATATTTAATAATTTTAATTCTTTATATACACTACATATGTTTTTTTTTTATATACTTTTTTCTTTTTTTCATTTTACTATGTACTTTAAATTCAAGGTTACTGAACTTGAGTTAAACGTTAGTCCTGAACCGTTTAACTCAAGTTTATATAAACCCATATTTTATGAATTTTATTTTAATCGCTACCGAGTTGCCGAAAAGAAAAGATAATCAATTAATTATTGATTTTTTTTTAAAATTAAAAATAAGTGAATAAATTAAAGATTTAGGATTTAACTGAATTAATTAATTACTGATATTTTTAGATTAAAAATAAGTAAATAAATTAAAGATTTAGAATTTAACTGAATTTCTTAATAAAATTGTTAGTTAATTAAAATTGAACTATTTGTTTTTCTTTATATATATCTACAAAACATTTTTTTAATCGTTGAGAAAACATTTTGGTCCTTCGAGCCGGATTTAAAAAAAAAATAAAAATCCGATTATATAAAAAAAAAAAAAAAAAATAATATAGTGACTATATTAGCTTTTTAGATCGATAAAAGTGCAAGTGTGAATAAAAACTTAAAAACTATCTTGTGTGTGTTTTTTTGATATAATTAAGAACAGTGACAAACTAAAATCCGATATGATGATTATAATTAGTAAAAAAAAAAGGGGTTCTTTAGTTCTTTTATTAACGGTAATTTCGGTAAAACGTGCGGTTCCGGTATCAAGATATCGAGAGAAGGCAACAGGGAGGATTCTATCAGCAAAGTAAGTCCGTTCCAATTTTTTTAATTACTAATAAAACACAATATTTATTAATTACTAATAAAACACACCTTCAAAAAAAAAAAAAATTCACACTCACACTCATTAAGTCAACTGATTCAAAGGGATTCAGTGAAATAAAGTACGTGCCAGAGGTTAAAATTTTGAAGTCTATATATAGAGAAATCCAAACGCAATATAGAAAATATCAAGTTAAATTTTTAAATACATTACTAACTTTTTAATTTTGCTAATTTTAATTTTACATACAAAGACAAATAGAAAGTTAATTTTTTCACATTAAGTTAAAATTCATATTGTTGACACATACATAAATTTACATATCTTAAAAAAAAAATTAAAATTTAACTTATATGAGCAAGCGAAGCAAAAATCAGAAAAGCAGTATTTCTAAAATGGATAAGGTCATGAAACTCGAGATGTCACAATTCTCCCTATTTCAATCTTTTGGGACTAGGTTTGAGAAAGATGCTGTCCAACCAAGAGGGAAATTTTTCTATCAGCAGATAATAAAGGAAGTAGAACAATTGTGGAACAAGCTCACCAGTACACACTTGGAAATCTTGCAGTATTCGCAATCTGAAACTGGAAAGCAACTACTAGAAGGTGAATATCTACAGGAAGACATATATGGGACTTTGAGCGCCTTATATTATCATATATGTGAGCAGGCGTCAGAGAAGATGCATGCAGTTGATGGTCCGCTTGTCGACACTTTCAGGGAACAGAAAGCGGTGGTCCAGACCAATATTAATCTGCCGAAAATAACTTTAAAGAAGTTCACCGGGAATTATTTCACGATTTCATTCCACGATTTATTTAAATCTCTAATTCACGACAATGTCAGTCTGACTTGTGCTCAAAAGTTACACTATTTAAAGATGCATCTGGTAGGAGATCCAGCACAGTTGCTAAGACATTTCCAGGTCACGGACAACAACTACATTTCGGCGTGGGATACGTTAAGGGACCGTTATGATAACAAGCGACTTTTGGTGAATAATCACTTAAAGGGATTATTCTCCCAGAAGGACGTCCAACATGAGAGAGCTCATGAGATACGAGGATTGCTGGAAACAACCAACGAATGTTTGCTGGCAATCCAGAATTTAGGAATCAATGTAGAAAGCTGGGAGCCAATTATAACGTTCATAACCGTCCAGAAGCTGCCGTCTGACACTCATCAACTCTGGGAGCAAAATATGAGCAGGGATAAGGACTTCCCATCGTGGCAAGCCTTAGAAACGTTCTTGGAAAATTGGTTTCGAGCTTTGGAAGCAGTGTCTACGAGAGACCAAATAAGTATCACCCAGGGTAAGCCAAGACCCAACGTTAGTGCGTTCCCTAATGCGACCCGAGCAACATGTCCGTTGTGCGGAGGTCAACATCAGTTAAGAAAGTGTCCAAACTTTCTGAGCCTGAATAGCAACGCAAGATTAGAAATCGTCAAGAGTAAAAAAATATGTATAAATTGTCTAAATGAAGGGCACAGATTTGCCAATTGTCCGAGTCAGGGGAGATGTATGATTTGTAGGAAACCACATCATTCTTCATTGCATTTGACACGAGATGCGACAACCCAACAGGTCCAGCTTTCGGCACAGACTTCTTCATCACATCAAGCAAGTGAAAATCGTCAACTGTCGGCACAGATTCCTGTGTTCAACTCAAATCGAGATGTGCATACCCACGTAACTCATCACAAGAAGCAAACAACCACATTTTTAGCAACCGCGCTGGTTAAACTGGTTGCACCATCAGGCCACAATAGAACTGCGCGCGCTCTCATTGACCCTGAGTCACAAGCGTCCTTCCTCACAGAAGAGATGGCACAACAATTACATTTACCTAAAGAAAAAATCGACGTGCGGATTCATGGAGTCGGAGGTAGCAAAATTAAAAACTCAAGGGCACAGGTGAATTTGACATTACAATCAGTCTCAGGCTCATACCAGACAACTGTTGTGGGTTTGCTGGTGAAAAAGATCACTAACACATTACCAGATAAAGAAATCACACAACCCGATTTACACCGCATACGTGGAGAACTGGCAGATCCCGAATATTACAAGCCATCAAAAATCGATATATTGCTTGGGGCCGATTTCTACTCTCACATAATGCTAGAAGGCTTGCAACATAGAGCCAACGGCAATCTACTAGCGCAAAAAACTATATTTGGGTGGATCCTATGCGACAACGATAACACAACTGCAACATGCACAAAGTCCATTCACAATTTTCACATCAACACTTCATTGGAAAATCAACTTAAAAAATTCTGGGAAACAGAATCCATACCAACCGAAATGAAGTTCCAAACAGAAGAAGAACAACGGTGTGAAACCATTTATGACCAGACCACTGTTAGAGATCCATCAGGAAGATATCGAGTATCGTTGCCATTTCGTGAGGCTACCTCAACACATTTTCTAGGAGCTTTTCGTAACATAGCTTTACAACGCTTATCTCAATTAGAACGTCGATTCAAAAAAGACGATACACTGAAAACGGAATATAAGAAAGTAGTCAACGAATATCTACAATTAGGGCACATGGTAGAAGCTAGCAGTGAAGAATGTATTCATAATCCAAAAAATAAGCTATACTCCCATTCTACATGCTACCTACCTCATCACGGGGTCACAAAAGAGTTCAGCACCACAACAAAATTAAGAGTCGTTTTTGACGCTTCAAAAATCACAACTAGTGGAATTTCTCTGAATGAAATGCTGCTAAAGGGTCCTGTTGTGCAAAATGTACCGGCAAGTATTAGTTCAGGATTCTCATGCTGAGTACCAAAGGATATTATGGCGAGATAACGAAGACAAGCCTGTGAAAGACTACAAGTTGCTAACCGTGACATTCGACACGAAAAGTGCACCGTATTTGGCAACCCAAACGTTGCAACAATTAGCCAAGGATGAAGAACAGAATTATCTCCACGCATCCAAGGTGGCGCTCTCAGATTTCTATGTGGATGATCTGTTGTCGGGAGCAGATAACGTAGAAGCGGCACTACAAATCAAGACCGCAATGATGAAATTAATGCACAGTGGGGGATTCCCATTACACAAATGGAAGTCAAATAGAAAAGAACTCACATCATTATTGTGTGATATTGAGCCCAAATTGGTATTATCATCAACAGAAGCTGAAGACGAAGTAAAAACATTGGGAATAATATGGAATCTCACGACAGACTATTGCTCATAGTTGCTAAATGTCCCTCACATACAACAAGAATATTCAAAGCGAACAATATTGTCACAACTTTCTAAACTATTCGATCCGTTAATCATAAGTGGGAAAATCATTATGCAAAAATTATGGTTAGAGGGGCTCAACTGAGATGATAGCATAAGTGCCGAATTAAAACAACTATGGTTCAATTACTCTACCGGTTTAAAAGATATCACCAAAATACAAGTTCCAAGATGGATCCAATATTCAACCCAAAATACAGGCGTGGAGATTCATGTTTTCGCAGACGCCTCAATAAAGGCCTACGCAGCAGTTGTATATTTATGTGTTATTGATTCTGTAGGTACATGAAAAATTAATTTGATTGCGGCAAAAAGTAAAGTCGCTCCAATAAAAACCTTATCTTTACCACGACTGGAATTATGTGCTACCAGCCTGGCGGCCAAGCTAGTTCAACTTGTGAAAAAATCATTATCTTTGGATCAAAACATCTCAATTTTTGGTTGGAGGGACTCGGAAATCGTGTTAGCCTGGTTAAGAGATCACCCTAGCAGATGGACCACATTTGTTGCCTATTGCGTTTCGCACATTCATGATGTTTTGGAAAAAAATGTTTGGGCACATGTGCCTACAAAACAAAATCCTGCCGATTATGCGACAAGGGGAATGCATCCTGCAGAATTAGCAGATTACAAGCTTTGGTTGAATGGTCCAGATTGGCTAACAAAAACGTCAGAATTCTGGCCACGCCATAAGCGGGTTTCCACCGAATTAGAAAAAAGAAAGGTGTTAATTTGTCATATGAATACAGAGAAAGATGTTGATCCATTTGAACTCCGTTTCTCATCCCTAACTAGACTCTTACGAGTCGTAGCGCATTGTTATCGGTTCATAAATAACTCCAAGTCAAACCTAAATAAAGTGAAAGGATATCTAAGAGCTCATGAAATAAATCGTGCAATGCAAATTTTAATAAAAAGATCACAAAAGAGAAGTTTTTGCGAAGAAATTCAATCATTAAAGGATGATAAAACAATGTTTCAGAAAAATAGTCTAATCAAGTTAAATCCATTTCTTGATCAAAACGAATTCTTAAGAGTAGGAGGTCGACTGACCAATGCAATTGAACTACATCATAATGAAAAATTCCCGATAATCTTGAAAGACCGAGATTATTTCACAACATTATTAATCGACAAGATTCATAAAGAATTACTACATGGTGGCGTTCCGGAGATTTTGCGCGAGAAGAGGCTTATGTAGTAACATTTATTGCGACAATGGCACAAACTTCGTAGATGCTAACAAAATTATGATGAGACAAAATAACAAAATAGTGCAAAATTTAAATATAGCAGTTGCTGAACTCTTGGAAAACAATAAAGTCACATTTCACTTCAACCCCCCTGATCACCACATTTCGGAGGCTTGTGGGAAGCGGGTGTTAAGGCGACAAAGTATCGCTTGAAACGAGTTCTGAATAACACAGCAATTACTTTTGAAGAATTTCCAGTGTTATGCCAAGTGGAGGCATGCCTCAATTCAAGACCATTAACAGAAATAACTTCCGATCCACGCGACCTAACACCACTGATACCAGCACATTTCCTGATTGGTGATTCCCTATTGGCACAACCGCAAGAAGAAGTCGCCAATACAAATATACACGATGGCAGTATCTGTCGCCAATAAATCGACAGAAGAAGTCGCCAATAAATCGATGGCAGTATCTGCAATCTTTCGTTCAAAGTTTCTGGCGTAGGTGGAATTCCGAATATTTATCCAGACTACAACAACGGCCTAAATGGACAAAAAGATGGATAATATAAAACCGAACCAACTAGTCCTCTTAAAAGAAGAGAATCTACCACCTTGTCAATGGCTTTTAGCCCGAATTATTGAAACTCATCCAGGATCAGATGGTTTGTTTATTACCGAATAATTAATTTAGTACCACAAAATTAAACGCAAACCGAGATGATATTCCTACTAAAATCCTATCATATTCATATCAATTAGAAGACAATATACTTATACTATACAAATATACTTATTACAATACATATATACACATTTTGTTTTCTTTTTCACTTACAAGTCATATTATTCCTAATCACTTTGTTTATTTTTTCATCATATGCAAACATTACTGGTATATTTTTTGGGTTGTTTAAGCACTACAATTTCACAGGCCTGAAGATAACCTAAACATAACAAAAATCAAAACCAATTAGTACAACATCAACAAAAAAAAAAAAATGGAACAATTTTCACTAAAAATTATACTTATGTTGACATCCATCTGTGATGATGCCAAGGCCGGGAGTATGTTTAGTCGTCCTGTACCTAAAAGAAAAAAAAAACAAAAGAACACATCACAAAGAATCATCATTCACAAAATAAAATACTTATCTGAAATTCATCGGGGGTGCATATGAGGCAGCCTTCAGCATCCATGGAGTCAGCCATCAACACCTGGAAGGAGGGCGGTAATTATTTATTTATTGGATTTTGCTTACCAATAAAAATCCAAGATTCTATTCATTATTTATTATTTGTTATATTTATTCATTTGTTAATGTCAGAACATTAATTGTCAGAACAAACAAATTCACAATATTAGATAGAAATTGTCAAAATATAATTGTTTTCATTTTGGGACACAAGATGTCAGTTACATTAACTAAAATTAATTTTATTCACAATAATTGCATATTTGTTATATATTTAATAATTTTAATTCTTTATATACACTACATATGTTTTTTTTTATATACTTTTTTCTTTTTTTCATTTTACTATGTACTTTAAATTCAAGGTTACTGAACTTGAGTTAAACGTTAGTCCTGAACCGTTTAACTCAAGTTTATATAAACCCATATTTTATGAATTTTATTTTAATCGCTACCGAGTTGCCGAAAAGAAAAGATGATCAATTAATTATTGATTTTTTTTTTAAATTAAAAATAAGTGAATAAATTAAAGATTTAGGATTTAACTGAATTAATTAATTACTGATATTTTTAGATTAAAAATAAGTAAATAAATTAAAGATTTAGAATTTAACAGAATTTCTTAATAAAATTGTTAGTTAATTAAAATTGAACTATTTGTTGTTCTTTATACATATCTACAAAATATTTTTTTAATCGTTGAGAAAACATGAGTAAATAGGGTTGATTCTTGCTGATTTTTTAAATTTATAAAATAATTTAAAATTTAATTAAAAGTTATTGAATATTTTAAATTAAACTTAGTGGTTAGTATATCAATTATGTTTTAATTTAAAATTTAAAAAGTTTAAGCTATAGTGCTGAATATTGGTAAAAATATCAAAAGTTTTTAAGGTTTGCCTTAAATACAAATTTAAACGAGGAAGAATACAGTTGCCTATGTCAACTCTTAGATACCCGTACGAACCGTTAGTATGTTAACAGCCTGTCACTCTGCTCACAATATTATTTTTTAAATATTTTAGTATTTTAAAATAATTTGGGTGAATTTTATAATTTCTAGAACTATGGGTTGTACATATATTCAAACTATATGTTTATATGTACATTCTTCGAAAGCAGATTTTAACCTTTCACATAACGATTATCAATCTTAGTTACATTACTTAGTACAAAATAGTAAATATAATTTTAAATATTATATTATATTATATTTAAATATTTCATTGACAGAATAATTTCTTATAAGTACAATAAAATACATATATGTATGTAAATACGGCGCTATATAATATACATATATACTCTTATCATTCATTCACTAGTGACATATACGATATGTAAATAAACATGATATTATATAAGTATGTATGTATATCAATATCATATAAATAAAAATTCTTCAAGCAACCGTTATGTTGTATATTTATTTACATTTTTATGTACTACGCATTATATCCTCAACAATTTCAAATTATCGAATAAAACAAATGCAAAAAATTTGTTGAAGAAATTTGTTAGAAAATTTGAAAAAATCAAGTAACACTTTCGTCAATTATAAAGTAACCCTTTATTATTAAAAAAAGTTGTTAACAGAAATAAGAATATGATGTTGAAGCTTTAATTTTTGTGTATTACTTCAAAAAAATTCTAACAGGTGTTCAAGTTACAGGTGTTTAAAAATAGGAAATTTTCAGTTTTTGACTCCTTACAGCTCCTAAACGGGGGGTGATACAAAAAAAATTTCTGAAATCACTCATACTTATTTTCAAAGATCTAACTTCTGTAAAAGTTTCAAGTTTCCAACTTAAACCGTTTAGAAGATAGAAGGGTTAAAGGATTTTGCAAAATTTGAGTTTCGCATAACGGTAAATTAAGACACCGTATGTCACAAATATATATTTATTGTATATATACTTTTAAAGCTAATAAAAGTAGTAATCATTTGGCGTTTTCAAACTGAAGATATACCTTATACAACTTGTGCTATAACAATTTAAATATAGAGCTTTTTTGAACCTTTGGGGAGCTGTAGCTCCGTAACGGGTGGGGCTACAAAAAAAATTATTAAAAATAAAATTAATATTTTTGTGAGATATATCAGTAGTTAAAATTTCATAGCTCTATTGCAAAAAAAATGTGGGGATCTAAAAATTAGGTGTTCGAGAGCTACCCTAAGGCTTGGTCCAAACTCAACCAAAAAAAATAAGGAAACTACAAATTACTCCCAAAATATTTTGTGTAAATTTCAAGATTCTAGCTTTCTTAGTTTTTGAGTTAGCGTGCTGACGGACGGACGGACGGACGGACATGGCTCAAAAGTCTTAGAATTTTTTTCTGATCCGATCCATACCTTTGAAGGTATATTTAGCTCGCTTATTTCGAGGTGTTACAAACGGAGGAGTAATTTTATTATACCCGATCCTATCGTACGGGTATAAAAAATTTTTAAAACTTGATGCGAATACATTTAAGTTTTAAGTTGAACAGTTGTAATTAAATAAAATATTATAACAAAACATTCCATTTAAAAATTATTTTGTATATGTACATTTAATAAAAGCGGTTTAAATAAAACGGTAAAAATTATATTATTAATAATATAAGCCGTGGTCATGAAATACAAATTAAAAACGTGATCAAGTTCAAGTTCAAGTTAAAAGTAAAAAAAATTAATAAAACCTAGGTTTAAAAAGTTGTTTTTAATATTAAATAACAGCATTGCATTTCTTACTAAAAGTTTATAAATTATTTTTTCATTAAATAATATCTTGTTTATTTATCCATGAATCATGTTTTTTATCAAAGCCAAGCCACCTAACCAAAACTTGATTTCCTTTTTTTCTTATTATTTTTTCTACAAGGTAAACATTAGGAAGTTTAACAGATGTAAGTTCAGGTTCATAAAAACTGCCTCTTATTGGTTTTTGTGTGTAATCAAGTAAATTGTATGTTATTGAATCAGTTCTTTTTATTTTCGCTATTGTATTGTATTTCTGTTGATCAATTAGGTTGATAACCTTTTGCAAATATACCTTTAAATTTACTTATATGAACAAAATCTCCAACTTTGTATTTTGCTTTTCGGAATACTTTTAATTTATTGTAGACAGTTTTTAATAGCAATTTCTCATTTTTCTTTGTAACCTTTTTAGGTGGAAGTTTAATTGTATGATGATATGTTGAGTTATATTTTTCTATTAGCGATGGTAGAATAGTTAACCATTTATATGTGCCTTGTAAACTAAATTGTTTCCACATCGTGCTTCTTAAGGTACGATTAAAACGTTCTACAATTGATGCTTTTAGTTCTGAATAAGTATGATAATGGTTAATTTTATTTTTCCTCATGAAATTTTTTGTTGAAAAATTCCGTACCTTGATCAGATTGTAAATTTTTTGGTTTTTTACCAGCACGCTTAAAAATATTTTTCATTGCGGTTAAAACATTATCAGCGCTTTTGTTTTTAACCGGTTTACCATACGCAAATTTGGAAAATGTATCAATAACTGTTAATAAATATTTATATCCCTTATTGAATTTTGCATATGGAATCATTTCAACCAAATCAATTTGCCAAGTATCATTTAAACCCTTTTGAATATATTTTCTTCGTGTAAATTTTCTTCTAGCACCTCTATGAATTTCTGACACAACTTGTAACCTTGACATTATTCTCATACCATTTAATTAAATTCTCTAAAGTGATTCTATAATTTTCTATTGTATGACATTCACATGTGTCTGGTCCAGAAGTAGAATTATCATATGCCCATGGACAAAGGGCAAAATGAGTACCATAAATTGAAGTGTGCTTATTTACTCCAGAACAATTTTTAATGTGTTTAAATAGATGTAATATTAGTTCCTTATGATCATTTAATAAGACCGAGAAATATATATTTAAGAACTCCTCTACTTCCATAATTCAAAATGAAATGTACCAAGAATATGTTCGCTGCTTTTATATTAACTTTCAATTTGTATTTTAAATTCAGTTTCTCATCAGACACAGATCAAAAATGATTAATTTTATTCATTTATTTACAATGATGATAGCAGGACCATCTGGATGCGGAAAAACAACATTTGTGTGTAATTTAATTGAAAATATTAACAGATTGATTTACCCGAAAATTGAAACAATAAAATGGTGTAACCCAGAAATTTCTGCTATTCCGAACAATATAGATTTTCCTGATATAGACTTTTACACCAGTATTCCGAAAGATGTTAGATTCTGCAAATAAACAAGTATGCGAACTATTTACTAAAAGTTCGCACCATCGTAATTTATCTATTGTATTGTTAACGCAAAACGTTTTTCATCAGGGGAAATTTTCAAGAGATATTTCATTAAATTGTAAATATTTAGTGCTTTTCAAGAACCCTCGAGAAAAATCGCAGATTTTTCCTTTTGCTAGACAACTATATCCAGAAAATATAAAGGATTTCTTGAAAGTATATAATGAGTCAACATCAAAACCACATGGTTATATTGTGTTGGATTTAACACAAGACATTAACGACTTATTTCGTATTAGAACTAATATTTTTTCAAAAGAATATTGTATATGCTTCTGTGATACGGGTGATTTGAACAACAGTTGTCAAAAATATGAAACGATTGAAGAAAAACCAACATATATTACATGTACTAGGAAAGTGCAACAAGAAGAAATTTCGTGAAAACATTCTTAAATATTGTGATGATGATATTATAAAAACTACTGCTGAAATTTCAATCAATATATTAAATGGAAATAATAAAATAACACCAGCACAAAAAGCAAAATTAAAAAAATATAAAAAAACAATTAAGATTCCTAACCTGTGCAAAGAAGAGTATAAAAGCCAAACGAAAAATTTTAGTTCAACATGGTGGATTTTTACCAATTTTAATAGGAACTATATTATCTGGTGTAATAGGAAAATTGCTCAGTAAGACATAATGCAGCGAATGATTGTTATGTCACCAGAAATATTTTCAAAATTTAGCAAATTATTTCAAGATGATAAAAATTTGAATATATTAGATCAAAAAATGAAAAAAGTTTTATATGATAAAAAATTAAAACCATTGCAAAAATGGTCCTTATATCGTCAAAACCTCCTAAAATATGGAATTAACAAGAGACAAACAAAAAGATTACCAGACAAGGCTAATAATCTTACATTTGATACAGGTACTCAAACCAAATTCTTTTCTAAATGAAATGCATATACAGAAACTGAATTTCCTAAATACAAATCAACATCAACACAGACCAAATTTTTTACCTTTAGTTACTGATGATGTGTTTGAATATGACCCTAAAAACGAACATTCAGTTATGGATATCGATTTAACACATTACGATTTGGATGATATTTGGATGATATGAACTTATTTAAAAAATTAGCTCGAACTGAAATGTTGAAAGATGAAAAATTAGTGGAAAGACCATCTCTAAGCTCTGATTGTCGAATGTTTGAAACACCGAGTGGTGATGTAATTACCGTTGCTGTACCATCTCCTGAAAAGAAGAAGACAGTAAGATCGGCCGGCAATACAATATCCTCAACTATACTCTCACAGTTTCCTGAAACAAAAAAACGAAAACTAAAACCATTCCTAAGAAGTCCAAAACTAAGAACTTCATCAACACCGGAATGGACAACATATATATAGTAAAACATTTTATGTTTTAGAAGAATTTAACAAAGATGGATAGTCAAGATGACTTCTATGTAACATTGTTTAGCAATGATAATCTAAAACTATTTCCAGACAATACTTTAGCTTCATTCGAAAATAAATTACCTATTCACTTTGATTTAAGAAATGGAAATTGGAAAGTTGGTCTTTCAGAAATATATCTGAACGATTTCCTACAAACAGAAGAATTTAACAAAGAGCAATGTGCTTTTATCAATATTGGGCAATATAATGTTTACATGAGAAACATTGAAAAACCTCTTGAAAAAATCAAAGTAACCAAATCTATAGGTTACACATATTATTAATATAACGATTCGGAATTACATTTGGATGATTGGAAATTTAATTTTTTACTAACGCTTATTAAAAATATAACTCCTAATCCGGGATTTACTCGCAACCAAGTTTTCAAAAAAATTTTTAATGAAGTTTTGACATATATCTCTACTCCTAAAAATTATGATGATGTAACATTTAAAAAAGTGTCAGAATCTAACCGACGTAATTTAATACGAATATCGCAGACATTTGATGAAGATAGACATCAAAACATTATTACATCAAAACATTATTACCTGAATTATTTCAACAAAAAAAAATATAAAAAATTTCAAAATAAAATTAGCTGAACTATTCAAATTAGCTGTTGCTAATAATAAAGATGGATTGAATGGAATGGTGATGATTTATTCAGATATAGTTGAATCATCTGTTTTTTGGAAGTGGCAAAGTGCGTGCATTGAGAGCTATCAACATAGAAAATTATAGAATACCTACAAATATTGAATTTGAAAATGTCCATTATTATTATAGAAAAAAATTGTTTTGAAACGATAGCGATTAAAATTTGCAATCAATACGGTGATGGAATAAATTTTGTTTCCAGTTACTATCCAACAAAAATTGTATTACATTTTAAAAAGCATTGATTGCTCCCCAATTGAAACAATATAAATACTACTACTCAAATATGATATCCTGTCAAACATGGAAAGAGCTTACGTGAGATATTATTCCTCTCAAGTAGGTGAAGGAATCAACGATATTGGGCCTTTATTACAATTTTATCCAGGTATACAAAAAGGTCGTGGTTTTGGAAATATATTCGGAAGTTTAATTCGTTACTTAAAGCCCGTTTTTACATCAGGTTGGGACTTAATTAAAAAAGAGGCTGTCAACACAGATAAAAATATTTTTAATGATATATCATCTGGTGCAAACATAAAAGAAGCTGTAATTGATCAAATTTAAAGTTCAAATATTAAAAAAAGATTGATCAGTTTGGAGTGCAAACGATAAGATAGGAACCGGAAATTAAGCAAGGACAGCTCCGCAGCCGAGTGTTGTAAATAATTTATTACACTCTTTAATTAAACAATGTAATGTAACTCTAAATGGAAAAAATGGAAAAAACATCACTCTTTCAGACTCCTTATACCATTATAAAGCATACTTAACTACTTTACTAAATTATGGTACAGATTCCAGTCAAATACATCTGGAAGCATCTGGTTGGGAATTGGATAAACCAAATGTAAATGATTTTAACAATTCTGGTTCTAAATCAAGACAAAAATCATACAATAATTCTGCAATAGTAGAATTAATGGGAAAATTACATGTAGATTTCTTCAATACTTCTAAATTTCTTTTAAAAAATGTTGACATTCGAATTGCTTTAGCATTAGAGAAACAAGATTTTTTTATTTTCTTTAACGATGCCGATGAAAGCTATTTAAAAATTCTCGAAGCTACTTTATACATGAAACATTTAACAATTAATCCTAGCATATTGATGGCACGTAATACTGTATTGGAAAAGGCTAACGCGAAATATTTTTATACAAGAAGTGAAATCAAAACATTTACAATTCCAGCTAACACTTCCAACATATCATTGGATAATATATTTATAGGGCAAATACCAAAAGCTCTAGTATTTTGTATGGTTAATAATGAAAATTTCAATGGTAAAAGATCAAAAAATCCATACCATTTCGATCATCAAAATCTCACACAATTTCAATTATATGTGAATGGAGTGCCTACACCAAACTCTACAATTGAAACAAATTTTACATTGAATAATCTTTGCAATTCTCGTGCATATTTAACATTATTTAGCGGAACAGGTATACATCATTCTGATAGAGGACATCAAATTTCAAAAGAGTTATTTTCAAAAGGTTATACAATACTGGCTTTTGATTTATCAGCAGACGGCTCGGGAACAGATACATGTCAAAGTTTATTAAACCAGGGAGTAGTAAAGATTTAAGCAAGACTGAGTTCTCCATTAACTTCAACATTAACATGTATTGTGTTTGCAGAATTTGATGCTAATATAGAAATTAATAAAAATCGTAACGTTTACGTAAACATATAAAAAGAAAGTTCAGGCGACCCTTTCACCTCACTTAAAAATGGCATGTTCTATAGTAGATTTATCGTTCTGTACGGACGATAACAATACAATATTTGTAAAAAATCTTGTTGTGGTTGGAATAAAAGAAAAATGTAAAACTATTTCAAAAGAATTAAAGTATAAATTCCTAACCAGAGATTTAAAAAGAACAGAAAACAAGAATTTTTCTTTTGGGCATATGGACAATAACAAAACAAATAATAATTTAATAAAATTATTGGAAAAATTCGATATAGTGTTGACAAATGGAAAACTTAAAGTTGAATTTTTAACAGCATACATAAATGGAAATACTCAACTAATTGATATTTCTCATTTACAAAACAATAATGAATACACTTCAGATAGAGAAAGGGTTAAAATGTAATAGTAACCAGACAACTATTTAAAGATGTTTTTGCTGTTGATCAAATACCGAAAAATATTTCAAAACCTGGTATTTTAGTAATAAATACCGACACTTCTGCTAAAAAAGGAACACATTGGCTAGCAATTTTTGTATCAGTTAGAGGCTGTGTAGAATATTTTGATTCATTTGGAAATCCACCATTCCACAGTGAGATTGTGAAATTTCTACAAAATCAATCAAAATGTTTTATTTTCAACAATAAACGTTTACAAAGTGACTTTACATCAGTCTGCGGCCAATACTGTTGTGTATATTTATGGATGCGATGTAACTGCAAGAGCATGAAATATTTTATTAATTTATTCAATACATCATCCCCACTTAAAAACGATAAAAAAATACAAAGAATGTTTCGAAGAATTTCTAAAAAAAGAAAGTGAAACTAAGAAAACTATTTCGAACTAATATAAATATAAATTTTTTAAATATATATTCCATCAGTTTAAAAAAATGGAGTCAATATCAAATATCGAAACATTTGAAAAAGCAGCAGCAGCAGCAACAGTAACGAATCACAAGAAAATCTCTTATTAAGTTACATTTATTATTTGGATAAAAACAAACAACAAAAATACAAATTGGATTTAATGTTGAAAATTTCGCTGCTACAATAATTTTCCAACGTAATCGTAAAGTTATTAGCGAAATGAATTATTTGGAGTGGTATGCATTTTATCAAGATTTTACAAGCAACCAACTCCATAAATTAAATTCAAATAAATTTCCACTAAAATTTAATTATGCTGGAGGAACAATTAAAAAACTTACATTGGAACTAGATGAGTATACCCGATTTTGTCTTATGTTAGACTTTATTCAAGCAGTAATGTCATATAACAATGGAGCCGAATTGAATGTACGAGAATATGTATTAAAATATTTTGAAAGATGTATTGCAAAGAATAAGCTTAAACTGGAACAAGAAGATTTCGATATTCCTATGAATTTGCATATAGCTCAATGCAACTATTCCCGGCTCTTTTATGAAATACCATTATTTATGTCTGAAAAAATATATTGGTCAACCATAAATAAAACAAATATTTTTTAAAACCAATTTGTATTATTATCTTTTATTAAAAACATATATAAACTCATACAATTTTTTACAGCACATCTTTGCAATTTTCCGTATTTTGATGGTGGGGGCAAATGGTGATGAAATTCCTTAGTTTTTGTAGAGGTGGAATTTTATTATCTAAATTGATAACTTCTACTATTGAATTTGAAAAAAACCTATCTAAAAATTGTTTTTTTTAAAGACCTTTTACATAAATGATATCAAATGATGTTAAATGTTTCTCTAAGATATTTTTTAATTGTAGATATTCTATAAAACCATCATTCCAGTCCAACATATTAATTTTCTTTTTGTTATATTCATTTTGTTGTTTAGCATCAAAATTTAATTCTTCAAATGAATATGGTGCTTTAAACATAAATAGCATTGGTACAAGAGAACCATCAGATATCATAGAAAATTCTTTTAAAAAATATTCTCTATTATTTCCAATAACAAATTGTAAATCAACTATAACCCTCCTGCTGCTGCTGTTGTTGTTGTTGTTGCTGTTGCTGTTCATTTTATTCTTTACTACTCGTATATATTAAAATAAACCAATATGATGCCGGCGATGACGTCCGTCGCAGCCCTGGGCCCTCATTTGTCCCGTAAATTTAAAATAAAAATAAGTACTATTTAATTCAGCCAATTGCGACTGAGTTATTACCTTTTTGGAGAATCGCTCTGGCATGAAAAGTATCCTCTTTTCGTAGCTACAAATCTCCATGATAGCACCTCATACATTTTATCTTTTATCAAAAAATCAATGTTTCGGTATGGTTCATTTTCACCCTTCCCCAACGAAATTAAGTTTTCAATAAAAGCCTACAAAATTATATATATATATATAAATATATATGTGTAAATAGATATAGAAAATAATATAGAATTAATTTAAGAATTAAAAAAAATAAAAAATCTTACCATTTTTATATTTGTTTTTTTTTTTTTTTTTTTTGTGGTTTTTTTCAATATGAACTGATTTTGTTTTTGAAATAAGTTAATTAACATCAGTTTATATACATTTGTAAAATATTATAGAAGAAGGAGAAAATCATGCCTCCCTATGTACTATATGTTTTTAACAAGATATAATATCATTAAATTATTTTTTTTTTTGTATCCAATATCAATTTATTTGTAATTATAATGAACACACATCTAACCACAAATATTACACATTAAATATTTATGAATTTATTATGCAATACCTGTTGCAACTTTTTCAATGTATAAATTAGTTGTTATTAAAATAAAATATAAAATGTAATGTTGAAAGACATTTAAAAAAAAAAAAAAAACATTGATTTGACTATTTACACATTGTTGCACATTCATTTGACATGAACACACATCTAACCACAAATATTACACATTAAATATTTATGAATTTATTATGCAATACCTGTTGCAACTTTTTCAATGTATAAATTAGTTGTTATTAAAATAAAATATAAAATGTAATGTTGAAAGACATTTAAAAAAAAAAAAAAAACATTGATTTGACTATTTACACATTGTTGCACATTCATTTGACTCATTAAACATATGTGTGTTATTAACATACTTAAAACTTTTAACACACAAACACACACACACACATGTCCCAGACGGCACATTTTTTATTTAGTAAATTTGTTTTTCTAATATGATGCAACATTGGTTAGTACATATTTATTATTATTATTTTATAATTTAACAGAGTATTTCTATACTAAATAAAGCATAAATTATGTATTTGTCAAGTCGTTGTTGTTTCATTAATTTATATTGATTATTGATTTTGTGGTTAGAAAACGTAACTACCTAAAAAAAAAAAGTTATTAAGAATAATCCTGCAATTCATTAGATATTATTTACACAAATTAATTTTGTAAATACATATGGAAGTTAGACATACATTTTTTTTTTCTAAATTTTACAGGTTTTAAATGTTTATATATAAACTATACTCTGTTCAGGTAATATATTTTGGAGATAGTTAAAGTGTTGCAACTAAAGTATATTATAACTACTTACAAGATCATTTTTTTTTTTATTGAAAATTAAATATTCCTTTCACTTTTTTATATAGTGTTATGATAAAATAATATAAATAATTTTGTGTATATCTTAAATACTTCGACATCTATTATGAAAAGTGCAAGTGCAATTTTCCACATCATGACTTTGTTGGTATATAGTTTCAATTTTGTAATAATTTGATTAATATGCAACATTGTAGTAATTCATTAGAAAAACTCAATATTCCTTTTATGTTCTGATATGTTATATATATATACATTCAAATAATGCAATCAAGTTAGTTTCGGTTTATCTATATAGAATTAGAATAATTTGTATATATATACAATTAACTTCTTGAGTTTACGTGTTAAATCACTAAATTTAAGACTAAGTTAAAGTCATTTATAGATTAAATTAATATTGTTTTAATATAAGAAAAGGACACTAACAAAAAAAAATAAAAAATAAAAATGAGTTCAGAAAACAAAAGAATTAAATTGTAATGTGATCAATGTCAAAAAGTGTTCACAAGATCTGACAATTTAAAAAGACATAAATGTGAAACACAATTAAAACATAATTGTGAAATATGTAAAAAATCATTTAATAGAAATTATAGCTTATTAACACATAAAAAGAGACATCAAAAAAATTTGGAAAATGTAACATTTTGCAGTAAGTGCAAATCAAACGTTACTACCACTTTGTGGAACTACCATATGCGAACAAATAAACATAAAAGTAATGCAGCAGAAGTAATTAGATCTAATGTTAGACATATTGATGAATGTTTTCAAAATAGAATAGAAACGTTTATTAGAGATAATGATGATGAAAGCATACTAAAACCATCAAACTTTCTGGAAAAGGCTCAGACCGATATAATTGAATTATTGATGCAATCATTAAAAAAGCACAACGCTATAAAAGTAAATCTTGAGCTTTTTGGTGAATATATAAAGCCAACAGAAGAAGAGTTTGAAAATATATCAATCAAATCTTTTCACACTCGAATGTTTAGTATTACACAAGCAGATAATCTTAATGATTTTTTTGAAAAGACTAAAGAACTTATTCAACAATAAGCAGAAGACTTCAAAGAAAAAGACAGTGGTTGGGCGTTAATCAGGATTTTACATATTGAAATAAATATCAATAAATTTGAACCAATACGTGTGTCTAGTTATATTAAACTACCGAAAAGCATAGAAGACAAAAAAGCATGCGTTAATATTCAAAATAAAGACAACTTCTGTTTCAAGTGGTGTTTAGTATCAGCTTTACAAACTTGCATTCAAAATGCTGAACGAACATCTTCATATAAACTTAATAATATTTCTCTACCCATAGTCGAGCTAGAGTTTGGTGATGTACAACAGCTTAATTTTACCACTATGCAATTTCCAGCTAAATTGAACGAGTTAAATTTATTTGAAGAACTAAATAGTGAAATAAGTATTAATTTGTTTGGACTGGAAGTTATTAATAAAAAATATGAGGTTGTAGGACCATTATATTTAACAAAATCAGAAAAAAAATACCATGTAAATTTATTGCTATTGGAAAAGGATGATAAATTTCATTTTGTTTATATTAAAAATTTATCAAGGTTAATAAGTAGTTCTGTAACAAAACATATACATGAAATTTATATTTGTAATATGTGTTTGTAACATTTTCATACATTATAACAGCGTGATTTACATAAAATTGAGTGCAATAAAGTCGTTACAAAACTTCCATCTATTGAGCAAAATACACTCGAGTTTAAAAATTATCAACAGCAATTAGAAACACCTTTTGTTATTTATGCTGATGCTGAGAGTATTTTACAACTTATTGCAACATGCAGTTCTAATCCAATGATGTTTTCAACAACAAATATTCATCAACATGTTCCAGTAGTTTTCTCCTACTACATTAAATGTTCTTTTGATGATAATCAAAGCTGTTACAAGGAGTTTGTTGTAGCTAACTGTGCTAAGGAATTTGTCATATCGTTAACAAAAACATGTAGTGAATTATATAAAAATATATTTATAATCCCAAAGCCAATGAATCTATCAACACTTGATGAGCAGCTTCAACAATTAATTCAGGAAAATTGTCACATATGTGGTAAGCATTTAGCTTTTAATGATAGAATTAGAGACTATTGTCACTTTACTGGTAATTATAGAGGACCCGCTCATTCTAAATGTAATTTATTATATAGGCGGCCAAATTGTTTTCCTATATTTTTTCACAATTTTTCTGGTTATGATTGTCATCTTTTATTTAAAGAACTAAACGAAGTGAATGGACATATTGGTGTCATTCCTTTGAATAAAGAACGTTATATTTCATTATCTAAAAAAATTACAATAGATAAAAATCATTCATTTTAGATTTATGGCTTCTAGCCTTGATTCTTTATGTAAAAATTTAAATGAAAACGATTTGTTTCATATAAAAAAATAATTCAATAATAATGAAAAAATTAAACTTATGACTCGAAAGGGAGTTTTTCCCTATGAGTATTTAAATTCCATTGAACGACTTGACAAAAGAAGTTTACCTTCACAAGAAGCTTTTACCAATCATATGGCAAACACATCATGTTCTGATGAAGACTACCTTCGTGCAATTAATGTATGGAATACGTTTGATTGTCAAAAACTTATGGGACTATTTAAAACTTTACCTTAAAACAGATGTGCTTATTTTGACTGATGTTTTTGAAAATTTTCGAAAAATATGTTACAAAATCTATTCTTTAGATCCTGCAAATTTTTATACTACCCCAGGTTTGTCATGGGCAGCTATGTTAAAATACACGGATATCAAATTACAATTATTAACTGATATTGATTTGTATAATTTCTTTAAAAAGGGATACGTGGTGGAATTAGTCAGTGCTCACTTAGACATTCAGTAGCAAATAATAAATTCATGGGAGAATCTTATAAAAGAAACGAACCTTCCAAATACATAATATATGAAGACGTTAACAATTTATATGGATGGACAATGATCCAATATTTACCACATAAAGATTTTCGGTGGGTTGACGTTACTGAAAATATTGATGCGCTTTCAGTTGCCGATGATTCGGAAACTGGTTACGTTTTAGAAGTGGATTTAGATTACCCACAACATTTACATGATTTGCACAATGATTTTCCTTTTTGTGCTGAAAACAAAGTTCCACCAACAGGTAAAATTCCCAAACTCTTAGTTGACTTAACAAACAAACACAAATACATAATCCAATATCGAAATTTAAAACAGTGTCTTCGAAACGGTTTAATTCTTAGGAAAATTTATAGAGTGCTAAAATTCACACAAAGCAATTGGTTAAAAAAATATATTGATTTAAATAACTCACATAGGTCAGTTGCTAAAAATGCTTTCGAAAAAGATTATTTTAAATTAATGAATAATGCCGTTTTCGGTAAAACCATGGAAAATGTAGATAAAAGAAAAAATGTTAAAATAGCTACCTCTTGGGAAAGTCAAGGAAGACATTTAGGTGCACGAGCATTAATAGCAAAACCAAATTATCATAACCACTCTAGATTCACTGAAAACTTGATAGCCGTTCAGCTTAATCATACAAGTGTATATTATGATAAACCTATATATTTAGGATTTACAGTACTAGAACAATCTAAAATACTTATGTATGATTTTCATTATGATTACATTAAACCTAAATATGGCAGCAAAGTTTTTTTAAATTACACAGTCACTGACAGTTTTATTTACACTATTCAGACTGATGATTTTTACGCTGACATATACAGTGATATACCACAACGTTTTGATACATCCGATTATCCATCTGACAATTTATTTAATTTCCCTCTATTGAATAAAAAAGTTCTTGATCTTTTTAAAGATGAATTTAATGGAAAAATTTTTTCTGAATTTATAGCATTAAAATCTAAAATGTATTTTCTTCAAACACATGAAAATAAAACTGTTAAAAAAGCAAAAGGAATAAAAAAATATATTGTCAATAGTTTAACGTTAGGTAACTATAAAAATTGTTTGTTAAAAAATGAAGTTTCTTTAAGAGACATGAAAATATTTAGATCACATTTACATACAATTTATACACAGAATTTAAATAAAGTAGGTTTAAGTTCATTAGATAATAAAAGATATGTAATCGCAGATAAAATAAACATATATGCTTGGAGGCATTATGCCATTGAGCAATAATTGTAAAAAAAAAAAAAAATCAAGTTTTTGTTAGTTTAGTTTTAATAAAAAAAAAAATATAATTTAAAGATGAATAAAAAGAAAAAAAATATATTATTTAAACCAACAGGAACAAACTTCAAAATGTGTGTTCAATAATTTTTAGCTTAGCGAAGTTTTTAAGCTGTTGAAAACTTTAAATAAAACCAGAGACAAATAAAAACGTTTCTTAAATATAAAAATATATAAATTGACAGTAAAAGTTTAGAAAAAATTCAAATTTATCTGATTATTTATATTTTAATTTAACTAAAAAACTTCTCAAAGTTCATAATATTTCATTATATTTCAACCGTTTAACTCAAAACTTTTATTATTTATTCTATAAATAATATATTTATTATAACAAAACATTTCATTTAAAATTATTTTGTATACATTTCTTTAATAAAAATTAATTTTGAAAACTTTTCATATCTTTACCTTACTAATTTTTTTGCTTAAGGTTAGGAGGACTTAAATTGTTGAATATAAATTTGACTTTTGGTAAATATGTTTAACCTTTGTTAATAATAATTTTGTATTTAAACCAAACTTTGAAATTTTTAAACCCAAACTTTAAAAACTTTTCACATTTCAACCTAATTTAGAATATTCAGCACTATAGCTTAAGCCTTTTAAATTACAAATTAAAATATAACTGATTTAGTAACCACAAAGTTAAATTTAGAATAATTAATAAACTTTAATAATAATAAACTTTTAAACCAAACTTTGAAAACTTTTCATATCTTCATCCTACTAATTTGTTTGCATAAGGTTAGGAGAACTCAAATTGTTATAATAGAATGTAAATTTGATTTTTGGTAAATATGTTTAAACTTTAATAATAATTTTGTATTTAAATCAAACTTTGAAAACTTTTCATATCTTTATCCTACTAATTTTTTGCATAAGGTTAGGATAACTTAAATTGTTATAATAGAATGTAAATTTGATGTTTGGTAAATATGTTTAAACATTAATAATAATTTTGTATTTAAACCAAACTCTGAAATTTTTAAACCCAAACTTTAAAAACTTGTCATATTTTTATCCGAATTTAAAATATTCAGCACTACAGCTTAAGCTTTTCAAATTGCAAATTAAAACATAACTGATGTAGTAACCACAAAGTTAAATTTAGAATAATTAATAAACTTTAATAATAATAAACTTTAAAAACTTTTAAACCAAACTTTGAAAACTTTTCATAACTTCATTCTACTAATTTTTTTGCATAAGGTTAGGAGAACTCAAATTGTTATAATAGATTGTAAATTTAATTTTTGGTGAATATGTTTAAACTTTAATAATAATTTTGTATTTAAATCAAACTTTGAAATTTTTAAGCGAAACTTTAAAAACTTTTCATATTTTTATCCTAATTTAAAATATTCAGCACTATAGCTTTTTAAATTTAAAATATCAAAGACACAATCCTTTTTACTAATTTTGCATACTTTTTCGACGAGTGTATACAAATAATTTTTTTTTGCATACTTTTAGGGGGCCAAAAGCTTTAAAAAGGTCCTCCTGCACCAGAACCGGCATATCCATACTACTAATAGTAATATTAATATAAATTATTCATTATCAATTAATCTGCTATACCCCCTATTGTTAGAATGACAAAACAATCACTACCAGAGGACTGTCAATACGCTTTTTTTTTTTTTTAAATAAACTTTATTTTATCCTTTATTACAATCTTAAAATAATGGTTTAACTGATAAAAAGTTTAACAAAAACAGCTTATGCATTATTTTATTAACATTTAAATTAATAGCAACAATTTTTATGTTAATTTAATTCTGTAGATTTACATTTATTTGGTGATATTCTAATTGTAAATTTAACAATTTATATATTTTTGATATTGAAAAAAAATTAAGGTAATAAAAAATCAATATTATGTTTTATTTAAGATAAAAAATTTAACCTATCCTAACCTACTTAAAACTACTTACGCTAATTAAAACCTGCATGTACATTGTACTTGTTTCTAAGTATGATTATTCACCAACCACCAATAATCTTTTTTTATAACTTTATCTCTGTCCGATATTGACATGTCGAATTTCAAATTTGCTCCGTTGATGTTGCCCGGGTTATATTCTATAACTTTACATGTAGCCCGTCTATTATAATGGTATAATAGGGGGACATGATATTGGTTATAAATATAACCCTTTTTATCTAAAAAGATGAAATGCTCAGGGGCTATAAAGCCCGTGAGCAAAGTCTTTTCAATGTACTCCTCGTTGTGGTAGAATATATGTGATATTAAACCATTTTCTGGAGTATTTTGTGCTTTATCATAATGTGTTCGAATCAATTTTATCAAAAAATTGTCGATTCTGATTATGTTTGCTTCCTTATACAAGTACTTATTGGAATAATAGTGCTTGTAGTCGGTTTCGGGCTTTCTGCAAATATTAGTGCAAACTCTTATGCATTTTCTTTCAAATTTCCGTAATTTTTCCATTAAACTTGCACTTATGTTGTACCATATTGGTACTCCATATGCAAGGGTTGGCCTTATCAATGTTTGATAGCAAATTAATTTAACTCTTTTACTCAAATTTTTGTTATAAAATAGTTTTTTTGCCATCATAAAGGATTTGTTGCCTTTGGAGATTGTATATTTTATATGCTCAGAGTAGTTCAAATTACGATGTAGAAAAACTCCGAGATATTTAACAACTTTTTTGTTTGCTAAAGATGAGTTATTTGGACATTTAATAGAAAAACATTTCCAATTTTTTTTTATGTCTGAACTTGTTTTGTCAACCGTATTACGAAAAAGTATGGTTTCACATTTATTCAAGTTAACTTTTAGTTTCCAGATTTTACAATAGTCCAAGGTGATGTTGAACATTTTTTGAACTTTTGTTTGGATGCTACTTACTGTGTTATCCATGACGTAAACTATTATATCATCAGCAAAGGCTAGAGAGTAGGTATTACCTTTAACATGGTCTAATAATTTTAGCAGCTCAGAGATATAGATTGAAAAAAGTATTGGTGCATTGACCGTTCCTTGTTGCAATCCGTTTTCAATTACAAAGGTTTTGCTATGAACATTCTGAGAACTTTGTATTATGAAGCTGTTATTGTATAACATAGTGTATAACAACGCAGTAAGGTGGTAAGGGAAATTATATTTATATCGCAATTTATAGATTAGACCATCCAGCCAAACTGAATTAAAGGCTTTTTCAAAATCAATTAAACAGGCTCCAACACCGTATTTTTTGTTTACAAACCAGCAGATATCCGAAGTAAGTTTAGTTATCGTGTGAATAGTATTGTGTTTAAACCTGAATCCGAACTGATTTTGGGGTATTATATCTTTTGACTGTGCAATTTTTGTAATTTTGTCGTTTATTAGTGTTTCAAAAACTTTACTAATGTTAGGCATTAAGCTGATTGGTCTATAATTGCTAGGATCAGATGGGTCTTTGCCTGGTTTTTTTTAGCAATATCGTTTTCGATATTTTCCATATTTGTGGAAAATACGAATTATTAATTGCATTGTTAAAAAGTATTACATATTTTGAAATTATTAAGTTACTCAAGTTTTTCAACACAATATTAGGAATTTTGTCTATACCAGACGAAGTTTTATTTTTTAAAGTTTTAAATTTCGAAGAAAGTTCATTTTGGTTTGTGTATTGGCTATTTTCACCACTTTGCTGAGATGACTTATTTATATTCGAAAAGGTACAAAGAGAAATATTATTTGTATGCATTTCTTCTATACTGTTCTTGAGATGGTTTATTTTCTCTGAGATTTTTCTATGTAATTGACTATTGAGAGACATTTGAGTTTTATGTGTACTTTGTAAATATGTACCTAATACATTTGGAATTGCTTTTTGATCTTGAAGTATATATTTATTTGTGTTAGTCTTTTTTAAGTTTAAAATATTAATGTTATTTTGAGTGAGTAGTGATATGTCGTTTGGATCTATGTGTAGGTTAGTAATTTTATTGGAATTATTTCTATGGAATATTTTATTCAACTCTGGGAACATATTGTTATTTGGTTGAATGTTCTGAAAGCGGC
Source organism: Poecilobothrus nobilitatus (assembly GCA_947095535.1). Taxonomy (NCBI): domain Eukaryota; kingdom Metazoa; phylum Arthropoda; class Insecta; order Diptera; family Dolichopodidae; genus Poecilobothrus; species Poecilobothrus nobilitatus. The sequence continues at coordinate 83,001,040 of OX352772.1, read as the reverse complement.
GTTGCCAATATTTGTTGATTTCTATAAGGATTTGTTCTTTAATAAGTGTTTTAATATTATTTAAAAGACTTTTGAGTAATCCTAAGTCGTATGCACGATAATTATATCTTTGGCTATTGATTTTGTGGATGTCTTTTAATAAGTTTTTTTTTTTATCTAGTAGGATTTTTAATTTATGTGAATAAAATTTATTTAGACGGTTGGAGTTTTTATTTTTTGGTATAGTTTCCTGCATAGTTTTTGTGATTATTTCGTTAAGTTGAAGAAGATGGTAGTCTATATTTTGCGTTGAAATGTTGCTATTATCTACAATTTTAGTATTACCACTTAGGTATTTCTCAGTATAGTTAAGATCTAATTTTTTTTGAAATGTTCTCCAGTTTGTTTTGAAAAATTAAAATTATTGTTATTTGGTAAAGTTTCGGGCACATGTGGTAGCTCATCGTTTATAATTGAGAAAGGTATAAGAATGGCATTATGATCGCTATCATATGGCAACGTTGAAACTTTATTGTATACCTCAGCAAACCTTATTTTGATTCTCACATCTACAATTGCGAGATCAATGTAGGAATTTGCGCGCGGTAGTGTTGGTGCATCTGTTAAGAGTAGATTACATTTATATTTTATTTTATTTGTTTCTAACCATTTGTGTAATTGTACACCTCTAGCATTGTTGACGAGATTTAGCCATGAGCTGTGTTTGGCATTAAAATCTCCGGTTAAGATATAATAGTTATTTAAATTATTTAAATTTAGTGATTCGAAAATTTTTTTTAATTCTGTTAAAAAATTATGCGAGTTTCTATTTGTTGCGTAAATAGAAATTATGTATAATTTTTTTCTTTGCTTTAATTGTAAAGATATAATGATAGGTTCAATGCATTGAAAATCTTTGAACCTATCATTATTTACAATGTTAAAATGGAAATGTTTTTTAATTCCTATAGCAACACCTCCGCCATCGAGATGAATTTGTCGATCTCTTCTAATTAAATTATAATTATCAATGACCATATGGTCGACTGGTTTAAGCTTTGTCTCACTCATGCATATTATGTCAGGCCTATTGTTTTCCAGAAAATGCAAAAGAGAGAATTTTTTATTGTTGGAAATTAATGAATTGACATTTATCGAAATTAATTGATAGTACATGCTATTGTTATCATTAGTCATATTGTTGGTTGGTTTCAATACTCATACAATCGAAAAGTATGTTAATTCTATCCGTGTTAGTATTAATTTTTTTTTCTACGTTGGTAATTTTTTTTTGCATTTCTTGAATGCTATTTCTTATTTCTATTAGAATGTTAGTATTATTATTATTATTAAAATTAATATTATCACTAAGACTATTACTACTGGGAATATTTTTTTTATTACTTACAATACTCGCATATGAAACATTTGGACGGGTAATGCTGAAGGCCATGTGCTTATTTTCAATTTTTTGCTTGGTCACTTCCGTTGCCTTTTCACGTTTTTCCAATCTTGCTTGATACTCTGGACATTTTTTATATGATGCTGGGTGACCAAAATTTTTACACAACGTGCAGTACAATTTTTCTCTCGGGTCATTAGCTTTTATATTGCATGCTCCAGGTAGGTGGCTTTCACCGCATTTTACGCATCTAAATTCCATACTACAGTTGGATGACGAATGGTCGAAGCGTTGGCAACGTGTGCATTGCATAATGCATGGTTTTTTGATTGATTCCCAACGTATTATAAGATGATCAATAGATTTGATTTTCTTTATTTCATTTATTGGACTACGTGGTGACGCCTGTACAATGAAGAACGGCAATATTTTATTTTGTGATACTGAAATTCTTGTGGTAAGTCTTGTGACTTTTTCAAATTTAGTGTGCTCATTTTCGTATTGTTTTAGGTTCTCTAAAACTTCTTCACATGAATAAGTGCTGTTTAATCCTTTTAATACTAAGGACACTTTCTTATCTTCTTTTGGTGTGAATGTGTAATAGTTCACACCAGATTTATCCAATAGTACACGTGCCTTTTTGAAATCATTGATATTGTAAGTATATAGTACATTTCTACTTTCACCAGCTTGTTTTATGAGAAAATCATTTATTTTTAAATCTTTTCCTAGGATTTGTTTCAACCATTTCAAATCGGTCATTCCAAAATTGATGGGTGGCATTCTTTTTTTTATATGTTGGCTAGCATCCTGTTGGTTACTATCCTGACGGGGCTTTTGTGAGCTTGGAGCTGCTTTATCGGTGCGTTTTTTATTTTCTAAAACAGCTTTTTTTTCTTTAGTTCTTTTAGCAAGTTCCTGTATTTTATCATCCAACTGTGGATTGGGTTCTTCAGTAACTTCCATTAGCGGTGCATAAAAGTTTTTATTTGCACGTGGTTGTCCGGTAGCGGGATTATTTTTTTCATCAATAAGAGCTCTCAATTTTTGATTATCTTCCATTAACATGGCCAGCTGCTTCTTTAACTCTTCAATCTCTTGAAGGTGAGTGCTTTTCGTTTTAGGCATGTCGCCCTCATCTAACGATTCGTGCTCTGCTTCAGTTCCAGATTTTCTTTTTTTATTTAATTGAACCAACTTTTGATTAATTGATTCTTTTAACAAATTCTTGGATGTACTCGCCTCACCATTCATGACCGCTGTCCTTTAGCAAAAGGATGCTGCCAATTGCGGTGTTTTGTAACAGTTGTGTATAATTTGTGCTTATTAATTTTTTTTTTTTAATTAGTGATACGAACTATAATTTCTTTAATATGTATATATAAGTACATACATAAAGATATATAATATTTTATGTGAAATTATCTTATTTTTTTTTTTTTTTTGCAATTCTAATGCAATTTTGGTGATTTTTTTTTTATAGTTTGAAAAAACGTCTGTCCTCCTCAAAAGTTCAATGGTAAAAATGACTGTCAATACGCTTTATCAAGATTTAGAGATGTAATCTTCTTAATGTAAGGCTTTGCCTTGCTTATTAACATAACGAAGACAAAAAATGTAAACTAATTCGACAACATTTGCGTTTGAAGAAATCGAGCGTTTGCGTTTAACTCGATCGAGAAATCGAGTTAATACACAAAGTCATATTCAGTATGATGAAATTACATCCACTGTGAAAGATGAGAAGTTAGCGGAAACAAAAATTTATAGTACCTCTTCAGACAAATGAATTTCAAGAGGGAGACGAAGGGGAAGAAGAACAATTTGGTCAAATTTCGAATGTAAATAATCAGCAATTGGAAGAAGTACACGAAGAAGAAGATCAATTTGCTCAAATTTGGGATATAAATAATCAGCTAAGAGACTCTGATTATTTTAATAATTTAGTAATCTTAAATAATTTTAATTAAAAAAAAATTGTCTATCTAAACGTAAAAGCAAAAATAAAACTAAGTTATTTATTACTATGTATTTTGATTTATTTAAATTGTTTTATGTAGTATATTACAGATTTTTTCCTTTAAAATTACAGAAATTTTAAGGAATATCCATAAATAATTACATTGTACATTCAACCGCTGTATTGGTACATACATTTCTCTTTGTAACCTTAATACTTATTGCTCGCCACATAATTTCAGATATTGCCCAACATAGTCTTTGCATTTATTTCAGCAAATTTATAATAGGTCATCACTGCGTGGAAGAAATCATTTAAATTATAAAACTACTCTGCTTCTTCTTTGTTAATACTTATGCTTTGTCCGTTCGCTAATCATAGCCCATGATGAAAACTATGTTTTATGTCTTTTATTGTCTGCTCATTCAGTTTTTTGTTAAATTCGTAATATAATTTATTCAATTCATGATATTTTAAGACAATTGCCTTTTTACCAATACGGTGAAATATGATTAGAGCTTCAAATGACTCGCAGTCAAATTCAACAGCAATTTTTAATTTATGAGTTTCATTGAGAAAATAAGTATAACTTAGGAATAAATTTGTATTTTGACCAGGTTCCTCCATTCCTTTAATTTAACTAAAAACTGTTTATATTGTTTTTATTATTTATACGTTTAGGAACACAAGTTTGTAATAAGTTATATTTTCCAAATACATTTTCAAAGATTTTTAGAACCAATTTGTCGTTTTCTAATTGATTTACGATATTAAATTTTTATAAAAAGGGGTTCTTACTATAACCGCATTATCTATACCATGTATAAACGCAACAATATAGTTCACATACATCTGAATAGTTACTTTGTAAGAGTTTCTCATTAAAAATTATACATTCGTTTTTTAAGTAATTTAAAATTTCTAATTTATCTGGTTTTTACCAAACGAATCAAAATATTCAATACAGTCAGGTTTTGGAATATAAATAGCTAACTAATCTGTCCCTGAATCTTTTGCTTTGTCAATTGAAAATTTTGTAAACATTTTTTTTGTGTGTTTGTTACATTTTAATACGCTGGTTATTTATAGGGTGTTCATTAATCAAATTTACTCAAGTCATATACTTTGATTGTTTCTTTAATGTAGTTCGATAAAAATTATATCTTGTTATACCCTACACTTAAAGTATAGGGTATATTAACTTTGGTATGGTGTTTGTAACCACCAAAAGGAAGCGAGTTAGGTATAGACATGTATATATATTCTGAATCAGGATCACCGCCGGAGTCGATTTAGCGATGTCCGTCCGTCCGTCCGTCCGTCCGTACGCACGATAACTCAAAAAATAATGATGCTATCTTGATGAAATTTATATAGTAGGTTACTAATTACGAAAGAAAGGCTAAGTTCGAATCTGGACAAAATCCGTCCATGGGTTCGGATTCTGGAAGCTTCCGAATGATTCCGGGCTTTTGGAGATAATCTCCGCAAACGAGATTATCTCCAAAAGCAACAAAGATAGAACCTTCAAATTTTGTACAATGATGTTCCTTCCCGTTCGATTTATGTCTCTGAAATTTAAGAGGATTTGGTCCATGGGTTTGGATTTGGAAGCTTCCGAACGAGCCCCAGAGCAAATGAGATTATCTCCAAAACCAATAAAGATATAACCTTTATTTTTGGCAGAATGGTATTCTTTCATGTATGATTTAGGTCTCTGAAATTTAAGAGGATTTGGTCCATGGGTTTGGATTTGGAAGCTTCCGAACGAGCACCAGAGCAAAGAGATTATCTCCAAAACCAACAAAGATATAACCTTTAAATTTGGCAGGGTGGTGTTCTTTCATGTTTTATTTAAGTCTCTGAAATGTGAGAAGATTTGGTCCATGGGTTCGGGTTTTGAAAACTTCCGAACGAGCCCCAGAGCAAACGAGATTATCTCCAAAACCAATAAAGATAGAACCTTTAAATTTTTTATAATGATGTTTCTTCCAGTTTGATTTATGTCTCTAAAATTTAAGAGGATGTGGTCCATGGGTTTGGATTTTGGAAGCTTCCGAACGAGCCCCAGAGCAAATGAGATTATCTCCAAAAACAACAAATATATAACCTTTAAATTTGGCCGAATGGTGTTCCTTCATGTTTGATTTATGTTTCTGAAATTTGTGAGGATTTGGTCCATGGGTTCAAATCTTGGAAGCTTCCGGACGAGCCCCAGAGCAAACGAGTATATCTCCACAACCAACAAAGATAGAACTTTTATTTTTAGTACAAAGGTGTTCTGTTATGTTTCCTTTTCTGTAAAATTGGAAACTGACATTTGAAAGAATTTGAACCATGGGTTCGTATTTTGGAAACTTCCGGACGAGCACAAGAGCAACGAGCATATCTCCAAAACCAACAAAAGTGGAACCTTTAAGTTTATTAGAATGGTGTTCTGGCAAGTTTTCTTTATGTTCCTGAGATGGATTCGATGAATTGGAGTGGCAATTCGGGTAGCTGACACAAACATCCCAAGGACTACCAATCTTCGAAAATAATTAAGATAGAAACTTAAAATTTTATACAAGGGTGTCAAGCATATCCCAAGCGGATGCCTCTTTTACGTTCTTGAAATTCGAGTTGAATAAGACAGAAAAGGGAAGAAGTTCAAGCAGCTGCCAAAAACACTTATGGATTTTTAATTTAATTCGAATTATTCAGGTGTAGGGTATTAATAAGTCGGTTGCATCGACTTACTGTTACATTTACTTGTTTTTTTTTTTATTTGTTATAATAGAATCAGATTTTTCTTGTACTTGACAGAGCTCTTTATTTATTTTATCATTGTATATAGTTCAAAAAGAGTAATTTATACTTCAGCTCTTTTACAATCTTTTTACAAGGTTCTTTAATACCAACTATACAAATATCTTTTGCAAACAAGTCATTATCATCACAGCACAATGTTACATCCAGAAGTGCACAAGACAGAGACATTTTGTCAAATATTCATATTTACTTCTATGTAGGCTATTTATAGGTTTGTGAATATATTTCGATTTTTATCAATTTGTAAGCTTGCATCAAATTTTCCGTAAACAATAGCAGTTAGTGTTGATGTAAGGGGATAGCCTTGCCTCTATTCTAATTGTACCCTGGTTTAGTAAACCTAGACACACTTAATTTCCAGATGCATCTGAAGTTAAATCAAAAGCTAGTATACAGTATCTATTGCTAAACATAGACTTTATGGACAAGGATATGATGTCCTTTATCATTATGGTAAATTCCAGTACCTGAAAAAAGTGTGCTATACGCTCTAGTGTGGCAATTATTTTCTTCGGAAAAACTAGTATTAATTGCTGAATAAGGTACTTGAACTCCATTTACGTTTAATATAAATTGTAAAATATCAAAGTGTTTAAAATTGTATGGATTTTTTTTATTTTTTTCCAGAGTAACCTGTATTTTTTGTCATACAAAATATTATTGTGTTTCGTAACTGTCCAATGAAAACATTATCAAGTGATATTGATGAACTATTCTGGAGAATTGTAAATCTTTTCAACCCTGGACGTATGTAATTGTACTTGGCATTAGTTTTTTCAATACAGCATTATGTGCCAATAGCACACTAGTATTAATAGTTACATGTCTCATAAATAAATAGCTTCTCAAAATTTTCAGTTGAGATTTGTCGGAATCATCTGCAAATAGATAAAATTCAGGCTTTTGTAGTGTTAAGAGAATTCGAACATCAACGTTGTTTATGAGAAGTGGAGGTTGGTTAAACATATCTAGATGTAGTTTACCCATAAGTTTTACTACATTGTTATTTTGGTATAATTTTTGACGTTCTTTTGAACCACTGTTATCTGATTTTCCTATATTCGGCTTATCTAACGTCCATCCACCAAATTCTAAACAGGTTGTAGCGGCATCTGTACCGTAATTTAAAAATGATTCAATATAAGCTCTGTAATGGTAATTTCCATCTGATAGAGATATATTCTTTCTATTTAGTTGAACGTTGCATTGTTTTATTAATGAGTGTAACATATTATTAACTACACTTAGTTGTTGTATAGCAGTTCCATCAGTTTTTTTGTCTTTATCTTTAACCCATTGCGTTCCATCTTTTTTTAAAATTTGTACTTTTAATTAAAATTAATTTTTTAGATATGTAGAAGATAAATCTCTATATGTATCACCGTGACCTAAGGAAACAAATTCTATGACTGATGGATTATCTAGAGAAGCGATAGGGTTATAGGAATCTTCTTCAGAACGCAATATATTTGACTTGTGTTTTAAATATATCTAACTCAGATTTGATAGACTCAATCATAATTATTCAAAAATATCTTTTTGTTTTCTTTTGCTACTAACTTTGCGTCGCTTTGAGTATAATAATTTAAATTGTTAATGAGATGTCTTTTTTCTTCTTTTTCTTTTACCTTGTCCATACATTTCACTGAGCTTTCGAACTCCACCTCGCCTTACAATTTTCGTTATCTCTTTACTTCGATCTAATACAAGGTCTTTAACATTTGCACCTGTTGCAATATCAGACAAAGCATTAATACCTGAGTCAATAAGTTGTCTTTTTAGTATATTAGCTGCAGACGTAAATATTAGTTTTAAATATTTAAAAAGTCCACCGAAAAAACTCTCTAACCCTCGATCTCTTTGGTAAGGTACAATAAAATGCAACAGAGGGCCAATATGCTCAAAACCTTTTCCTGATTGAACTAAATAATATTTATAGTATGCTCTCTCCATAATTTTTAAATAAAATAATAAATAATGATACAAAATTGCTTTTACTTATACTCTTTTAAAATGCAATACAACTTTTGTTGGAATACTACTAGTATTTATTTATTTCTTTATTTCTTACAGACTAAGTTTTTCAAAGTTTGGTTACTGTTATATTTAACATTTCAGCTGAAAAATATGATTTAGTTACATTGTATATTTTATTGTTATTGAAATGTGATTCAAGGCAAAACCTTATTTGAATTTTTTTTTGTTTTAATACAACTTAAAGACTAACTTTAAACTAAAACTATAACTACTATATAATAATACTAAGCTAAAATAATGTGAAACAACTACTTAATTGTCAAAACAAATTTTTAATGTATAATATCATTAAATGTATAATAATCATTAGAAAATTGTGCTTTATATTTAATTTTTTCGTAGATTTTAACGACTTTTATATTAATAGTATCCAAATTGGCCTTTTGATGTAGTTTGATTGTAGAAAAAACGAGAAAGAATACAGTTGCCTTTGTTAACTCTTAGATACCCGTACGAATCGTTAGTATGTTCACAGCCTGCCACTCTGCTTACAATATTATTTTTTAAATATTTTAGTATTTTAAAATACTTTGGGTGAATTTTATAATTTCTAAAACTCTGGGTTATACATATATTCAAACTATATGTTTATACATTCTTCAAAAGCAGATTCTAACCTTCCACATAACTATCAATCCTTCCAACCTTCCATCAAACTACAATTATCAATCCAAAACTTTTTCAAATATTCTATAGTACCATTTAATACTAAGCGGTAAATGTATATTAAATTACAAAATAGTAAATATAATTTTAAATAGGTATTATATTATATTAATGCGCACATAGTATATTTATATTGTTATAAGTATATCGCCATACATTGCAATATTTCTTTAAAACTATTTCCATTCATAGAATAATTTCTTATAAGTACAATAAAATACATATATATGTACGTATGTAAATACGGCGCTATATAATATACATCTATACTCTTATCATTCATTCATCAGTGACATATACGATATGTAAATAAACATGATATTATGTATGTATATCAATATCATATAAAAAAAATTCTTCACGCAACCGTTATGCTGTTTATTTATTTACATTTTTTTGTACTACGCATTATATCCTCAACAATTTCAAATTATCGAGTAAAACAAAATGCAAAAAATTCGTTAAAGAAATTTGTTAGAAAATTTGAAAAAATAAGTAACACTTTCGTCAATTATTAAGTAACCCCATCTTATTAAAAAAAGTTGTTAACAGAAATAAGAGTATAATGTTGAACATTTAATTTTTATGTATTACTTCAAAAAAATTTGAACAGGTGTTCAAGTTACAGGTGTTTAAAAATAGGAAATTTTCAGTTTTTGACCCTTTACAACTCCTAAATGGGGGGGTGATACAAAAAAAATTTCTGAAATCACTCATACTTATTTTTAAAGATCTAACTTCTGTCAAAATTTCAAGTTTAGAAGATAGAAGGGTTAAAGGATTTTGCAATAATTCAGTTTCGCATAACGTAAATTAAGACACCGTATAACACAAGTATATATTTATTATATACATGTTTGTAAAGCTCATAATAGCACCTACCGTTTGGAATTTTCAGATTGAAGATATACCTCATAGAACTTACGTTATAACAATTTAAATATAGAGATTTTTGGGGGCTTTGGGAGGCTGTTAAAAAATTTTTTGGTATATTCAAAAAATTACATACTTAACTTATAAAAGTGGGTTTTGCGGTTTTCAAAAAACGATTATATTTTTATAATTAATAATTTTATTTCAATATTTCATATTTTTTAATTTTTATAATTAAACATTTTTTGTTAATAAAGTAGAATTGGTTTAAAAATTGTGGTCATTACGACCAATTTGTTTTCTATTGATAGATAAGAATTCCGATTGATATATGGATAAAGTATGTGGATCGTTTTATTTATTTTATGTAGTTTTTGCGAAATGGGATTTAAAAGTTAATTTTGAATATAGAGTAATTCCTAAGAATTTTTAACTTAGTTTTTTATTCTAACTAGTGGGTGGTAGGTGTTGTGCCCAGGTCTAAAACCAAATTTTTCGTTAGGTAAAATATTGTTTTCGGTAACAAAGTCTACTAGACGAGCTTTTAATAGTTTTTCAAAGATTTTTGAAATGGTACTAAGCAAGCTAATTGGTCTGTAACTGTCTCGTTTATTTGGAGGTTTTCCAGGTTTTAATATCGGAATAATTTTAGCTTGCTTCCAATTTTCTGGATTGGATTAATTTAAAGCACGAATTAAATAAGAACGTTAAGTAACTGATACCTTTAGATGGTAAAGCTTTTAAACATGGGTTAAAAATACCGTCGACACTACAAGCTTTTTTTGTTTCTTACTGTACTTATCAATTGTATGATTTCCACTTCAATAAAAGTTTTGTAGTTTTAGTGGTTTACTTCCAAAGCCTCATGAATTTTTATACAAGCATTAACCACATCTTATTTATTGCTAATCATATCAATATTTTGCTTGTGTTTATCTAAGAAGTGCATCGCAATAAGATTTGCCTTACCAGTGTAACTGAAGTGTTTTAAGCCCTCGCAATCAAGTAACGGTGCAATAATTTGATTTTTGTTTTTAATTATTTTACAAATCTTCCAAAAAGGTTTCAAAGTTTTGTCAAATTTTCAATAGAGTTGTTTCTTTTTTTAAAAACAGTTTTAAAAGATTCTATATTAATTTTTGGAACTGCTATTTATGTCGCATCTCTTATAGAATTTTTTAATAAAGATACTGAAATGTTTATATCGGGCAACGTGTTGTTTAAATATTTTTGAAATAATATCCAATTCGCATTTTTGGTGGGATATTTTGAGTGAGAAATTTGCGGGGTGAGTTGTTAAATTTTATAAATATGGGAATGTGATCAGAAGATAAGTCGTTAATGGGAAACGGTTCTGCAAAGTTACTGGGAATATTAGTTAAGAAGAAGTCTAAATTTGAAGGGTTATTATTTATACTTGCTGCAATATATGTTGGTTTTATTAAACATTTTGAATTTATTCATGGTTAAAAGTTCACTTAAAATATTACCATAAGAGTTTGCTCTCAAACACCACCACCTTTATTATTTATGTGATCATTTCTATATATAGTAAAGAGTAAATTTGTGATTTTAGAATTTTGATTTAACCACGTTTCGTTAAGGAGACTAATTTGAATATTATTAGATATCACAAAATTAAAGAATTCATGACTTTTATTTTTGAATGCATGTGCAATCCATATAACAAAATTAATATGTTCATACATTATTGTATATGTATTTAATAGAAAGTTCAACTAAAATTTTTATTGCTCTTGTTTACTTCTACAACTACCTCATTTACAAAATATGTCATTAGTAATATTGCTAATTTCTTCTATCGTAAATAAATTATTATTGAAATTAGTATTCTTGTTATTATTATTATTAATAGTAGAACTGTTGTACACAGGGTAGTGTTGTACTCTGTGTTAGTTAATGTATTACTCACATTTTTTTATTTATATATGTTGTTATTGAAAAGACACTAAGTTTTCACAGTGGGCCATTCTCTTGTTGGTTGAACTTGTTGCATATTATCATTGGTGATAGATGGAAATTGATTGACATTTAGTTTAAAATTGGATTTTGGCGTGACTTGATCAAATTTATGTTTTTATTAATATTTTGAATATACAAAATTCGTTTCCGGTAATTTTTATCCATAGAAAAGTGATTACTTCCGCAATTTGCGTATTTCGGTGTTGAAGTTTCTGGACAATATGTGGATTTGCGATTTTGTAAACAAAAGGCACAAAAGGTTTATATGTGACAATGATTTGAACCATCCCCAAACATATGGCAATTGTAACATTGTGTGCTTTTATCAGGTGAAGATGTTTCATAATCCCATTTTACCTTAGTGTGATTTAAATAACAACATCTGTTTCTTAGTTCTTGAAATTTTATTGATTGGTTTTTAAAATGAACAATGTATAACACCAATTTACCATCCAATTTTGTTGTTTTTTTACAATACACATTTGTGTGTATATTTTGTCAAATAAGTCCATTAAGGTGGAGAAAACTTTTATGCCAATAGAAATATTTTTATTGAAATAATCATTAATATCTGATGTATAAATACAGCATCTTTTTTTAATAAAGTAATTGCAGAAATTTTTACTTTAATTTCTTCCTTTTTGTTGTTCATATCGTCAACAATAGCTTAATTGCTAGTTTTAGTATCATCATCATCTTCATCCTGCATTTGTTGTGTAATAAATATGTTTTGTGGTGTTAAATTATAATTTTTATTAGCACCATTTTTGTGGCCTGTTTTTTAATTTTTACTTTTGGCCTTTTTTGGTTATTAGATAATGCACTATCTGGACTATCAGATGCACGCCTTTTCTTTAGAAATTTTTATTTATATTAAATTATATTATATTTATATTTGAATATTTTTATTTAGATTAAACTTATAAAGCTTTTATAATTTGGTAAATGTTACTGTAACACGAGGATGTCTACTAGTAGAGAAATTTATTGGATTACCATACTTATCACATAATAAAATAGAAATATTGCCGAAAGTTTTCTTTTCAACAGGAGAATATTGAACATTTTTAAATTCTATTGAATTATTTTTATAAACATTTTTAATTGTTATTGCTCTTAAACATCTTATAGTATTATCTCCAACGATATGTGGTTCAATAATATCAGTATATACAAATATAATATGAGACTTAATAATTGGTATCAAGTATAATGTTTCTAAATATGATTTATATAGTTCTACAATTTTATTTCTATGCTTTTTAAAGTCTGGGAATTTTTGTAAAATTTGGTTAAAACATTCCTTAATAAAAAAGTCTATTGTAAAATCACCTTCTCCGTGTAAGTTTATTTCCACTTTTGGATTATTAACACAAATTTTGATTAAACCTCCAACATATGATGCTGATTCCTTAGATTTTGTATAACTAGAATTATTAGAAATATAATCATAAATTTGCCATATAAGTTGACGTTCAAATTCTGTCTTTGTATATCCATCACATGGTTGTATATTTTGTATTAGTGTTGTACCAATACTTTTAAATTTAACTTCCATACCTCCGATATGAATTGTAATTCTTTTTTCCCGATTTTCTCCATATACATTTGGAATAAAATCGTTTATATATATTTCAGAAATATCAACTTTCCATTTTGAATCCAAAATGACTTGCTTATTTAAGTTGTTTGTAAAAGCTGATAATGTATTTTCCGGATAATAATTCAAAGATGAATCGCTGAGTAAAGTAATGTAAAATTCATCGTTTATTTGTATGCTGTCCATGAGCTGGTTTATTTATTCTTACGAATGGGAAAATTAAGTTCTGTTTGAGTATTACCTGCAATAGTTGATTGTAAAACACGTCTTGATGTATTGTTTAACTCTTTGCAATTATTTATTTATTTATTTCAAAAATTCTCAAGAAAGCATTCGATGCTCGTATAGAGTATATATAAAATCAGTCTTATGTACAATCAAAAGCAAACAAAAATTAAAATTAGTAATAAAAAAATAAAAATTCAACAAAAATTTGGTATAAAATCAGAATTACTTAGGAATTAATTACATTATAAAAAAATAAAAAGAGAGAAAAAAAAAACAATAAATATTCTATTCCAAGATCAAAATTAATTAGTATTTAAATAAGAACAGGTTTTTACATTCTTTTTTTAAATTTTTTACATTTAAACTTTTAATATCAGCTGGCAAAATATTATAACTTCTAATTGCTGAGTTTATAATTGATTCCACTCCATTAAGATTTGTACTAACACACGCAGATGATGAGATGTTCTGGTTTCATAATTATGTATTTGATTGTTCGTTATAATCGTTATATTAGTTTGAATGTTGTGTTACATTATGTACACGAATTATTTGGGACAAGTCTCTGATGTCTGTGATTTTCAAGATTTCTAATTTTTTATGTATTTCATTTGTTGGTGACCTTTTATTTAACATAAACAAATTTTAAATTGCTTTGTTTTGTATAATTTGTAGCATTTCGATGTTTTTGTTGTACGTATTACCCCACTCTAATATTCCATTAGTTATTGCGCTGTAGAAAATACTATAAAATGTAGATATTTTTACTTTCAATGGTAAACGCTTTCCTATTTTTTTAAATAAACCTGCTACTCTTCTTGTTTTTTTAGCTAATTTTAACGAATGTGGAGTCCAGCTTAACTTTTCGTCCACAATAATGCCAAGATATTTATATTGTGTCACTCTTTCAATTTCCGCATCGTTATATATTACCTTTATGATTTCAGTTTTAGGTTTAATTAACATGAATTTGGTTTTTTTTAACATTGACTGTTAATTTGTGAGTGTTCATCCAATCATGTATTGTTAACATGTCTTTTGCTATAGCCTTTTCTAATTCTTTTGTATTGGGCTGTGCGTACACCATCACCAGGTCATACAAAAATGATTTACCTTTTTTTTTAATCAACGAAAAATCGCTTATATAGCATGAGAATAAAGTTGATCCAAGTGCACTTCCTTGTATCAGGCCATAATCGATATTTGCAATATTACTTCTTACGCTATCGTATTCTGTATATTGTTTGCGATTTTCGAAGTAATTTTTGAAGCAATTTAGTTCTTGGCCTATTATACCATATTCAAATAGTTTTCTCAATAGGATTGGTATTTTTCAATTCGAAAAATTCTAAACCAACTTTTTGTTATATTATTCTGTACTTCTGTGATAACATCGCAAAGGGTTGTATTGGTATTAGAAAATTTTCTGAAACCATATTGCTGTTTACATAACAAATTTTGTTTGTCAAGATAATTTGTCAGTTGTTTATTTACTACCGTTTCAATTATTTTGCTAAAAACTGACGAAATTGATATTGGCCTAAAATTATTCAAATCAGCTTTAGCACCACTTCTTTTGTATATTGGTACCACTTTATTAATTTTAAGCTTTTCTGGTACCTTGCTTTCAACGAATGATAGATTAACTAAGTTCATAATTGGTTTTATTAGTTCATTTTGACAAATTTATATTAAATTTGTTGAAATATTGTCGATACCTGTATCGTTAGTTTTAGAAAGCGCTTTTATTACGTTTAATTTTTCACTTTCATTTATAGACTTTAGCTTAAATTTACTTAGTGGTCTTGCTCTTGGTGTATATTTGTCGAAATTCTTTGCCATTTCGCTTCAGACATTGCAATAGAAATCATTAAATTCGTTTATTTGATTATTTTTGTTGGTGTTTTCCGTGAAAAACTCATTACTTCGTTTTTGGTGAAAAGTATCAGTAGCTATTTCTTTTATGAAATTCCAAATTTTCTGTTGGTTGTTATTAATTTTACTAAATCTATTATTGTCATTGTTTTTTTCTTTTCTTAGCAGTAAATTTATTTAACATGTAACAATATTTTTCACTGAAAAAATCATTTTCACTATTTTACATATATTTAGTATACCAATAGTTTTTTCATTTCATCAACTCTGCACATTCCTCATCGATTCATGGTTTACTATATTTCCTTCTTTTTTGTATTTTTTTATTGAACGTATTTTTCTTAATTGAATTTTGTAAATTTTTTACTACATTATAAATTTTACTACATTTTACTACATTACTACGCTTTAATTAAACTCAATTGATTTTCCATCTTAAACTGTTTCTTCATTTTAATATTTTGGTTTATTTATAACTTAGAACTAACGCTACTAGTACTAATATATTACATTTAATTTCTTAATATATTATACTTAATTTTGGTAATTAATACCAATTGGATTATTGACAAAACTTAGTACAGTAGAATTATTGCATTCCTTCTTATTATTTATTAATATTAAATGTATGGTTGATTATGATTAATCAATGCATATCAAATTATTATTGCATATCAATGTATTATTTGTAATATTTGGGATCAATGTATTTGCCTTGAATTTTATGCAAATGCCATCAAGTTTAATCACCCATAGAATGTTATTTGATTTCATATTTATTATCAACTGAAAATATTATATTATGTTATAATATGAATAAATGCAATTCGTTGTACTGTACTGTATTTTTTTTATATTTATATTATAGCTGTATATTTTATACTATTTTATACTACAACATTGTTGTACGTTATGTCGGCAACACTGATCGTTGTGTCAAAATTGATGTTAGTTATTTGACGCTGAATATTGTTGACATTTGTGTAATTAAATTTTTCAACTGAGTTTTGTTTATATTTTTAAATTGAGGACCAATTACTTACTACAATAAAGAAGGCTTTGTGGTTAGACAGGTCAGTATTTAACATTTCTATGTTTATATTTTTTGAATCATTTGTAAGAACATGATCAATACAAGAACCTGAGACTAAGCTGGTTGGAAGTGAGTTGCAGAGAATGAAACCATTTGATTCAATTATTTTAACATATTTATCAACTGTGCTATCCGGTTTAGGTGTATTAAAATTAAAATCACCAATAATTAGTGTGTTTTGTAAAGAATTATCTAATCGTCTTATTTTAAGAACTCTAATTTTATTTCTTATTTTCAATAGATTTTGACGGAATAAATACCATTTTTGCATTTGGCAAATGCAAAATTAGTTAAATTAAGGCAAAGAAATAAATAAATAAATAATAAATAAATTTGTTAAATGTTGTATTATTCATTTTAAAAAATTTCCGATTATCTCTGACAGTACTGCATCAAGAAGTGTAGGTAAAACTCCATTGAATAATGTTTTTTCTTTTGCTATTTATAGATTTTTTACGGCAAATTAGTGATCTCAATTCTTTTTATACTTTCGTTATTGGGTTCTTGCTTTTTTACTTATATTACAATTACCTTTTAAAATATTTAAAGCAATTCCACAAAATGTTTTGATTACTTTAGGGTTACAGTGTTTTGTAATTACTTTCTGAAATTTGGGTTTAGAGCTTTTCATGTTCAAACGATTCATATTCTTTCTCAGATTGTTCTAATTATAAATTCTTGTATAAAAGCACAAATTTTTTCCAATTATATCACTTCTTATTTGAAATAAATCATTAACGTCTTGAGTAATTAATATATACCCATATGGGTCTATATAAGCATAATTGTATTAGTTAAAAACTGCAACAGCTAACCTATATTTATATAAAAAGCTCTTTTCCTGAAATGAATATAAATGTAAATTTAGTTATTCTATCGTACATTCATCCAGGAATCTTCGACATGGATAAACAAATATTCGTAGTTGATCTACAATTTTTACGAGGAAATAAAAAGCTGTATTTCCTAAAAGAGCTAGTTATATTTGCAAAAGGAAGTTTAATTCCAATTGTGTATCACTTTAAACCAAATCTAAGATTTCTGGTTATTTTCTCAATGCTCTTATAAAATAGAAAAAGGGACATTATTTATTTCATTACAAGCTTAAATCAAGTACTAGCTAATATGATTTGCTCTATATCGTCTATATGATTTCGAAGAAGGGTTATGTCGAAATTTATTTGAAAGATTTGCCGAAATATTTCTAGATCCTTCTCTAGATCAATTGTTTTATGGGCATTGTTAGAATAGTTAGCTAGTATGTCCGAAATAATTCCTTGTTGGTAGTTAATATGAGTTCATTTAGAACCTTTACGGAGAGAAGAAGCAAATTTAAGTGCTCTTACAAATTTTAATTGTAATAAATTAAAAAAAAAAAAAAAAAAAATAGGCTTGTTATGCCTTCATATAATAGTACAGAAAAAAAAAAACAAAAAGAAAAAAAAACAAATACATAATTATATTTTAAATAAACAAAAATAAACCGGTTTTAAGTTCAAAATAAAAAAAAAAGAGAAAAAATATTACAAATAAAAACAAAAACAAAATTAAGATAACAAATTGTTATTTATCATTGTTAATATCAAATCAAAAATAAAGTCATCAAAAAAAAAACAATTCAAAATATTATTTTTTTTTTTTTTTAATCATTGTATCCTCTTAGTCTCTTAATGGGACAAAGGAGTGGTATTAAGTTTAAGAAAAGATTAATGCTTAAAGAAACTTTAAGTTTGAAAAATGGTAGTGTAAATATTAATGATAAGAATAATTCAATACCAAATATGGACATCAATCAAAAAGAAAATGAACAGGAATGGACGTATATCCAGCCTAGAAAAAGGTATCATAACGATATTAGTAAGTTGGAAAATGTACCAGAAACAAAATTAAAAAAAAATCAACTGGAGATTTCGCAAAATCAGTTCCAATTGCTACAAAATAAGAATGATAATTTTGATACTAATAGCCATTTACAAAATGTTGGTAATTCTAAAAAACCAACAGAAAAGAACATTAATGTAGAAAAAAAAACTTTTTGCCCTCCCATAATAATTAATGAAGCAAATTTAAAATTAATTTTAGAATTTGTTAAATCAAAAATTACAATAAATGAAAAAAATGTTAAAATAATAAATTCTCCAAACAAAAACAAAACTAAAATTTTTGTAGCTAATATAGGCCTTCATACAGAACTGTTAGAATACTTAAGAAAAATAAAAATTGAAGCACATTCTTTTACACCAAAAGAAATTAAAAATATTAACCTCTTATTAAAAGGTTTAAATAAAGCATTTGACGAAAATGACGTCAAAAATGAATTAGTGTCAGTATTTCCGGATATAAAATTTTTAAAAATTAATAAATTTTCAACACCTAACTCTAAAAAAAATAACAAAGATTTAGGAATGTTTATAATCCAAATGGAACCTAATCAAAACATAGAGCAATTGCTAAATACTAAGGTACTATTATACCAAAGAATACATTGGGAGAGATTGATGTCATTCAGTCCAATTCAATGTATGCGTTGCCAACAGTTTGGCCATGTGGCAAATAATTGTAGTAGAGAATACAGATGCGTAAAGTGTTTATTAAAACATTTACCATACAAATGCCCAATGACAAAGGGAAAAGACGTACCTAAATGTACAAATTGTGGTGGGGAGCACCCTGCGAATTATAGGGGATGTCCCTATTACAAAGAATATCTTCAAAGACATAAAAATAATGGGAAAAAAGTAAAAGAGCGAAAAGAAGCAAATTATAGTTCAATTAATATAATGGACGGTAATTCTTTTCCTAGACTTCCGAAATCAAATCAAAATTTAATAACAAAGGGTAATTGGGTTGATCGTCCAAATCCCTTAAATGAATTCTTCGAAATGTCAAATAACTTATTTGGTATGAGCCTTACTAATTTAGTTAAGGAGATAAATGTGTTTATGTCATATATAAAAAACTTAAAATCAAAAGAAGAGCAACAGGGAGCTTATATACAATTTTTAATAAAAATAACAAATAATGAACTTAAATAAAGTTTTTTCTGCAATTACAGTTAATGTTCGCTCAATAAAAAGCATTAGTAGAAGAACATTCCTTTTGGACGTACTTAAAGATAAAAACCCACATTTTGCGTTTGTTACTGAAACTAGGTTAAATGGAAGAAATAGGTGTTGTTTTGATGATTATAAAATTATTAGAAATGACTTCGATCAAGGAACAGCTATACTGTTCAAAAATAACATAGATTTGACACAAATTGACACAAAAGAATTTCGTACTCCAATGACTTTAGCACAAGGAAAGGTATTAGGACATGATAATATACAAAAATCATTTTTAGTGGGTTCAATATATATAAAACCCCAAACAGATTGTATTACTATGAATGATACAATGAATAAGATTAATGATTTGGCAAAAAAATTTGACTTTATTGTAATTGGGGGAGATTTTAATGCAAGAATGATAAAATATGGTGATACACTAACAAATAGGAATGGTGTGTTACTAGAAAAATGGTTGATAGATCATTCTACCCAGTACTCTTTTATTATAGTTTCACCATTTCAAACAACTTTTCCTGGAAGTGGTTCAATATTAGATTTGTTTTTAGTGTCTGATAATCTAATAAATCAGATAAATAAAAATTATCAATGTCAAACATTTTCCTCATTTTCTGACCATTTCGTTGTTAAGCTTGATATTGATATTAGAAATTACAAACTTAAATTAAATGAGCCTCAAAAAATTAGATCCTTTAAAAACACGGACTGGGTTAAATTTAAGAGTGAAATTGAGCAAGCTTTTTACATGCCTAATTTAAACATTTCAAAAACAAAAAACCTTTCGAATGAAGAAATTGATAATTACATAAAAAAGTTCGTAGATGTTATAAATAATGGAGTAGAAAATCATTCGCATTTATATTGCCCAAATATTAGAAGATACAACAATCTTCCTCAAAATATATTAAATATGATAAAAGTGAAAAGAAAAATGCAAAAAGACTTAAAAAATTTATATCATAGATATTTAAATAGAATATCTAGTGAATATAAATCTCTAAATTCAAAAATCCAATGCCTTCGAAAAATTCTGGATGAAAAATTAAAGGAACATTTTGATAAGCAATTTCAAAAAAAGCTTCGTGACATAAAACCTGGCCTTAAGGCATTTAAAGAAATAAATAGAATAATAGGTAAAAATACTGATGAGGACAAAAAGCTATCATTCAACGGAATAGAAATAATAGAAAAACAAGAGAAGATTACTGTTTTTAAAAATTTTTATGAAGAGCTTTATAGGGATAAAAGCATCAGTAACATTACAGAAATTAATGAATCGGTTAGGCAAGTTACTAATGATTTTATTAAAGAACAGACAATGGAACAGACAAATAGATTACAACCTTTGGTACAATTTTCAAATCTAATCCCATCAGATAACCCGGGATCTCCCAGGTTTTTAAAACTGGAAGATATTAATTTTATAATTTCAAAAATTAACTTAAAAAAATCATATGGTCCAGATGGAATTTCAAATTATATACTAAAAAAACTTCCAAACAAAGCGTTATCCTTTTTACAGATTATTTTAAATAATTGTATAAACAACGGATACTTTCCAAAACATTTTAAAATAGCGAAACTAATTCCTATATTAAAAAATCAGAAATCACACGAACCAACTAATTTTAGACCAATCTCATTGCTTTCAAATGTGGGGAAAATATTTGAAAGATTTATAGGTAATCAGGTAGACCAATTTTGTGATGATAATAATATTATTCCGGATTATCAATTTGGGTTTAAACCAGGACACTCGACTTTAGATGCGTTACTAAAGTTACATAATGATATAGCCTTAAATTTAAATAAAAAGTTTTCTACAGTAATGTTGTCTATTGATATTGAAAAGGCCTTTGATTCTGTATGGAAGAATGGATTAATTTACAAATTGATTAATTTGGGTTTTCCAGCAACAGTAATAAGGCTACTTTTAAGTTTCATGTCAGATCGTACATTATATGTTTGTTTTGATGGTCAAGAGTCAGAAAAAATATCTGTATCGGCAGGTGTTCCACAGGGCTCTGTATTGGGTCCGAAATTATTTAATTTATACTTACATGATTTTCCTCATGAAATATATGATAGAAGAAATAGATTGCAATCAACAGCGAACTTATTTGCTGATGATACAAATATCTATGCTCACTCCAAAAATCCAGATCTAGCTCTAAAGTATGTGGAAAGTCATAGTGAAAAGATTGTTAAATACTATGATAAATGGAAAATTGGAATTAATTCAAAAAAATCAGTTTTAATATGCTTTAGAAACGCTAGCGGTAAAGCCCCTAAAAAAGTAGTAGCTAAAAGTAAAAGAATAAAACTTGAATTAAATTCACATTTAGTTTCCCCAAAAAATAGCCTAAAGTATTTAGGTATTAATTTTAATAATTTATTCAAATTTAATGAACATGCTAAAAAAATTCTTACAAAAGCTGTTAATACAACATCCAAATTGAAACCACTTTTAAGACATAGGGATTTATCAACAAAAACTAAACTTTTAATTTATAAACAAATTATAAGGCCTGTGTTATGTTATGGGTTTCCAATTTGGTTTACATTATCACCTAGCTTAGCGCAAAAAATACAAATTTTTGAAAGAAAAATACTACGAAACTGTACAAATAAATATTTTGAAAATGTAAATAAAAGGTATTCTAACAGATTCATATATGAGGCAGCCAACATTAAGCCTATAATATATTATGCGACATTGTTAACTAAAAAATATCTTGCTAAAACAGAAAATCATATTAATGTTTTAATCAGAAATATACATGAAGATCACATTAGTGATACTATTAATCAGCATTATTATTTATCACCATTTGTTATATTAAATGTTCAAAACCAACAAAAATTTTTTGAACCAATAAATATTAAACATTTATCAGAATTTTATTGTTATGATATGAATACTAAACTTAATCATAGAAGTTAATTGAAAAAAAAAGAGATAAATAAATAAAAAGAGAAAAAAGAATTTTAATTATATAGAAAACAAAGAAAATTGGTAAATTTAAAGAAAGAATTTACTTTAGATCAATGTTCAAATTGGATTTATATGTATTTTTATTTTATTTTATTTTATTTTATTTTTTTTTTTTTTTTTTTTTTGTTTTATTTATAATCTAGTCAGCTTAAAGCATAATTATATATTAGAAATACCGGGTGCAAGTAATTCTTTAAAGCAAAAATAACAAATTGTAATACTATTAAAATTACAAGTAAAAGTTTAACAATTGTATCGTAAGAACGAAATGAAGAAAAAAAAAAATTCAAAAGAACCACTAAGCCAAACTATATACATAGCTTAGTAAATTTAATTGTAATTAGTTTTTAAGAAATGAAATATTGTAAAATATTGTAAAAGTAAAAATTGACACAATAAAGTTACTATTAACTATTAACTATTGGTAGTTAATATGATTTGATATCTTACTAATTTGGTCGGAAATATGTTTATTAACAGAAATTTGTTTGTTTGATTCCGTAATTAGTTCAGAATTTGTTTTCGATAGTTTTTCTAGGTTTGTTTTTATAACCTGTTCGTCTTCACTGTCCATATTCCCGGTCAAAACCTTAATACCTGAACCTAGAAAATTTAATAGTCCTCTTTTTCCTATTATATGAGGTCTTAGTCCGTGTACTTTTGTCTGTAGAAGATTGAAATTGTGAATTAAAGTCAGATAAGAAGGGTCAGTTGCTTTAACATGCTTTTTGACATTTAAAATATTATTTTCTAATTGATTTACATTAACTTCGAACTCAGTAATATTAATAACGTGTAATAATTTTTTATAATTCCTTATAATTTTAATTTCACAAGTTTTGATTGTAATATATCCATTGTTTTCATTGAGATTTTGGACTTCAATAAGTTGAGTAAGCACTAACGTTATAAAAACAGGGAAGATTATGATTTTAATTGTTGTTTTCATGGTTCTGGAATGATAACAATAATTTTTTTTTTTATTTAATTTTTATGTTTCCGATTAGAACGTGTACTTGTTTTAAGATTACTATTGTTTTGGTGTTTTTATGTCTTTTTATGTGTGATTTATAATATTTATACCCGGTGTCTGTTACAATGTGATCAGTATCTAGATTTTGTGCGTTTATTATCCTAATCTTTGCGTGATTTTTTCCGCCTCTTTCTTCTTTTAGATATTGAGGTCCTACTTTTACTTCGACATTTTCGCGATTTTTGTTTAATTTGTTAATTGTATTTTCTTTAATTTGGATTATGCGTTCTTTAATCTGGGGATATTCGTTTTGATGTACAAGTCCGTTTAGGAATTCGATCGGTTTTTTACTTGTTGTTGAATGAATAGTGTTATTATAGAATTTAATGATTTTATGGATTTTTTCATCAACACTGTCTATACTAACGTTTGAATCGTGTCTGAGGATTCTTAAATGCTCGTTTATTGTATTATGTAGACGTTCAATGTCTGCATTAGACGTGTGATTATTATTAGAAGTGAAATGTATTTCTATGTTTTCGTCTTTAAGGAATTCTTGGAAAGGAATTGCTTTTAGACCTAGTTGTCTACTATTAGTTTTGTCTACTATTAGACCATTGTCTACCTTTAGACCATTGTCTATTATTAGTTTTTGTGTCCTACTACAGAGAGATATTGCGTAAACGCTCTCTTAAACTCGGTCCATGTACGACTCGAAATCCTAATAGCTTGAGCGTATTTGGAAAATTTGTCTATGATTGTCAAGAATAGAGATTTGTCGAGACTATAAAAAACGTCTGCATGTACTATTTCTCTAGGACTATCGGGAGTTTCGGTTATCTTATATTTTTGTTTCACAGGTTTCCTATCGTATTTTTCCAAGTTGCATATTTTGCAATTATTTATGAACTTTGTTATTCGGTCTCTTAACTGGGGGTTATATACTTCGTCTCTCAATTCTGCATAGTTTTCGTTTATGCCCCTATGATTATTCTTTAAATGCTGTTTTTCTATAATTTCGGCGAGTTCGTTTTCGTCCGTGACATCTCTAAGTAAAGTTTTGCATTTTACGATTTAAACTTGCTATTATTCCTATGAAAGGTATTATTCACTACGTTACAGAAATCATTATAAAATGTCTCATCATCTATTACTATCGCGTTTGTCCTATTTTGATCGAAATGGTTTTTTACAATAGTAATTATGGTATCTCTGTCCAAAGTTTTCGTGTAAATAGTTTTTCTTTTAGATTTAAAAATTTTTGAGTTTTTTACTTTAAAGGACCCAGAATTGATCTTTTTGATTATTATTTGTTTTTTATAAATATTTATCGGAGAACTGGATTCTAAAATTAAAGAATCAGTTTTATTTGAGTTCTCATTTAAGAAGTTAACTGTGACCCTTGAAAGAGCGTCTGCATTACCATTTTGGACCCCTTTCTTATATCTGATGGTATAATCGAATTCTGACAATTTTAGTCTCCAACGTACTAATTTTGAATTTGGCTCCCTAATAGAAAATAGCCAAGTCAAAGGTCTACGGTCAGTTTCGATCGTGAATTTCCTGCCAAAGAGATATGGGCGAAAATATTGTGTTGCCCATACGATGGCAAGCAATTCTTTTTCGATCGTGCTGTAATTCTGCTCGTGATCATTGAGCGTTCTACTAGCATAACAAATTGGATGACCTTTTTGAGAAAGGACAGCGCCAAGTGCGAAGTTACTTGCATCCGTTTGCAGTATAAATTCCTCTTTAAAATCGGGATAATGTAGGATAGGGTCGCTAATCAATAAGTTTTTTAATGTTTTGAAACTGGCCCGGTACTCATGGTCGTCCATGTTAATTTTAATACCCTTTTTTAAGTACTTGGTCATAGGTTTCGCAATTCTGGAGTAGTCTTTAATAAACTTTCTATAATATCCGGCAAGCCCAAGAAATTGTTTAATTTCCTTTGGTGTTTTAGGTAACGAAAATTTTTGTACACATAGTACCTTTTTTGGATTTGGTTTAATACCTTCATTAGACACTACATGACCGAGAAATTCGGTCTCCCTTTTTAAAAACTCAGATTTATCCAACTGGACTTTAAGATTCGTATCTTTCAGTCTTTGGAAAATCTTTGTGAGGGATTCCATGTGTTCTTGTAAAGAGGTGGAGAAGATAATTATATCATCTAGGTAGACTAAACAAATTTTGTTAATGTAGTCACCTAGGACATTATTCATGAGTCGCTGAAAGGTGGCTGGGGCTGTCTTCAACCCAAACGGCATACGAAGAAATTCGTAGTGACCGCCTTCCACGCTGAATGCTGTCTTGTAAATATCTTTCCTTTCAATTTCAATTTGATGGAAACCCTTGGCAAGATCCAATGTTGTAAAATATTGGCATCTTCCAAGTTTTTCCAAAATTTCATCGATGTTAGGAATGGGGTACCTATCGTCAATTGTAACCTCGTTTAACTTTCTATAGTCGATTACGAGTCTCCACTTACGTTGACCGCTTGCATCCAGTTTTTTGGGTACTACCCAAACTGGTGCAGAATATGGAGATTGACTTGGTCTTATGATTCCTTTTTCCAACATCTCTGAAATTTGTTGTTTCACTTCCTCTTTATGAATATATGGGTATCGGTATGTCTTAACAGCAATAGGAACATGATCGCTCGTACGAATTTCGTGTTTTATTGCGTTTGTGAAGGATAATTCAGAATTTTCTTGATAGAATAATTTTGAAAATTTCTTTATGACTCTAATAAGTCTTTCATTTTCTTCTGAGTTAAGATGGTTAGTTCGAATTTGTTCGAGAAGCGGTTTATAAGTTTTAGGTTCGATTACGTTAGAATTTTTATGATTGACTACTTCTGTTAATATTTTTTCATGTGAAAATTCTGAAGGATATCCGTTTTCAATTTTTAATTGAATTTCATAATTTTCTATGTTGTAAATTCCTTCTTTTATTATTGTTTTTCCTTCTGAAGTCCTACTTCCTTTTACGAAGGCAAGTCCATTTTTTCCCTGGACCGGTAATTTGATTAATTTCTGTTGTTCGTCAGAATCGAATAATAAAGGTACTGAATTTTTATTGATTTCTAATAGATTTTTGTCATAGTCAACCTTTGCCTTAAATCTTTTTAGTATATCATTCCCTATGATTCCATCATATTTTTCGTGGAATTTACAAACAAAAAAGTCGATCTTTTCGTTTGGGTTTCCTAATTCGAAAAAAAGAGGTATACGCACCTTTTGAGATATATTTATTTTATGTTGTAAAGTTTTTAGGGTTATATTACTACTTGGTATTATCCATTTTGGGTGACAGATCCCAGGGTTAATTATTGAATTAGTTGCCCCCGTATCAATAATAAATTTAAGGGGAATTGATTTAACTATTATATGGGGTAGGTGTCTTGTGAGGCTATCACATGAAAATTTTGAGATTCACTATGACCTATGTCCATAGGTTCTGGTGAATTAATTTGGATTGGTTGGTTATCATTTCTGTTGTTGCCTCTATATGGATTAGGATTGTTATCGTTATAAAATTGATTATTATAACTATTCGATCTCGAATAGTTACTATTGTTTTGATTATTATTTCTAAAATTATTTGAAGTTGCTCTATTAGGCTGTTGGTTATAATTATTGTGGTTATTCTGTCTATTATAATTTTTGTTATTACCGTTATTAAAATTGTAGTTATTAGCGTTATTTTGTCTATTAAAATTGTTGTTATTACTCTTATTTTGTCTATTAAAATTGATGTTATTGTTATTTGGTTTTCCATTAAAATTTCTATAATTATTTGGTCGGTCTTGGGACCTATTAGTTAGGTATGCGTGGCCTGCTTCATAAACCATATTCATAGCGTCTTCTAAACTTATTGGGTCTTTACAAAGTAAAAGTGTCTTCATAGGTTCTGGAACTTTACTTTTAAAAATATTAAGTGCGGTTCTCGAATTAGT
The DNA here is from genome assembly GCA_947095535.1 of Poecilobothrus nobilitatus. Taxonomy (NCBI): domain Eukaryota; kingdom Metazoa; phylum Arthropoda; class Insecta; order Diptera; family Dolichopodidae; genus Poecilobothrus; species Poecilobothrus nobilitatus. Next base: position 82,973,536 of record OX352772.1, on the reverse strand, counting down.
TTTGGTCCATTCGCTACTGTCATCATTATTGCCCATGACATGTAACGTTTTGGCATTTAGTCTCTGTAATTTTCTTTTTATTTCTTCGTAAAATTCTAAGACAGTTGTTCTACACGTGACGCCTCGTAATTCGTCAAAAATTTCTTCGATACTTAACCTATCTCCAAAATTATTGATTAGAACTGTTCTTATGTCAAGCCAATCTACCGCATGACTATTTATTAATATTGCTTCCCTCGCTTTTAATTTTAATTTACTCTTAATTGTATCGGAAAAAACTAATTTAGACAATTCGTTGTACTCGGACAACATCGGATATATTCTATCTACTGAATCAATGAAAATTTGTAAATCCCTAGTATTACCATGGAATTCTGGTAATCTATCTAAATAAGTTAAAGGTTCCATAGTGATACTACGTTGAACTGGTGGTTGTGGAGTTGGAGGGGGTGCTGCCATAGTGAGAAAAAAAATTTATTTACGAAAAGAAAATTTTATTGAACCAAAAAAGTTTGTCACCTTGTGGTGTAGTTATGTCAGTATTATGTTAAAGGTATGTATGAATAATTTGTAAATTGTGTTATGTATTATGAAACTTAATGGTTATTTAAAAAGAAATATATTAAAATTAAATATATATTTTTTTTTGGTAGGTTTGAGAATAATTATATAGTTAAAAAAAAATTGTATATTATATAGTACCTAATAGTAAAATTTATTGAGCATTAAAAAAAAAAAATTTAGATTAAAATATTTAGGTATGTTCTTATTATTAAGACGATTTTTCCTTTGCAATAATTTAATATTTTTAAAATTTATATTATTGTTCAATATATAATATATTTATAATATGAACCAAAAAAAAAATTTTAAATATGTTCGTCTATAGAATTTATTATCGTCTAAAGAGTAAAATAATGGTTTTACAGTACCTTAAATTTTGTTTACTTAGTGAATGGTGGTTAGATGACTTGGTGATTGGATTTGAATGGTGAAATGTTGAATACCGGAACTTTTACAGGACCGCAGGAAATGTTGAACTACAGGAACACAGGAAAATATTGAACTACAGAAACACAGGAACACAGGAAATTTTATAACACTTTGTTTACTTTGTTACATACACAAGCAAGCACAGTTTGATTTACTATCACTTTTTTATAAAGTTTTTTTTTTTTGTTTTTAATTGTTAATTTATAAAATTTTTTTTTTATTGATTTATAATATTTTTCTAATTTTTAGTTTATATTATTAGGATTTATTAATTTGTTATTCTTTTAATTAACTTTTTTGTTTGGTTATAGTTTGAATTGTTTGAACTGATTTTTATTATTATTTTTTTTTTTTTATTATTATTATAACTCTTATTATAATAAATTAATATTGATTCGTATCAATATGTTCGAGATACTCAACTAAGACTTAAAAATCACTGTATTTTTTCATAAGAATACATTTGAGTATCCCATCTTCGTCGCCAATTTTGTTTTCAATATAAAAAAAAAAAAAATTAAAAGAAAAAAAAACTCTTGTTTTATTATTAAAAATAATATTTATTTAGAATGGAACTCTTATTCCTATTCCTTTTTTTGAATTCACTTTTGGAACTACCTACATATTCGTTTTTTACATCTTTTTATATCTAACTTACAATTTACTTTTCTTATGGTAAAAATGCATTTTGGCATTTTTACTTACAATTATAATACTTTCTTTTTTCTTATCTTTAAAAATTAAATCTATGTCCTTTTTTGGCCTTGTAACAATAACAAATCGCTCAAAAGAACATGTGTGCAATTATTATTAGAGTAGGTCATAATTGTTATGAAATAAAGTAAAAACGTTTTAAGCGTTTTTACTTTTTTATATATTTTTGTTGGTTCATATTACAAAACAAATCGTATTCAATGTTAACAAAAATTCTTACTATATGTTTTCATATAGTAGGTATAAAGAAAGAATTATGCTTATCAGCAAAATTAGATATAGAATCAAGGTTGTTATTATTTATTAGGGTTAAATTAAAAAGAAGAAAAAAATGTGTTAACCATATGTAAAATTATTTAAAGAAAAGTGAAAACAATTACATAAAAGTAATTGTTGAAGGTTTGAAATCTTGATCTATTTTATCTGAATATATAACTGTTAGGCCTAACTAAGCAAGTGTAGAAAGATTTTGGAACATAAGTATCATTAAAGGCCTTGGACCAACGTTTTATAAAACCAAGCATAGCATTGGATTTATTTAAAATATAGGTGTAGTGAGACTGAAATGAAAGCTTACTATCAAAAAGTACGCCAAGATCTTAAATTAAATTGACGTTTATAACAAATTGGTTATTAATAGAGTATGAATACAAAATTGGAATAGAGCGACGTGTGAAGCGAATAAAAGCACATTTTTTTATATTTAGAAGGAGGTTATTATTATAACACCAAATATAAAAACGACTAAGATCATCTTGTAAAGCTAAAGCGTCATCAAAAAAAGTAATTTTTTTTATAAATTTTCATATCATCAGCGTAAATTTTAATTTCGCTGTTTAATATAGTTGATATAACGTCGTTGATAGAAATTATAAATAAACAAGGTAGAATGTAAACCAACGGTTTTTAAAAGCGCACATTTCCAAAACTCAATACAAACTATTTAGAAGTGTGACTTACACAAAAATTTGAAAATTTCATGTAATAAAAGAAAACGTGAAAATAGGACATTTTTGAAATTTTGAGGGGCCGTAAGTCCGGAATCTTTTACAATTAAGAAAAGCCGTTAACACACATAAAAGTATATTATTGAACCTTTAATTTTCATGTCTTGCCGAAGAAAAATTTGTACAGGTGCCTAAGTTACAGGTGTCTAAAAATAGCAAATTTTCAATTTTTGAGGCGTAATAACTCTTAAAGAGGGGGTGTTATAAAAAAATTTTCTGAGGAAACTTATACTAATTCTAAAAGTTCTTTCTTGTCTCAAAATTTCAGGTTCCTATCTAAAGGGGTGCCGGAGTTATGAAAAAAGAAATTTCATGCAAAATGTGGTTTTCACATAACGGTAAATTTAAATAGTAAATTACAAAATATTACATAATTTTGATATTGTTTTATATAGATAATAAAATTTTCGATCTTCTGGCGGTTTTAGATTGTAAAATTATTACGCAGAGCCCGAGATATATACATATGAAAATGGGGCTTTTTCGCAATTTTGAAGAGCTGCAACTTTGGAACCCTTTACAATTAAAATAAACCTTTAACACACGTAAAAATATATTATTGTAGCTTTAATTTTTATATCTTGCCGAAGTAAAAAGTGTACAGGTTCCTAAGTTACAGGTGTTTAAAAATAGCAAATTTTCAATTTTTAAGCCCTAATAGCTCATAAACGGGGGGTGGTCCGAAAAAATTTTCTGAGCAAACTTATACTAATTCTAAAAGTTCTTTCTTGCCTCAAAATTTCAAGCTTCTATCTATAAGCGTGCCGGAGTTATGAAAGTAGAAAAATCATGCAAAATTTGGTTTTCACATAACGGTAAATTTAAATACTAAATTTAAAAAACTTGTATAATTTTGATATAAATTTACAAAGATAAAAAAAATACCTGTCGAATGACGTTTTCAGATTGAAAAAATCTTAAGCAGAACATAAGATATATGCCTTTAAATATAGGGCTTTTTCAAAGTTTGAGGGGCTGTAGCTCCGTAATGGGGGGGGCTACATGAAAAAGTTGTTCCACAAAATTATTTTTTTTATGAGACCTACCTATGGTTAAAATTTTTTTTCTCTATCTTTAACGGTGTAGAAGTTTTGTAAACAGACGGACGGACGGACGGACGGACGGACGGACGGACAGAGTGAAACTAATAAGCACATTTTTTCAAAATTTTTTTGGAAATGTGCTAAAAAATGGGACCAAGACGACTGCCTTGAGGTACATCAGTTGTAGATTTAAACTTAGAAGAAATTACAGATCTAAATGAAATAGAGTGACTCCGATCGGAGAGATAAGAGTAAATCCAATTTACGAAATAAGTAAAAAAACCTAGTTTATTGAACTTAAAAATGATAATATTATGTGGTAGCAAGACAAAAGCTTTTCTAAAATCAGTATAAAACACATCAGTTTGGAATCCTTCTTCCATATTTTTTTCAGAAAATAGAGGTAGCTTCAACTAGATTGATGGTAGTACATTTATTTTTTACGAAACCATGTTAATATGGAAATAAACAAGGTAGAATGTAAACCAAAAATGTGAAAATAGGACATTTTTGAAATTTTGAGGGGCCGTAATTCCGGAATCCTATATAACTAAGAAGAGCCGTTAACACACGTAAAAATATATTATTGAACCTTTAATTTTCATGCCTGGCCGAAGAAAAATTTGTACAGGTGCCTAAGTTACAGGTGTCTAAAAACACCAAATTTTCAATTTTTGAGACGTAATAACTCTTAAAGAAGGGTTGCTACCAAAAAATTTTCTGAGGAAACTTATACTAATTCTAAAAGTTCTTTCTTGTCTCAAAATTTCAGGTTCCTATCTAAAGGCGTGCCGGAGGTATGAAAAACGAAATTTCATGCAAAATGTGGTTTTCACATAACGGTAAGTTTAAATAGTAAATTACAAAATATTACATAATTTTGACATTGTTTTATAGAGATAATAAAATTTTCGATATTCTGGCGGTTTTAGATTGCAAAACTATTACGCAGAGCCTGAGATATATACATCTGAAAATGGGGCTTTTTCACAATTTTGAAGAGCTACAACTTTGGAACCCTTTACAACTTAAATAAACCTTTAACACACATAAAAATATATTACTATAGCTTTAATTTTTATATCTTGCAGAAGTAAAATGTGTACAGGTTCCTAAGTTACAGGTGTTTAAAAATAGAAAATTTTCAATTTTTAAGCCCTAATAGCTCATAAACAGGGGGTGGTCCAAAAAATTGTCTGAGCAAACTTATACTAATTCTAAAAGTTCTTTCTTGCCTCAAAATTTCAAGCCTCTATCTAGAAGCATGCCGGAGTTATGAAAGTAGAAAAATCATAAAAAAAATGTATAATTTTCATATTAATTTACAAAGATAAAAGAAATACCTGTCGAATGACGTTTTCAGATTGAAAAAATCTTAAGTAGAACATAAGATATATGCATTTAAAAATAGGGCTTTTTCGAAGTTTGAGGGGCTGTAGCTCCGTAATGGGAGGAGTTACATGAAAAAGTTGTTCCACAAAATTATTTTTTTTATGAGACCTACCCATGGTTAAAATTTTTTTTCTCTATCTTTAACGGTGTAGAAGTTTTGTAAACAGACGGACGGACGGACAGAGTGAAACTAATAAGCTCATTTTTTCAAAATTTTTTTGGAAATGTGCTAAAAACAAGTACAGTGATCATATATAGAATCGAATACTATTAGCTCAAAAAGTTTAGGAATAGATTATAGTTTAGCTATTGGGTTATAGTTGATTACATCATTTTTTTTGATGTTTCTTGTAAATAGGTTTAATGAGAGCATTTTTCCAAAATTATGGAAAAATACCACAAGCTTTGATTATCATCAAAGTCTAAATTAAAAAATTCTGTTTGATTTATGGGGAAAGCTGATACCGGATAGGTGGCTGAAAAAAAGTCACGGAAAAACTCAGCAATAATCTTAGGATCACTACTAGTTTTATTGTTATACTTCATCAAAATTGGATATTCAATGGTTTTTTTTTTAGAATTTACAAATTTCCAAAATAAATTAGGGTTACCTTTAATACTGGAAGACATATTCTGAACATAATTGTAATCTTAAGCATTGAACATAATTGACAAAAACGAAAAAATATAGAAGCTCTTAACATAAAAATGCACAGAAATACAACAACAAATTTCATAACTGATACACAAACATAACGTATACAAGCAGTTGATCAACCCCATATTAGTTAAAAATTTAATAAGTAATTTACATTAGCATATTTTTGACAATTTAAATTTTTGAATAATATCCATTTTTAGTTTTAATTTTATTTTTTTAGTCAATTTTATAATATTTAAATCAATTTTTAATAAGTCTAGTTAAAATTTACATTAAATGTTTTGTTAGTCCTTAAATTAATAAATATGCATGTTTCTAGTTCGTAATCTACATGTTCAACATAAAAACATGAATCATATAAATATGTAAGTTTTATAAACAATCTTTTTATATTATTTTTTTTTCTTTTTGTTATTCTTACTGTAATTAATTTTAGTCAAAAAAAAAAAAAATTTGGTTAGATAATTTCAACATAAATAATTTTTATATACATACCTTATTGTATATATATAAATATTTAAAGCAATTTTAATAATTTACATTTATCACTATCTACTAGGCCATGAATATGGGAAAAACCATGTTCCCGAAATATCGGCAAAAAATTGTAATAATAAATTATATTAAACATGAAAATATAATTCGATTTAATTATTTATTATATAAAAACAAGGTAGAATGTAAACCAACGGTTTTTAAAAGCGCACATTTCCAAACTCAATACAAACTGTTTAGAATTTTGACTTGCACAAAAATTTTAAAATTTCATGTAATAAGAAATTACATGAATTTAAGACATTTTTGAAATTTTGAGGGGCCGTAAGTCCGGAATCCTATATAACTAAGAAAAGCCATTAACACGCGTAAAAATATATTATTGAACCTTTAATTTTCATGCCTCGCCGAAGAAAAATGTTTACAGGTGCCTAAGTTACAGATGTCTAAAAATAGCAAATTTTCAATTTTTGAGGCGTAATAACTCTGAAAGAGGGGGTGCTACCAAAAAATTTTCTGAGGAAACTTATACTAATTCTAAAAGTTCTTTCTTGTCTCAAAATTTCAGGTTTCTCTCTAAAGGCGTGCCGGAGTTATGAAAAAAGAAATTTCGTGCAAAATGTGGTTTTCACATAACGGTAAGTTTAAATAGTAAATTACAAAATATTGCATAATTTTGATATTGTTTTATATAGATAATAAAATTTTTCATCTTCTGGCGGTTTTAGATTGCAAAACTATTACGCAGGGCCTGAGATATATACATCTGAAAACGGGACTTTTTCGCAATTTTGAAGAGCTGCAACTTTGGAACCCTTTACAACTAAAACAAACCTTTAACACACATTAAAATATATACTCTAGCTTTAAATTTTATATCTTGCAGAAGTAAAATGTGTACAGGTTCCTAAGTTACAGGTGTTTAAATAGCCTGTAAATAGCAAATTTTCAATTTTTAAGCCCTCATATCTCATAAACAGGGGGTGGTCCAAAAAAATTTTCTGAGCAAACTTATACTAATTCTAAAAGTTCTTTCTTGTCTTAAAATTTCAAGCCTCTATCTAAAAGCGTGCCGGAGTTATGAAAGTAGAAAAATCATGCAAAATTTGGTTTTCACATAACGGTAAATTTAAATACTAAATTTATAAAAATTGTATAATACAGGTTATATTAATTTACAAAGATAAAAGAAGTACCTGTCGAATGACGTTTTCAGATTGAAAAAATCTGAAGCAGAACATAAGATATATGCATTTAAAAATAGGGCCTTTTCAAAGTTTGAAGGGGTGTAGCTCCGTAATGGGAGGGGTTACATGAAAAAGTTGTTCCACAAAATAATTTTTTTTATGAGACTTACCCATGGTTAAAATTTTTTTTCTCTATCTTTAACGGTGTAGAAGTTTTGTAAACAGACGGACGGACGGACAGAGCGAAACTAATAAGCACATTTTTTCAAAATTTTTTTGGAAATGTGCTAAAAAAGAAAAAGCTACATTTCCAAAAAACGTCACTAAGAAAAGTAAACATTAAAAAAATTTTAGTAAAGTTTGTCTGACATGGATTTAAAATAATCAAACAAGTTACAGAAATTGATATAATCATGAATACTATTGTTTTTTATAAATTTACACCAGGCTTTAATTTTTTTGTTTTTTAATTTCTTGTGATGTTTAGTATACCATGGCGGACTTGCTGATTTTTTTCTGTCAACAACCAACGGAAAAAACGTAATATTGAGAAAAAGAGAATTTCATAAAAAGTGTTGAGATGAGAAGAAGAAAAAAATGAGAAATCATAAGAAAGAACATAGATAATTATTAATACCTTCAAAGTTCGCTTTATGAAGATTGAAAGAGTAAGAACAAGTTACACCTATGTTTGTAAGTGAGAAAGAACAGAAAGAGAAACAAATTTGCGGATGATATAGATCAATTTTTATCAGCTCCAATGGACAATCAAATGTAACTAAATTATACCAGTTACTTTATTTATTTATTTTTTTATTTATTTATTTATTTATACTGCTTAGCACAAACAGTTGACATAAAATTTATAATATATATAATAACTAGTAAACAATCACCACAAAGAATTATTTCGACATCAGGATCTAAATTACTAGAAATATAATCAATTTGCATTAAATATTTAGGAAAAGTTTAATACTTGAATCGGGAGGAATATAGCAATTTATAATGATAAGATGTTTTGTTTGTTATTTGATTTTAATAGCAATAATTTCAATAATATCATCAGAATCAATAAATCATAAACTTATTTCACAAGAACAGAAGGTATTTTTGATAGCTATTAGCACCCCACCGCCTTTAGGAATATTATAGGAAATAAGAGAGCCATGTCTACATTTTCTGTAAACAACATAGGTAGAAGGAATTAGAAGGAGCGTCAACAGGTATATCTAGAAGACTTTTAATATTAGTAGAGTTTTTAATAGAAGAAGATTCATGAGACTTAAAAGAAAAATCTATGAGTGTGTTATTATGTAAAGTATTGCTTTCTAAAATTTTGTTTTTTCTATTGATTTTATTATTAAGTTTAGTTTGTTCATTAACCCTAGGCTTACTCACTTGGATAATAATATTTCCCAGTTTACTCCATTTTGTAAAGTTGTTAGAATGTTTCAATATGTCCATGCAAGGAGCCGGGTCGTATTGTAGAAAACAGAGATAATTTAAATTTTTCTTTCTTATTCGTTTAGGTGTAACAATCGAGGAAGAAACTGTGTCTATATTGAATTTCTTTCTTAAAAAGCTTAAGACACCATTAATACTGAAGGAGCAAGGAACACCTTTGATGACCTATGATTTGTTCGTACTTTTAGATAAGGTTGAATATTGATTTGATTGCTTTAATTTACGAATTCGGCAATTCCAATCTTCTTCCGTCCACTGAATTCCAAATTTATGAACAATTATGGGATTAGTTTGTACAGCTTTATGAACCGACGGAACACTTTTAGTACGTGTTGGTGAAGTATTACTGATGGATGATATTAACGTATTTTGGCCCTTCAGCTCTTCTAAAAGTTCAGATAACATAGAGTAGGACGAACTTAATATATTATTATGTAATGATTCAAAATTAGAAAGTATCTTATGATGATGAGCTGACAGTAGATTATTCAAACTATCTAAATCTACAAACGGGTGCTGATGACTTGGACCGGCTTCAATGACATCTTTTAAGTTTCTTTCCAGGATATTTATTTGAACAGGAATTAGTTTTAACAGTTTCTGCTCGAAACCGGAACAGGGATCATCGAAGTCCCTATTCAGAGTAACTATTTTTGTAGAAAGATAGTGCATTAAATGATTTGTGTTTTTAATTACATAGTGCATTAAATGATTTGTGTTTGGTTTGAAATGTAATGGCGTTGGCACTGATTTAGCATTATCTAGAATAGAAAATAATTTCTGTATATTATCAAACATACTTCTTAACAGTCCCTCGTAGTTCTGACTATCCTCACATATGAAATATGAGTCAAGAGTCTGGTGATACCAATCTCTACTTAATCCCATGCATACACCATGGAGTTTTCTTTTGCAAAGAGCTTTACAGATTATTGAGTAATACTTTATAAAATGAAAACAAAAGTTTAAAGTTACTTGATATAAATAAATTTATACTTTTTAAAAAAAGAAAAAAATGTTTTTTTTATAATTTTAATTAAACTTATTAATTTCGTTTAACAGAAGCAAAAGAAAAATTTAAAAAGATCAAATTACACAAATAAAAATTTAATGGAATAATTTTTTTTGTCAGAGTATAATTTTAATAGTTTTTGTTTTATTTATTATTTTTATTGTTCTTATTTTATTTTTATTTATTGTTGTTATTGATATTTTTATTTAATATCAATTAAAGTTAATTAAATGTGGCATTTGTACATTAAGTAAAAATTCAAACACTGCGAAGTGGATTAACTTTGAATAACTGAATTATATTCAATTTGTAAAAAAATAATTAAATTTAATATTAAGTAAAAACTTTTTAATAAGAACTAATTAACTTGAGGTTAGAGAAAGACCTGCAAAATAAATCTTACATAACAGATGCACCTATTCGTTATTTTTTACTTTTCTTTTTGTGCTTATTTTCATTTTTTTTTTTTTTAAGCCTTTGCTTTCATAAGTTTTCAAATTGTTTGAAAAAGTCAAACAATTTATTTTACAACAGGTAAACAGAAATTAAAAGAATGGAAAATATTTTTTAAGTGCATATGTACTTATTTAAATACATATGTATTATTTTACATCTTGAAATTTATATAAAGTATCTATATAAATATTTTTCTTTTCCAATAATAAAATCAAGTTTTTTTTTTTCGTTTCGTTAATCTTCTTTTAACAAAACAAAAATAAAAATGAACTGCACTTTGTACTTCTTGTTTGTGTTTCATTTTTATTATTTTTCATCTTAATATTCAAAAGTAACTATGAATATTTTTATCCAATAATATAATATCACTTTTTTATTTTTTCGATTCTTTTATATTTCCTTTTACTATATTTTAATAAGCATGCGAATAAAAATAAAAAAAAGTCATTTGACTTGAAAAACATTCTTTTCTTACTATTTGTATGATACCCTATTACAAACTATCTATGAATTTGTTGAAAAATTTCAATATCCTAAACTTGTTCAGTTCATTAACCGTGTCTGACAACTTAGAGAGTACCAACAACATTGCTACTTCACTTGCTAATTAACAACCCACACTTATAACCTAACTTAAAACCTAAACTAAAACAATCAATACAAGTGTTTAAACTAATAACCAAGAATATCCTACATAAAACCACATTGTTTTGTTCATTAACCTTGCCTGGCAACTTCTAAAGTACCAACAACCTTCACTTCCTACAATACAACCATTTGGAACTTATAAGCTAACAACCCACACTTTCAACCCATCTTGCAATGCAACCCAAACCAAAACAATCAAAACTAGTTTTTGACCTACTAACCAAGAATAACCTACATTATACCCATCAATCAAAAATGTAGATCAGTGGGTGGTACGATATGGCATGATTTTTTCAAATAACAGCGTGCCGCCCACCGGGATAACTACTCGCAGACGAGGTTGAAGAAGAAGAAGAAATTTCGAATATAAATTATCAACCGTCCCCTTGTTATTTTAACCGTCTCCTGATTATTTGAACGATTTATTAATCTTAAATAATTTTAATTAAATAATATATACAATTATATATATGTAAGGTTGTCTCAACACAACCAATAGATTAAGAAAAAAAATTAAATAAAAATATTCGATTTATTTTAAGAGAAAAAAAATATTGCAACCATTTATTATTGTTAAAAAAAATTAAAATAAAGTTTAAATTCTAATATTAAATCCTTTTTTTGTTTAATTTAATAAAAAAAAATATATAAATTTGTTTTTTTTTAGTTTTCTCCAAATTATTGCTTTTCAGACTTTATAAATATTTTTTCATTTTCTTTTTCTTTGCGTTTAATACAATTGTGCGCCTCTATTTATACTAAGAAAATTAGCTGTATCAAAGCAATAAAATTAATAATGTACTATTCATATTATTAACTATTCATTTTATATATATTGTGTTGTTGGGGTACACATACATAATATTCAGCTCTCGGTCAAAATTGTTTTCTACATTCCGAATTAGTGAATTTTATAACAAAAAACTTTTAAATTATTTCTTCCTATACCATTTTATTTATTTTTACCTTATGGATTGCGGTTTGTGCAAAATTAAAATAAATAGAACCGATTTAAAACTTAAATGCTCAGTTTGCGAAAATTTTATTCACGCAAATTGCGCCAATTTCAACAAAATTGAACTAGAATACTTAGAGCGGAGTAAAAAACCATATAAATGCAACAATTGCTTAAAAAGAGTATCGATAGCTAAAGACAGTTTACCTATTAATTCATCTAGTGGTGATTGTACTACTAATACCATACAACAATTCAACAACAACATCTCTAATAAATAACCCTGCATACTCTGTATGAAGAAATCATCAAAACTCAGAATCTGATGGCCGATTTAATTGTTAGAATTGAACATCTTGAAGACAACAACTCAACACTAACAAAAAAAATAGATCTTCTTGAGAATAAAATTAATTCATGGCAGAAAGAGAAATTAAACTGTGTTGATATATTAGGAGTACAAGATGTCACTAATTCTAATGTAAAAGAGAAAATAATTTCTCTTTTTAATAATGTGTTCAGAGTTGATATCAGAAATGACGACATAGAAAATTGTTATGTTAAAAAGGTAAAAAATACCAAGAGAACTAACACATTTGATTCAACAAGTTCAACAGTTAATTTTCAGCATAATTCTCATTTTACATCTAGCATCGCTGACATTAAATTTAATTCTCTCCATACCAAACTTAAAATTATGAACAAAAAAAAAGAATTGATGAAATCTAATACTGATGCTGTTTACGTTAATGAGATTAAAAATAAAAAAATTTACATTAATGACTCTCTCACCGCTTATACGCGTAAGCTTTTTAATAAAGCGAAGGAGGAAAAAAAGACAAAGAATTACAAATTTCTCTGGGTGAGCAATTCTACTATTTCTCTTAAGAAAGAAGAAGGCAGTAATATAATTAAAATTTTAAATTTAGAAGATTTAAGTAAAATAGTTTAATTTATTTTGTTTTCTCTTTGTTAACCATTTAATCATGCCTTCTTTTACATCAAATATTAATAGTAACATTAATTCTAATTTTAGCGTAAAAGTAAATGTAAGTAGAAAAAATTTTGATTCGCTATTGGTAAATTTAACATCTTTTGGAAGTATTCCTAGTATAATTTTTTTAAGTTAGACTTGGATTTTTGATGAGGAGATTAATAATTATAACATTCCAAATTTCAATTTTTATGCTTGTTGCAACAACAATTATAGTTCTGGAGGTGTGTTTGTTAAAAACGATATTAAATGCAAATTTTTCTGTTTCAATCGTATTAGTGCGGATTTTATTAAGATTATAGTTGAATTAGATAAAGAAATTTCATAGAAATGATATAAGCCTTTTTTTAAGTGATCTCGAAGTTTTATTTAGTGATATTAAGCAAAAAAATTGTATAATAATAGGTGATATGAATATTGATATTCTAGACTCATCTAAAGAAATAGATGATTATCTATTCTTTATGTCTTCTAGAGGTTTTCATTCTTTAATTAATGAACCTACACGTATTACCTCTTCTAGTTCGACATGTATTGATCATGTTTTTATTAGAAACCATATTAATTTAGGCGATTGTGTTATTTCATCTATTTTCGATGCTTCTATTACTGATCACGTTATGATAAAGCTTAATTTGGAAAATTGGGAAGATGTGTATTGTGAATCTAATGTGTCTAATGCTTTTGAAAATTTTGTAAACATTCTATCTAATTATTTACATGATTGTACCTATTCTTCAAGACAAAATTGCAAGAATTCTAAAAAACTGAAGCCTTGGATGAATATTACACTTCCAGTAATATTAGGAAACCAGTAGAAATTGCTAATTGTTTTAATAAATTCTTTTCTTGCATTGCGAATGAGCTTAGCATTAGCTCTAATCTTTTAGGTTATTGCGATTGGAATGTCATTGACGATCCAATTCAGGAAAATAGTTTTTATTTTGAACCTGGTTTGATCTCTGGTTCAGAAATTTTAGCTACTATCTCTAATTTGAAAGCATCTCCAGCTATAGGTATTGATGGTTTTAACAGCTTCATATTGAAAAAAATTTCTTTTCAAATTGTTGATGTTCTCGTTCATTTGTTTAATCTAAGTGTGTTTCACGGTTCTTTTCCGGACATCCTAAAACACGCTGAAGTTTTACCTTTATTCAAAATTGGTGATCCACTATGTATTAGCAATTACCGACCTATTTCACTTTTAACTGCTTTTTCTAAAATTTTTGAAAAACTGATTAAGCGAAGAATTATGTATTTCTTAGATAAAAATCAAATATTCAATAACTGTCAGTTCGGCTTTTTAAAAAACAAATCTTCCGAAGGAGTTTTATTGAAATTCTGTTCTGAAATTTATAATGATTTAAATAATGGCAAAACTTCCTCCGCACTCTTTATTGATATCAAAAAAGCTTTTGATTTTGTAGATCATAATCTCCTATTACAGAAACTATCCAAAGCTGGCTTCAGAGGCTTTATTTTACAATGGTTTCGTTCGTTTCTCTCAAACAGAAAACAAAGAGTGAAAATTAACAATGTGACCAGTTCTTTTACACATATAACATGTGGAGTTCCGCAAGGGTCTGTTCTCGTCCCTATCTTCTTTTTAATTTATATTAATTCACTCTTTCTGCAGCAATTTAAAGGCTTACCGACTGCATTTGCAGATGATACTGCTTTTACTTATGCTGCCTCTAACATTAATGAGTGTGCAGAGTTTATGAGTAATGATCTAATACTACTTCGTAGTTGGTTTGGTAAACACAAACTCGCTATGAGTGAAAAAACCAAATTCATGATTTTCAATATCTATAGCTCTGCTTCACAAAATTTTGATATTTTCTATCATTCACCTTTCTGTCGCTCCCTCACTATTAATTCTGTCACCGAGTGCAATTTCAATTGTTTCAAGGTTGAAAAGGTTGATCATTTTAAATATTTAGGTATAATCACTGACTCTAATATGTCATGGATTGAACACACTAAATGTCTAAAAAAATATCTAAATAATGTTATTAGACAATTATATCTAGTAAGTCTCTACAGTTCTACTAAAGTTTGCTTAAGTATTTACTATGCTCTTTTTCATTCTAAACTGCAATACGGTATTGCTTGTTGGGATGGTGCATATTTTAACAAATTACGTTGCTTAATTACGTCTCAAAAATTTGCAATAAGAGTGATCAGTAAGTGCAATAGACTAACACATACCCATAACTTATTTGTTTCATTTGGTATTCTTGCAGTAAGAAACCTATACTTCTACAAGACTCTGAAAACTTTTTTTATTAAATCAGGCTATCTTACCACCAGAGGCAATAGTTCTTATAATTTAAGAATTAATAATAGTAATCTTGTAGTAGTACCACATTTTCGGAGGATTAATTTTTGTCATTTTTATACAATAACAGCTCCAAAAATTTTTAACAAATTACCTGAAGATATTAGGATTACTAGAATACTTTCCAAATTTCTTTCTAAATTAAAGATCTGGCTTTTAAATTTCAATACTGAGAATTGCGAAAAATTTTTAAATGTTTTAATATAAGAATCGAAATTTTATTCTTTTTTTATTTATAATTTATAATTTTAATTTTGCTTTATGATTTTGTAAAATAATTTAATTCTTATTACGCAAAAAATTTTCTTTTTCTTTTTGCTTTACTTTATAATTGTAAAATTTCATAACACTATGTATTTATGGAAATGTTCATTAACTCTGTTGTCAGCAATTACATTATATACCCCAACGACAACAAATTTTGAATTTAATTTTAATCTTTAAACTAGTATATAGACTAAGTCATTATAAATTATTCGATTCATGCTATTAGAAACTATATAGCATCAGAATGATTTTTTGCTATTTTTATTTTATTCAAATTTATTATTTTCTTTAATCATGATTTATTATATCCTAAATTTTAGTATTAGTTATTATTTTATAAGCTTAATTTATGAACTTAATAATGAAATAAAAATAATGAATAAAAAAAAAAAAAAAAAAAAACTATGTACTATTTTATGAATATAACATAAAATAGTACATAGTATAAAAATATGAACGATAAAATTTTAAATGCAATTCAAAATATAAAATTAAAACATTGGCTTGAAATACAGAACATAGCTGCATTCGAATATAAAAAGTACACAAAAAAGTACATTTGTCTTATTTGTCGAAACTGAAGGTTTTGATAGTTGAAAATTTGAACAATTACAATAATTAAAAGGTAAACAAATGTTCAATTTACAAGATAAAATTAAAAAAAAATATAAATAATGATTATGAAGAAAACCCATGAGATGGATTACTGGATGGATGACTGGACGGATGTACTACTGGATAACTTGGCTACATCAGGTAATGTTTTGTGTTTATTTGTTACTAATTGGCAAGTATTGTTATATTTTTAGGAGACAATTTATCTGTTTCTACATACATATATATTTGTCCATCTAAACATTTAAATGAAAAATAAATCTAAGTTATCTATTACTATGTATTTTGATTTATTTTAATTGTGTTATGTAGTATATTACAAATTTTCTATTTTAAAATTACAGGAATTTAAAAAAATAACCTTGAATAATTGCATTGAATATTCAAATGTTGCATTGGTATATAAATTTCTTGTTGTAAACTAATTAATAATTTTAGGTCATCACAGCAGGAAATTATTTAAATAGTAAAATTTTTCTGCTTCTTCTCTGTTAATAGCCATGCTTTGTTCGTTGGCCGATCCTAGCCCATGATGAAAACTCTGTTTTATGTTTATTATCTGCTCATCGAGTTTTTTATTGAATTGGTAATAAAATTTATTCTATCCATGATTTTTAAAACAAATTTAAAATTCCTCTTTATCGATATGATGAAATATGGTTAAAGCTACAAGCGACTTGTAGTCAAACCCAACAGAAATTTTTAATATATGACTTTTATTGAGAAAATAAGTGTAACTTAGCAATTAATTTGTATTTTGAACTGGTTCCTCCATTACTTTAATTTTATTAAAAGTTGTTTATATTGTTTTTATTATTTATACGTTTTAGGAACACAAGTTTGTAAAGAGTTATATTTCCCAAATACATTTTGAAACGTTTTTAGAATCAATTTGTCGTTTTATAATTGATTTACGTTATTTAATTTTTTTAAAAAGGTGTTCATACTATAACAAACTATACCACTTGTAAACACAACAATATTGTCCGCATACATCTGAATAGTTACTTTGTAAGTGTTTCTCATTAAAAATTATACAAATCAAAACGAATCAAAATATTCAATACAACCATGTTTTGGAATATAAATAGCTAACCAATGATATTTTGCTTTGTCAGTGTTTGCAATTAAAAAAGTTTGTTTTTTAATTATTTTGGGGAGTTAATCTATAGCAAAAACTCCTTTGAAATTTTTTTTTGTTTATTTGTTACATTTTAATTCGCTGCTTATTTCTAGGGTGTTCATTAATCAAATTGACTCAAGTCATATACTTTGGTTGTTTCTTTAATGTAGTTTGATAAAAATTCTTTTTTGTTTTTTTTAATTGTTATAATAGCATCAGATTTTTCTAGTACTTGACAGAGCTCTTTATTTATTTGATCATTGAAGACAGTTCCGAAAGAGTAATTTTCAAAATTATCATTTGCCAAATCTCTAGATGGAAATTTATGCTTGAGCTTTTTTACAATTTTTTTACAAGGTTCTTTAATATACAAAATAATACAAAATATAATATACCAAAATATTTAATATACCAACTATACAAAAATCTTTCGCAAACAAGTTATTATTATCATCACAACAAAATTTTACATCCAGAAGTGCACAAGACAGTGATATTTTGTCAAATATTCATATTTACTTCTATGTATGCTATTTATAAGTTTGTAAGTGAATATGTGTTGCATGAATACGCTCTAGTGTGACAATTATTTTCTTCGGAAAAACTAGTTTCAATTGCTGAATTTGGTACTTAAAGTCTATGTACGTTTAATATAAATCGTGAAATATCAAAGTGTTTTACATTGTATGGATGTTTCGATCTTTTCCAGAGTTACTTGCATTTTCTGTC
Organism: Poecilobothrus nobilitatus; assembly: GCA_947095535.1. Classification (NCBI taxonomy): domain Eukaryota; kingdom Metazoa; phylum Arthropoda; class Insecta; order Diptera; family Dolichopodidae; genus Poecilobothrus; species Poecilobothrus nobilitatus. The sequence goes on along the minus strand of OX352772.1, from coordinate 82,955,437 downwards.
ATACAACATATTATTTTGTAATTGTCCAATGAAAACTTTCTCAAATGATATTGATATTCTACACGTTTGTAATTGTACTTGGCGTTAGCTTTTTTCCAATACAGCATTATGTGCCAATAGCACACTAAGATTAATAGTTACATGTCTCATAAATAAAGTAGTTCCTAAAATTTTCAGTTGAGATTCGTTAGAATCATCCGCAAAGAGGTAAAATTCTGGCTTTTCTAGTATTAGGAAAATTCGAACACAACATTTTTTTTTTTTTTTAACTTTTTTATTCTTTTTAATTCAATTTAGTATAACAATGAAAAAAGTTTTATAAAAATTGTTTTTGTTCTTATAAATAAAGTATTAATTCTAAAAGTAAACTTTTAATTTATTAATATTTTATCAACATATTTTATATATTGATATTTTATATATTCATTTTCTTAGTTTTGTTTGATTAATTGTTTAATCTTTACTTCTTAAACTTTTAAGAAGTAAAGATTAAACAATTAATCAAATTAAATAATCTTCTTAATCTTTACTTCTTTAAACTTAAACTTTTATTTTGAATAAATTTGTACAGGTACCTAACTTACAAATATATAAAAATAGCAAAGTTTTTAATTTTTGAGCTCTAATAAGTTTTAAACAGGGACTGATACAAAACAAAAATATTGAGGTAAGTTATGTTAATTCTAAAAGATCTTTTTACTGTCAAAATGCCAGGGATCTATCTAAAAGCGTTACAAAGATATGAAGAAAGCAAAACCTTGTAAAATGTCACCTTTACATAACGGTAAATTTAAACTCTACATTTAAAAAAATGCATAATTTTGAGTAGCAAATAATAATAATATTTTACTTAGAATTTTTATCATTTGAATTAAAATTCTACTTAAGCAAAGTGAGATAAAGGAAATCACTGAACAATAGAGTATAGTAAATTTGGTATAAAAAAGATACAAAAAAATAGAGTGAAACATCTGTAGAAAAACATATTTTAAGAATGTTATTTTTGTCCTGAACGACAGTATTAGCGGCTATGTATTAGGCATCTAGAAAATTGAGTCTTTTTTATCAACAAAGAAACATAATTAGGGGCCTCGGTGGCCTATTGGGTAAGAGCTTATAAAATACGCTGCAAACATCGAGGGAGTGTGGGTTCGAATATAACACACGTCGTAAGAGTTATTCCCCCTTACGACATTTACAGCCACGCCTGAACAGGAAAGGCTGTGTAATTTCCTGTCCACATTTATGTGGCAGAGAAATGCGAAAATGAATACATTTAAATTGTTAAAACTGGTCTTCAATTAAACAATTTAAAAAAATATAAAAATATTTTTGAGCAATTATTATTCAGTATGTTGAAAAATATTTGGAATTTTATTTTTACCTTTATAAATAATGGCAAAAATTATACATAATTTTTTTGCAACATGATTTTTCAATTTATTGCTATATGTGATAACATATTTACCAAAAATTTGGATTCTTGGATAAAAAATTTTAATTTTAAATTTTTAGTCGAATAGAGTGTAGAACTATAAGCCTGCAAATTTTGTAAAGCCGAAATACAAAAATTAAATTTTAAATATTACATTTTCACATGAGTAGACAGTTTTTCTTAATTTTTTCATTATCTTAAAAAAGGGAAATCATATTTAAAAGGGAAATGTTTATAGGTTGCTTTAATAAATCTTATAATTTTTATCTCCAGAGCATTAAGGATACTTTTATTTTACGAAATACAAAATATGGTGCATTTATTTCGTATATGCCCCGTATCTTTGTGCAAAGTTTGTAAAATAATTTCAAAAATTTCAAAATTATTAGAAAATATAAATGAAACTAATTTTTATTTCAAAATAACTAATATCACAAATTTTTTTGTCTTATTTTAATTCTGTGTTATTTTAGTTATATTTTTAAAATAGTTGTTAATTACATCAAGAATAATACAATAGTTTAAAATTAACTTGTATATATTATTATTATTTTACTTCTTTTTTCGTTCAAAAAAACAAAAAGAAGAGCTTCCATTATACAAAAAAAAAAATCTATATGAATGCATTTGAATATTTACTATAAGTAAGATGATAATTAAGAATTTTTGCAGCCCGGAGAATTGAAAACTTAAGAAAAAAAAAACAGAACCTCACAACATTAAGACGAGAAAAAAAAAAAGAATGGGTGGGAAATAGCATAAGAGAAATAAAAATAATATTCTACTATACACATCTTGACATTTTTCTACATCCATACACATTTATAAAAAATAAATAAACTTTATTTACGTACACTCATACGTACACTCAATTAAAAATTATTATTGTTAATATTATGCACTGATATGAGCTATGATGTACTTAAATATCCTTCAAATTCTTTATTTTTTTATGTCCGTTTTATTTTTTTTTTACCTTCTCTTCTCTATGCACATTTTGTATACATATCGCATTAATACGTAAATATTATATTTGTATGCATTTATATAATATACATTTATATAAAAAATTATAAATAAATAATAAATTATATTTCCCTCACTAAATAATAAATTATATAAAGTTAGTGAGGGAAATATAATTATATCTATTTTGTTCGTTTAAACACTTAAGCCTATTTATTTCTTGTGTAACTAGATTATAAAAGGGGTTATTGTCTATATTCGTTAGTTTATGTGTTCTTTCTAGATGTGAGCCTAAAATCCTATATATGTGTGTTTTTTCATTTACTATATATTTATTATCACTTGTTTTATTTAAAGTAGCACTGTTTATGTTATTGATGTTAAGTAATTCTAATTCATTTTGGTCAATATTCAAATGATTAATTCCCAAATTTAATTTTTTTCGAAATATATTATTTATTTCCGGAAACATACCATGGTTTTTATTAGGATTAATTTTTTTAATTCTGTTTTCCCAGTATGCGCTGGTTAATCTGTTTGCTGGTTCGAGGTTAATCTGTTGCTTTATAAGTGTGGTAATATTTTTAAGAATACTTTTTAATAGTACAATTTCATATGTGGAGAAGTTTAAAGGTTGCTTATAAATTCTATTTATATCATTTTGTAGACTACTTTTCTTTTTTAATAATTTTTGTAATTTTGCAGAATTGTATTTATTTAATAGGTTTTTTGAGTACGAGCATTTGGGGATGGTTTCTTGCATTGTATTTCTAATTATACTATCTATTTTTTGGAGGTGATAGCCTATATCATCGATTGAAATGTTGTTGCAATAATTTGTTTTTCGTTATTTTGATAGCATATATCGTAGTTATTATCCAATTTTTTGCAAAACTTCTTCCAATTTGTTTTGCGATAAATAAATCTAGTATCTATAATGGGCTCTTTAAATTTTATATGATTTTTTGGGATATTAAATGTCATGCAAATTGCGTTATGATCGCTATTATAAGGTAATGACGTCAATCTACCTAATTCATTTAAATTGGTTGTTTCTAATCTTATATCTATAATGGTTAAATCTAAATAAGAATTAGATCGTGGATATGATGAAATGTCTGAAGAAGCCTACATTTAAAAGTTAAATTGTTAGATTCTAACCAGTTATTTAGTTGGTAGCCTCGTCTATTGTTTGTTTCGTTAAACCATGTATGGTGTTTGATGCATTCAGATCGCCCGCTAAAATAAAGTGATTATTCAGATTGTCTAGTTTTAATATGTGAAATATTTTAGTAAATTCTTTTATAAAACTAAATTGATTATTACTTGGAGCGTATATTGAAATTATAAATAAATTATTATTATTTGAACTTAATTAAATTATGCAAGGCTCAATACAGATAAATTCATCAAATGCTTCATTTTTAATAATATCGTATTTAATATTATTTTTTACACATATTGCTGTGCCACCGCCTTGTCTTTGATTTTTACGATCTCTTCTCACGATATCGTAATTACCAATACGAAGAGTGTGCCTACTTTTTAATTTGGTTTCGTTCACACTGAGAACATCTGGTTTGTTGTTATCAAGAAATTGCATTAGAGAAAACCTTTTGCTATACGATATAAGAGAATTTACATTGACTGAGATAAGTTTTATTTCAACTTTATTGTTGTTATTGCTATTTATTATTACTAATTGGGCAATACTTTTCAAACAAAAAGCTATTTTTTTTTGTATTTTCGTTTATATTATTTTCTAGAGAAAATTTTTTTGGAAGTCAAAAATGCTATTCTTAACTTCTTATTAGCATTAGTATTATTATTATTATTAAAATTATTATTAGTATTATTATTAGTATTATTATTAGTATTTTTATTTGCTGTATTCATTATTTTAGGATTTCTTACCATATCAGCAAACGAGTTATCAGGTTGCAAACCTTTATTCATATTATATTTATTTCTTATTCTTGTATAAGATTTCAGGCATTTTCCCGATCCTGCATTTTTATTTTGTATTCTGGGCAATTTCTGTAAGTAGCCGAATGACCATGTTTTTTGTATAGTGTGCAGAATAGCTTTTCCTTTGTGTCTTCTAGTGCTATTTTACATTTACCAGCTTCGTGTCCATCTCCACAATTAACACATCTGAATTGCATTTGGCAGTTTGCTGCAGAATGTGAGAACCGTTGGCATCTTGTACATTGCATTATTTTTGGTTTTATTATATTTTCTCAGTATACTATCTGATTTTCGATTGCTTTAATTTTCATGATTTCGTGTGCGGAGCTTTCGGGTGATGCTTGTACGATAAAGTGTGGAAGAGTTTTGTTATTTTCTGTTGATTTTTGTGTTTTAAGTCTTTTGACTGATTCGAATTGTATGTGTTCATTTTCGAAGCTCTTCAGTATACTTTCTACTTCTACTTCACTTGGGTGTAAAGTAGATTCAGGCCTTTAAGAATTAAAGTAATTTTTTTTTCAAGTTTGGGTGTAAAGGTATAAAAGTCAGTGTACGTTTTTTGTAAGATATCAATTATTTCTTTATAAATATCTATATTAGTTGTGTAAATTATAAAGTGCGATTTTTTATTTTGTTTAATTAAAAAATCATTTGTTTTCATTTTAATAATCTTTTTTATAAAATCCATATCTTCGCTAAAGACATTTATAGGTGGCATTTTTTTTTTAATGATTTTACTGTCGCCATTGTTATTATGGGAACCATTTAGTTTATTATTATTATGATTTTTTTATTATTATTAAATTCAATTTGTGATTTAAATCTGCTTTCATTGTAACAATTTTTTTTATATACATTTTTTTGAGATAATATTTTAACATAATCTTGGAATTCATCATTATTATTGGTGTTATTATTATTTGTTAATTCATTTTATTTTATTTTTCTTAGTTATTTTTAAAGTATTTAATTCATTAATTTCGGAATTTTGATCAATTTCCCCGTTATTTATATTTTGCGGAAAGACTTCAAAAACATCTTCGTCTTCGTTACCACAGTCCATTAGCGGTAAGTAGTAATTATTACTAGTATTATCTGCATTATCGATATTTTTTTTATCGTTTTTGTGTATATTATTAATATAATATAAATATAAATAAATAAATTCTTTTAATTTTTTTAATTCATTCCTTAAAAGTAAATTTTCTTGTTTAAATTCTTCAAATTGTTTATTTACTTCTTTAATATTATCACTATGACTGCAGCTTTGAGGGCTATTAGTTTCACTTTCTGACACTTCACTCATTATTTTTCTTTTTTTATTGAGAATAGTTTGTTCTAATTCATTTTGATTATCGTTTTTATTAGATTACATGGATGCAATCCACTTAAAAGATATAGTTCTATTTATTATAATTATTTTATATACATAAAGTATTTCTTTTTTTCTGTTTTTTTTTGAAACAATTATTACAATTTTTTTTTTTTTAATATTTTTTAATTATGTATATTTTAATTTTAACTATAATTTATTTTCACTTTATATAACACGTCTTACTCGTATGCGGGTTGAGATTGATCGAACATCAACATTGTTTATGAGAAATGTAGGTTGGTTAAACATATCTGTAGATGTAGTTTACCCATAAATTCTACTACATTGCTACTTTGGTATAACTTTTGACGTTCTTTTGGACCACTATTATCTGATTTTCCTGTATTCGGCTTATCTAGCGTCCATCCAGAGCATTCTAAATGGGATGTAGCGGCATCTGTACCGTAATTTAATATTGATTCAATATAAGCTCTGTAATGGTAATTTCCATCTGATAGAGATTTATTCTTTCCATTTAGTTGAACGTTACTTTGTTTTATTAATGAGTGTATTAATGAGTTCCATCAGTTTTTTTGTCTTCATCTTTATTTCATTGTGTTCCATCTTTTTTTTAAATTTGTACTTTTAATTTTAGATATGTAAAAGTATTTATATGTATAATAATGACCTAATGAAAGAAATTCTATGACTGATGGATTATCTAGAGAAGCTATGGGTTTAGTTTGTAAAATTTGCAATTTGTTAGTATGTGTTTTGGCACAATTTATCCAAATTGGTGCACCATAAAGAAGAATTAATTGAAAAGTTGTGGTCATTAGGACCAATTTGTTTTCTATTGATAAATAAGAATTCCAATTTATGAATGGATAAAGTATGCGCATCGTTTTATTTATTTTATCTGTGGTTTTTGAGAAATGGGATTTAAAAGTTAATTTTGAATCTAGAGTAATTCCTAAGTATTTAATGTTGTCAACCCATTCTATTTCTGTAGAATTTAATACAATCTTATTTTGAGGAATATAACAAGACTTACGTTTGTGGGTTAAAAATATTGCTTCTGTTTTTTCCTTGTTAACTTTTATTTTCCATAAGGTGAAATATTCAGAGAAACTATTTAGAGTGGTTTTTAAATTGTTTTGAATATGTCCAGCTAAGGTACCCACTGTTAATATAGCTATATCATCAGCAAAAATTGAAACAAGACAGTTTTATTGAGCTGGTATATCAGCAGTGTATATGTTACACAAAATGGGATCCAACTGAGCCTTGAGGTACTTTAGTGTTCATTATTTAAGGTATATGGGAAGTGCCAAACACAATCAAATGACGAATTTATGTCGAGAGTAACTATACTAACATTTTTGCTGTTTCTGAAATTATTTTTAACGTAGTTTAACTAGTGGGTGGTAGGTGTTGTGCCCAGGTCTAAAACCAAATTCTTCGTTAGGTAAAATATGGTTTTCGGTAACAAAGTCTACTAGACGAGCTTTTAATAGTTTTTCAAAGATTTTTGAAATGCTTCTAAGCAAGCTAATTTGTCTGTAACTGTCTGGTTTACTTGGAGGTTTTCCAGGCTTCAATATCGGAATAATTTTAGCTTGTTTCCATGTTTTTAAACATAGGTTAAAAATACCGTCGACATCACAAGTTTTTTTACTGTACTTAAAAATTGTATCATTGCCGCTTCAATCAAAGTTTTGTAGTTTGAGTGGTTTACTTCCAAAGCCTCATGAATTTTTATACAACCATTAACCACATCTTATTTATTGCTAATCATATCAATATTTTGCTTGTGTTTATCTAAGAAGTGCATCGCAATAAGATATGCCTTACCAGTGTAACTGAAGTGTTTTAAGCCCTTGCAATCAAGTAACGGTGCAATAATTTGATTTTTTTTTTAATTATTTTATAAATCTTCCAAAAAGGTTTCGAAGTTTTATCAAATTTTGAATAGTGAATTCCATTTTGAATTTCTAAATTTAGTAATTTCTAGTTTAATAGTTTGGTTTAAGTGTTTCAATTGTGCTTTATATATCAGTGCTCTTGTACGCTGCCACTTTTTTTTAACAGAGTTGTTTCTTTTTTTAATATAGTTTAAAATGTAAGTTGGAAAAACAGTTTCAAAAGATTCTATATTAATTTTAGGAACTGCTATTTCTGTCGCATCTCTTATGGAATTTTTTAATAAAGATCCTAAAATGTTTATATCGGGCATTAAAATTTTGAATATATTTATTTTTAAAAGTTCACTTAAAATATTACCATAAGAGTTTGCTCTCAAACAACCCCATTTTTGGCTTCTGGAATTAAATTCACCACCTATAAGATAGTCACCTTTTATTCTAGAAAATTTTAAAAGATCTTGCTTAAAATTTGTTTTAATATTTAGCTGTTTGTTTTTAAGAGAGTCGCTATTTTGAAGTGGTTTACACAATACCTTAAGACATTTGCTACTATTTCCTGGAAAATAGACTACAAACATTTTTAGGTTTTTATAATTTATTATTCGCTAATTCCAGTTCAATACCTTTATTTTCAATTTGATGAGTTTGTGTGTATGGCAACAATGTGTGTTTTATTTTTGTATTTATAATAATAGCAACACCACCACCTTTATTATTTATGTGATCATTTCTATATATAGTAAAGAGTGAATTTGTGATTTTAGAATTTTGATTTAACCACGTTTCGTTAAGGAGACTAATTTGAATATTATTAGATATCACAAAATTAAAGAATTCATGACTTTTATTTTTGAATGCACGTGCATTCCATATAACAAATTTAATATGTTCATACATTATTGTATATGTATTTAATAGAAAGTTCAACTAAAATTTTTAGTTGCTCTTGTTTACTTCTGCAACTACCTAATTTACAAAATATGTCATTAGTACAAAATATGTATTTTTACAATGGGTTTAACTTCTAAGCAATTTAAACCTAGATTTACAAGCATTTCTTTCAAATCATCTGCTGGCATTTCATCCAACCCATATAACATAATCTTATAAGGGTCATGTGTTTATTGCTGTAAGTATATCACAATTTTTATTTTTAATTAGTGTGCAAATTTTGTTAAATAAGTCAGTTGAGTTGGAGAAAACATTTATGCCAATAGAAATATTTTTAATGAAATTTTTAATTAATCATTAATATGTGATGTAAAAATACAGCATCTTTATACCAGAACGATAGGATCGGGTATAATAAAATTACTCCTCCATTTGTAACACCTCGAAATAAGCGAGCTAGATATACCTTCAAAGATATGGATCGGATCAGAATCAAATTCTGAGTCGATTAAGCTATGTTCGTCCGTCCGTCAGCACGCTAACTCAAAAACTAAGAAAGCTAGAATCTTGAAATTTACACAAAATATTCTGGAAGCAATTTGTAGGTTCCCTATTTTTTTTGGTGGAGTTCCGACCAAAACTTCAGGTAGCTCCCAAACAACTAACTTTTAGATCTCCATAATTTTTTTGAAATAGAGCCATGAAATTTTAACTACTGATAGATATCATAAAAATATTAATTATAGCCGTATGATAGAATCGGGTATAATAAAATTACTCCTCCGTTTGTAACACCTCGAAATAAGCGAGCTAGATATACCTTCAAAGGTATGGATCGGATCAGAAAAAAATTCTAAGACTTTCGAGCCATGTCCGTCCGTCCGTCCGTTCGACCGTCAGCACCCTAACTCAAAAACTAAGAAAGCTAGAATCTTGAAATTTACACAAAATATTCTAGGACTAATTTGTAGGTTCCCTATTTTTTTTGGTTGAGTTTGGACCAAAACTTAGGGTAGCTCTCGAACACCTAACTTTTAGATCCCCACATTTTTTTTGAAATAGAGCTATGAAATTTTAACGGCTGATACATCTCAGAAAAATATTAATTTTGTTTTTAATAACTTTTTTTTGTAGCCCCAACCGTTACGGAGCTACAGCTTCCCAAAGGTCCAAAAAAGCTCTATATTTAAATTGTTATAGCACAAGTTGTATAAAGTAAATCTTCATTTTGAAAACGCCAAACGATTATTACTTTTATTAGCTTTAAAAGTATATATACAATAAATATATATTGGTGGCATACGGTGTCTTAATTTACCGTTATGTGAAACTCAAATTTTGCAAAATCCTTTAACTTTATTCTTTTCCATATTAACTTTATTCTTTTTGTTTGAAGAATTACACAAAAGTTAAAGCTTCAACATTATTCTCTTATTTCTGTTAACAACTTTTTTTATTTTAATAATATAGGGTTACTTTTTAATTGACGAAAGTATTACTTGATTTTTTCAAATTTTCTAACAAATTTCTTTAACGATTTTTTTTTGCATATTGTTTTACTCGATAATTTGAAATTGTTGAGGATATAATGCGTAGTACAAAAAAATGTAAATAAATAAACAACATAACGGTTGCTTGAAGAATTTTTATTTATATGATATTGTTATACATACATACTTATATAATATCATGTTTATTTACATATCGTATATGTCACTAGTGAATGAATGATAAGAGTATGGATGTATATTATATAGCGCTGTATTTACATACATATATGTATTTTATTGTACTTGTAAGAAATTATTCTGTCAATGGAATATTTAAATATAATATAATATAATATTTAAAATTATATTTATTATTTTGTACTAAGTAAATTTAATATACATTTACCGCTTAGTATTAAATGGTAGTATAGAATATTTGAAAAAGTTTTGGATTGATAATCGTTATAAGGAAGGTTAGAATCTGCTTTTGAAGAATGTACATATAACATAACATAACATAACGGTTGCTTGAAGAATTTTTATTTATATGATATTGATATACACACATACTTATATAATACCATGTTTATTTACATATCGTATATGTTACTGATGAATGAATGAAAAGAGTATAGATGTATATTATATAGCGTCGTATTTACATACATATATGTATTTTATTGTAGTTATAAGAAATTATTCTATGAATGGAAATATTTTTAAAGAAATATATTGCAATATTGCAATGTATGGCGATATACTTATAACAATATAAATATACTATGTACGCTTTAATATAATATAATATTTAAAATTATATTTACTATTTTGTAATTTATTATTTACCGCTTAGTATTAAATGGTACTATAAAATATTTGAAAAAGTTTTGGGTTGATAATCGTTATGTGGAAGAATAGAATCTGCTTTTGAAGAATGTATAAACATATAGTTTGAATATATGTACAACTCATAGTTCTAGAAATTATAAAATTCACCCAAATTATTTTAAAATACTAAAATATTAAAAAAATAATATTGTAAGCAGAGTGACAGGCTGTGAACATACTAATGGTTCCTACGGGTATCTAACAGTTGACAAAGGCAACTGTATTCTTCCTCGTTTTTTAATAAAGTAATTGGAGGAATTCATCATCATCTTTCTCCCGCATTTGTAGTGGAATAAATTTGTTTTGTGGTGTTAAATTATATTTACTTTTATTAGCGCCATTTTTGTGGCCTGTTTTTATACCCTGCACCTAAAGTATAGGGTATATTAACTTTGGTATGGTGTTTGTAACCACCAAAAGGAAGCGAGTTAGATATGGACATGTATATATATTCTGAATCAGGATCACCTCCTGAGTCGATTTAACGATGTCCGTCCGTCCGTCTGTTCGCACGATAACTCAAAAACTAATAAAGCTATCTTGATGAAATTTATATAGTAGGTTACTAATTACGAAAGGAAGGCTAAGGGCGAATCTGGATAAAATCGGTCTATGGGTTTGGATTCTGGAAACTTCCGAATGATTCAGAAGCAAACGAGATTATCTCCAAAATCAATAAAGATAGAACCTTTAAATTTTGTATAATGATGTTCCTTCCCGTTCGATTTATGTCTCTGAAATTTAAGAGGATTTGGTCCATGGGTTTGGATTTTGGAAGCTTCCAAAAGAGCACCAGAGCAAATGAGATTATCTCCAAAACCAATAAAGATATAACCTTCAAATTTGGCAGAGTGGTGTTCTTTCATGTTTTATTTAAGGCTCTGAAATTTGAGAGGATTTGGTTCATGGGTTCGGATCTTGAAAGCTTCCGAACGAGCCCCAGACCAAACGAGTATATCCCCACAACCAACAAAGATAGAACCTTTATTTTTAGTACAAGAGTGTGCTTTTATGTTTCCTTTTCTATAAAATTGGAAACTGACATTTGAAAGAATTTGAACCATGGATTCGTATATGGGAAGCTTCCGAACAAGCCCCAGAGCAAACGAGATTTTCTCCAAAATCAACAAAGATAGAACCTTTAAATTCTTTACAATGGTGTTCTGGCATGTTTTGGTCTCTTTATGTCCCTGAGATGGATTCGATGAATTGGAGTGGTAATTCGGGTACCTGACACACACCTCCCAAGGACTAACAATCTTCGAAATTAATAAAGATAGAAACTTAAAATTTTTTACAAAGGTGTCAAGTATACCCCAAGAGGATGCCTCTTTTACGTTCCTCAAATTCGAGTTGAATAAAACAGAAAAGGGAAGAAGTTCAAGCAGCTGCCAAAAAAACTTATGGATTTTTAATTTAATTCGAATTATTCAGGTGTAGGGTATTAATAAGTCGGTTGCATCGACTTACTGTTACATTTACTTGTTTTAATTTTTTTTGGTTATTAGATAATGCACTATCTACACTATCAGAATCAGATGCACGCCTTTTTTTTAGAAATTTTTATTTATATTAAATTATATTATATTTATATTTGAATATTTTTATTTAGATTAAACTTATATAATTTGGTAAATGTTACTGTAACACGAAGTTTTCACAATCGTTGTTCGCTATGATGTAAATACTACTAGTAGAGAAATTCATTGGACTACCATTACTTATCACATAATAAAAAAAAAAATATCGCCAAAAGTTTTCTTTCAACAGGAAAATAAGTAGTATAGCTAGGCGGGTTCTAGACCAGGCAGTTCACAACTGTGAAATTTATAATCTTTAGTGAAATTGAGGTAGTTATACAAAGTAGCATACAAATTATTATTGTAAAATACTACCATACAAATTATTATTGTAGAATACTATTTAGTTCTAGACTAGGAAATGACGTCGCATCCGGTGAATATAAGAAGTATGAGTAATAGATGGTAAAGATGTTGGTACTGATAAGAGATAGATCAAAAGATGTGATAAGAAAAGGTTTTTCAAAAGTTATTGAATTGTTTTTTAAAAATTTGAATACCAGGCGAACATATTGTTTAGAGAAAGAATTTAACACATTTTAGCATTTGAATTTTTATTTTTTTGTAGTCATATTCTATGATAAGAAATTTTTTATAAAATGAATAGTGTAGAATCTAAAATGAAGTCACAGGGTCATTTTCTATAATAAGAATTTTTTATTGTTTTTATAATATATATGGTAAGTGTGTTTTATATTAACAAAGAAAAAACTTTAGTAAATTACAATGATGTTGTTGTTGTTATTGTATTAATGAAATTTTAGGGATATTATGAACTTATGTTTGAAAAAAGAAATGGGTATGTGTTTTTGAGTGTGTGTGTGTCCGGTCAGAGAAATTCCTTTTTGTTTATACTATGAAGAAAACAAGTAGAAAAAAATAAAAAATTCTTATCATGAAAAATACTAGAAATCGTACCTACATACAAATCGTAGCTACTTACAAATTCTTTTAAAAATGAATAATGAACAATCTAAAATGACGTCACATTCCTTTAGTTAAAATATATAAAAAGAAAAAACTAAATATGTATGTATACTACACAGTTTTTTTTATTTTTAATGTTTTTCGATATTTACAATTTTTTTCTTGAAATTTCTTTACAATTTTAGTTAATTGTGATAGACATCTTTTAGAAAATTCTATGGAATTAATAGATGGTATATAAACATCATCTTTAACGAAATGTCTTAAAGTTGAATCAGTAAAACTTCTAAGAAATTTTATATGATGCTTGATTTCACGTCTATATTTACTTCTTAAATGCTTTTTATTTTCAAAGAAAATTTTATTAAACGTATAAACAGTTCTTGCGAACTCCATTTTATGATTAAAAGTAAAGAAAACTAATAGAGCAACTAAATTAGAAATAAAATATGAAAATGTTCAGAATTATTTTAATCTTCTCTTAGGTTGTAAATAAGTCATAAGGTAAGTTTATTAATATAGATAATGTGTTTAGATTCGATACTTGTTTTATGCTCTTAATCAGAAAGTTTTTTTTTATTTAAAAAAATTAATGCAATAAAGTACTTCGCAAATTCTATAAAAGACTAATTTTTGATAAGAAATTTAAAAAATTAGGAAATTGCGAGTTTTGGGTTATCAGCTTGATTATAATATAACTTCCTAGTTTTGTATAAGTTCTATAATAATTTTAAATAAAAAAGGGGGAAATTGTTTTTAAAAAAATGTGGAAATTTCCTGTACAATTACTTCAAATTTTATTATTAAAATATAAACAATTATGATAAGAACTAGCTGTCAGGGTTCACGGCTTGATTAAAATATAACCTCCTAGTTTTGCATAATTGATAGAATAACTTAAAAAATTAGGAAATTGTGATTTTTGGGTTATCAGCTTGTTTATAATATAACTTCCTAGTTTTGTATAAGTTGTATAATCATTTTAATAAAAATGGGGAAATTGTGATTAAAAAAATGCGGAAATTTCCTGTACAATTATTTCAAATTTTATTATTAAAAGTACCTACTATAGTACCTAAATAAATTTATTTAGAATCACCTACACAAATAAAAAATTTTATATAAAAGGAGAGTAATTTAGAATTAACTTATAATATTGAAAGAAAGTCTTAGTCTATTAAGATCTTACAATAAATATATAACAAAAAACAAAATGAGCTCAGAGGACATACAAATAATTTAAGACATTACAATTGTGTCACCATCAACAAACCTGGGGCTGAGTCGGTTCACCTATGCTCAGTCTGGAACGAGTGGTATACGTAACTACAATCAACCTGGTTCAAGTAATATAAAGACATACATTAAACCAGGCAATGCATATAAAAGAAAAGCAGATACAGCATTGCAAGCTTGTTAAACAAATTTAATGAGAAAGTGGAGAAAAAACGAACTTCAAGAAGAGTTTACCGTTATCTGAAGTTATACCACAAAAATACTACCATGTATTAAAAATTAGAAAATTGAACACACAATATGGGAAAAGAATACTGCTGGAGTTTGAAAACGTTGTTTTTTTTTTCTACCATCATACATGGTGGATTTTCTATCGGGAAATGAAATAGTATAACTGAACAACCAATCTAATATATACATGATAAGTTAGGGAAAACAAAAATATCGACTGGTTCAAGAAGATATTTTTTCGCAAGTTGGAATTAATCAATAATAAACTCGTATTTATTAATTTAATAAATAAATATTAAAAATTAAAACTAAATAATATTATCTTTTTATTTTATATTTCTTTAAAAAATTTCAGAACCCCTTAATCCATTTATATTTCCTTAAAAATCTTCAGATCCCCTAGACTAGTTGATGAAATGAAATTTTCCTCCACTAAAGCACTCTTTATTCGAATTAAACAGAAATTAAATTATTTTATTTTCAGATTGAAAATAATATTTTTTAGTATAAAACAGTTCATAGTTCGTGTAAGAATTAAAATCATGACCGAAAAATCAAAAAATATTTTAATACGACATATTGAGCTTTCTAATAAACATGAAAGTAACAGAAATATAAATGAAATAAAGTCTTATATGATTTTATGTTTTATTTGTGAACCACCATTTTCTTCAAACGAAGTTAAATGTAAATATCACGATCATTTAAATGTAAAGATCATTTAACTGGTGAATACCGTAGAGCTCATAATAGTTGCAACATAATACTCATAATAGTTGCAACATAAATTACAAAAATTAATTTTATATTTCCGCAATATTTCATAATTTAATTGGATATGACGCTCATTTCATTATAAAAGAACTGAACTCAACAATAATTAGTAAGATAGATTTACTTCCTTTAAATAAAGAGAAATACAAAGTTTTACAAAATATACTGAAAATAGTGATATCATAAAGTAACTATATACATACATAGAGAACTCACGTAGAAGAAAAAATCGTAGTCAATCTCATTGATTTGAAATCACCCCAAGATCGTATTTGGCGTTATTTCGTAAAAAGATGACCGTATTTTCGGTATACCATCAATGAACATAAGAAAAACAAAAAAATTTTTTTTTCATTCATTCAGTTCATAAAATTACAGGGCTGTCACTTTACTACAAATGTAGCAGATCTACTACTTTTTATTCATTTTAAACATCTACTACGTAGTAACAAATATCTACTACTATTTACAAAAAGTTGAAAAATCCTACTCCATTTGTTCAAAAAAATTGTTTTCATTTCTTTGTTAATCTCTGATAATAAAAAAAAAATTTTAAACGCACCATAATTATTTTATTTAAACGCTACCTTCCATATTATAATAATAAACGCAATCTTGAAAAACTTTGATAGTTGACACTTGACAGTGACACTGTTCAAATGTCAATGTTTAAAATTAAATTTGTAGATAGAAAGTTAAAAGATAAAATTAAATTTGTAGATACTTTATGTGATGTTATAATAATCAAAAAGAATAATATATAGTTTTACTTTTGATTTAATATTTTTATTTACTTATGTTAATTAATAATTAAATTGTTGAAATTTTGTTAAGTTTTTATTAATTTATGTTTTTGTGAATTCAAATTATGATTTTCATTTATGTTATTTTTGGTTGTTTTTTAAATTTTAATCTTTGTAAGAAAAGAAAAATAATATAAAAGTTCAAAAATTTGTAATTTCGTCTAATTCTTTCTTTATAATGCCTAAAATTTGTTTACTAATTCATGAAAAAGAAACTACTACATTTGCACCTAATATACTATATTTTATCTTAAATTTTACTATTTTCTCTCAACAACGAAGTGACAGCACTAATCATAATTAATTTTCTTCGAACCGAATTTTTCTTTTTCTAAAAATTGATTTTATATTGTAACATACATATTTATCTATGCATCACAAACAAAATATGTTCTTATAATTTTAAAATGTAATTTTATAGATCTCATAAAGAATAACTCTACAAAACACATATATAATATTTGAAGGCCAACAATATTTTATTATAATATTGCAAGTGTGATGTAAATTGTAACGGACATCTATTTGTTTTTATTTTTTTCTTTTTGGTTAAGAAGAATATTTTTTCTAAAAATTAAAAAAATTTTTGGATGGAATATGGAAATTTTCTAAAATATTGGTCTTAACCTTTGTGGACCCACAAAGGTATAGCAAGTTAAGATCAAATTTACTGAATGTACATTAAGGCTGATTTTTATTAGACCAATATATCAAAGAAAATGTCAGAGCATAGGCAGAACATGCAAAAATGATATGTGTTTGAAAGAGATTAAGCTAAAAAAATATCCATGAAACATTTGAAAATATCCAAGAAAGTGACCATAACCATCCAATTACATACATATGTATGCAAAAATTGTATATCTTACAAAAAAATTTCTACTACCGTGGCATTTAAATTTTGAAGTGTCAAAATATAAACAAATGTTCAATTTTATTTTTTAGTGAGAAACTATATTAAAATGACTTATATCGACTTATGACTTATATGACTTATATCGGTATAAAAATATTATTAATAAACTGTGTATATTATTTTTAACAACTTTATAAATAAAAAATTTTAAATTTTTAACTAAATATGAATACAAACATTAATAAATTAGGTTATGAACAATTTTAACTGTCAAAGTGTTGCTGTAATATTTTTTAATAATATAATTTTTTTTCTCCCTCTTTCCCACTAATAGTGCACTATATTTTCCTTTTTTATACTATAAGGAAACCAGTCTTTATGACTATAAATAGATATATTGTAATTCTATCTAGATAGCAGAATTCTTAAAAGTATTTTTTGATATTGAATAAGGTAGCTACATATAGTTTGTCATATTAAAAACCAGAATTTAAAAATTTTAAAAATTAAGAAGGTATTTTTTAAAAGAAAAAGCATTTGGTACCAAAGGGTTAAACAACTTACCATATCTTTACAAAAAAAATTTAATTAAGAAGAAACAATTACATGAACAATAAAAAAGTTATTTTAATGCACGATATTAATATAACAACGCCTTTTTACGTACAAGCCGGATTTTCAACGAAAACTTTGAAAAAAAAAGGCAATTTGTGTACAAAATAAATTGAGTGATCCGATTCGGCTTGTAAGATATTTAGGCGTTGTTTATAAAATATTTTAAAATTTTTTATGAATATATTTTTTTGTAACATATATTCATAAAAAATATACTGTATAGAATATACATACATTATCTGTATAGAATATACATACATATCTATACAGATATTCCTCTCATAACACTTTTAAATTTTATTTTTAGAATATAAAATATAGTATATAGATATTCGCCTTGTAACACTTTTAGAAATTATTAAAAAAATTTGAGAAGTTTGTTCGATATTGGTATTATAATACGGGCAATTACTCGACCCAAGCTTTAGCCAAAGTTTTTTTGTTGCTAGAAATAACACCTAATAAACTATTTTGCAATTATAATAATAAAACATTTTTTGCTTATTCGATTTTCTCCATCTAATTAAGTCTCTTAGAAATATATTAATGGATTCCGATTTAAAAACCTCAGATGGTTTATCGGTCTATTATAAGTTTTAAAGATCTCATAGAATTATGGGAAGTTCAAATAAATTGAAAAATTAAGATGTGTACCAAATTAACTAGATATGTTATCTAGATATTAATCCACATACTTTTGAAAAAATAAGAGTTAAATTAGCAAATTTTAGCAAAAATTAACAAATATTTAGTAGTACAGTGAGTGCCGCTATTAGAAAAATAATTGAAACGTTTGGTTTTAAAAGTATTACTAAAGAAATTACAAAAATTTTGAACATATAGTGTTTAATAAACTTTTTGATTGTCTCAACAGTGGATCATTATATTCTGATAATAAATATCGATCTGATATTAAACTAAATAGCTTGTAGTTTGAATTTTTAAAATATTGTAAGATTGACTAAAAAGAAAAAATATATTTTAGAGGGAATGAAAATAACTTTAAATGTATATTACACATTATACACATTTTTTCATATTTTATACTTTCACAATAATAATTCTTGTACCTATGGTTGGGTTATGAAAACAACTAACATTAATTAATAAAAAATCGAGGTAGAATCGAGGTTTTTCTTTTTTTATGAAGTCGAAAAAATTATGTGAAGAAATATATATAAATGTACATACATCAATTGACATACAACCAAAAAAAAAAAAGAAAAACTAGAATAAAACTAAACTAAAATACGATCAAGTTGATTTTACGAAATTAAAAAAACTGTCTAACTTTTTTCTTTCATGTGAAGAGATACTTTATGTATATAGTTACTTTATGGTGATATTATATTTAGATTTATAGACTCTTATAAATTTTTAGGAAGTAGTTTAGATAGTTTATCTAAAAATTTGAAAATCTAAAAATGTATCTATACGAACTAAATAAATCTAATATAACTGATAGTGAATACAATCATGCTCGAACATTGTGGCATGAATTTAATATTAAAAACCTAAGAAAATATTCTGACTTATACCTAAAAAGAGACGCTTTATTACTGACAGATATTTTTGAAAAATGCAGAAGAAATTGTATGAACACTTATGACTTAGATCCGGAGCATTATTCCACTTTACCAGGATTTTCCTGGGATGCTATGTTGAAATACAGTAAAGTAAATTTTAAATTATTAACAGATGTTGATATGTTATTATTTGTTGAAAATGGTAATAACTTGCATAAGACCCAAGTTTGCAAACGCTATTCTCAAACTAATAATTTATATATATGGCAAATTATGATTCAAACAAGTCATTATTTTATATAAGTTATTTTGATATTAACAACCAATATGGTTGGGCTATGAGCCAATATTTACCTTTAAAAATATTTGAATGGGAGAAAGATATTAATAAATATAATAAAGAATTTATATTAGGAATTTCTGATGAAAATCCTATTGGATATATATTCGAAGTAGATATAAAATATTCTAAGGAGCTTTATGATTTACACAGAGATTTACCCTATTGCCCTGGACATTTATCAATAAATTCAGGTGATAACTGTGATATAAAACTTAAAACTTGCTGGCATGGGCGTTATGGGCGTTAATTGCATCCCCATATTTCAAAACGTCTACTATTTTTAAAGAAAATTTAGTTGCAATAAACTTTATAAAACTGAAATATTTTTCAATAAACCAATTTATGTAGGTATAGGCTATATTAGATATTTGAAAAACATTAATATAAGAATTTTTTTATGATTACATGAAAAAAAATTTACAAAAGAATTGTAGTCTTTTATATGCTGATACATTAGTCTTATTTTAGAAATTAATAAAATAAATAAAAAAAATTTTTAAAAAAACAGCTTTTTTGAACTAAAAAGTAGAAAATAAATTTTTAATAGCAAATTTTTCTGTAATTTTCTAAACTATATTGTTACAATCGAGATTTCTTTGAAAAAGTTTATTTCAATATGTCAAATATATGTATATATGAATATAAGTATACATAAGTTTTAAAGTCTGTGAAATTAATATAAAAGCTGGATGCAAAAATGAAAAATATAAGTTTATAGTTATGCGATTGTTGCTTCCAGCTTTTATTTTAATTTCACAGACTCTAAAACTTATATATACTTATATTTATATATATATTTCTATAATTATATTATTACCTGTTATAATATAGAATATATTGAATTTTTTTATTATTAATTTATTGTGGCAAAATTTTTAAAAAATTAGGAAAACGTTGCATAGCTAAATTCAAAATTTAAAAAAAATTATTGCAATTTTATAATGTTCTTTATTTCCACTTAAAAATGCGACGCTTTAAAAACTTTGATTTATATACTGCCTTGTTTTTTTCTTTCTTTTATAGCATCATATTTTAATATTTCTTTTTTTCTATCTGTTATGTGTGTAAATATCAGATGTGCACATATACATAAGAAATAGCCTTTAAAAATATTTAAAAACAATCAAAGTAACATTTTTTGTTCTCTTTTTATACCCGTACGATAGGATCGGGTATAATAAAATTACTCCTCCGTTTGTAACACCTCGAAATAAGTGAGCTAGATATACCTTCAAAGGTATGGATCGGATCAGAAAAAAATTCTAAGACTTTTGAGCCATGTCCGTCCGTCCGTCCGTCCGTCCGTCCGTCCGTCCGTCAGTCCGTCCGTCAGCACGCTAACTCAAAAACTAAGAAAGCTAGAATCTTGAAATTTACACAAAATATTTTGAGAGTAATTTTTAGGTTCCCTATTTTTTTTCTTTGAGTTTGGACCAAACCATAGGGTAGCTCTCGAACACCTAACTTTTAGATCCCCACATTTTTTTGCAATAGAGCTATGAAATTTTAACTACTGATAGATCTCACAAAAATATTAATTTTATTTTTAATAACTTTTTTTTGTAGCCCCACCCGTTACGGAGCTACAGCTCCCCAAAGGTTCAAAAAAGCTCTATATTTAAATTGTTATAGCACAAGTTGCATAAGGTATATCTTCATTTTGAAAACGTCAAACGATTACTACTTTTATTAGCTTTAAAAGTATATATACAATAAATATGTATTTGTGGCATACGGTGTCTTAATTTACCGTTATGCGAAACTAAAATTTTGCAAAATCCTTTAACCCTTCTATCTTCTAAACGGTTTAAGTTGGAAACTTGAAATTTTGACAGAAGTTAGATCTAATAGTTCTTTTTTTCTATCTGTTATGTGGGTAAATATCAGATGTGCACAATATATACATAAGAAATAGACTTTAAAAATATTTAAAAACGAGGAAGAGTGCAGTAGAGTAGACTGTGTCAACTCTGGGATACCCGTATGAACGTAATATATCCTGTTTCTATAAAACTTGATCATCTTTTAAAAACATTCAGATGTTTTAGTACCGAACTACAGAGATATATTTATGTAAATTGTGGAGTTGTATGATAGCTAAAATTTCAGCCTCCTAGATCCTCTATTTTTTGAGTTATAGTGCGGACGGACACTGAGTTATTTTCATTTAAAAAAAGAAGTTGTATGGCAGCTATCAGAACCCGTCGCACCACCACAACCAAATTTTGCAGAAGTTGTTGCCATAAAACCTGATCATCATTTGCAAGATTTCAGACGCCTAGCTTCATTAGGTTTCAAGAGGTGCAAGAAGCCTGAACCGGCTGCTCTAGACCAACCAAATTTTACAAAAGTTGTTGGCATGTAACTCGACACCTCTTTACTAAATTTCAGATTTCTAGCTTCAATAAACACTGAGTTATTCTCATTTAAACGGAGAAGTTGTATGGCAGCTACCCGAACCCACCGCACCAGCACAACCAAATTTTACAGAAGTTGTTGCCATAAAACTTGATCATCATGTGCAAAACTTCAGAAACCTAGCTTGAATAGATACTGAGTTATTTCTATATAAAGATAGATGTTGTATGGCAGCTACTCGAACCCGCCGACCGAAAATGTTGGATTTAAATAGCAAAACTAACAATTTTGTAAAAGTGACGTAAAAAAAAATTCAGTCTCCTAGCTCCTTTATTTTTTGAGTTATCGTGCGGACGGACGGACGGACGTACATGGCTTAATCAACTCACAATTCGATTCTGAGCCGATCCATACCTTTGACACTATATCTAGCTCGACTCCTTTAAGGTGTCACAAACGTAATGGCAAATTTATTATATCCTTGAACATAGTTCATACGCGTATAACAATCAAAGTAACATTTTTTGTTCTCTTTTTTTTTTTTTTTTTCTATTCGTTTTTATTTTTCTTCCAGTATTACATTTTACTTTTTTTTCTGTTATTAAGGTACGCTAAGAACTTATTTTTGTTTTTAATATTAAATTTATGCATACAGTCTATTTAAAAAATAGAAATTATTAGCTATAGAACATTCTGAATTTTTTTTTTTTTCGTTTATGTTAAACGTCCATTCATATGCATACATAAAATTTTTTTTTGTTCGTTTATGTTTACCGTCCATTCATATAAATATAACTGTTGCCTATATATTAAAAAATAATAAATCGATGAATCAACTAAATAATAATAGTTGGGAATTTGGGAATTTGGTGTAGTAAAAAAATTTGGTTTTAAAAGTATGTAATTGAGGATATATGTATTAAATTGCTTACTTCTAAATGATAATGTTTTTGAATTAAAAAAAAATTATTTTGCTTTTTCTAGACGATGTAGATATATATGTATGTATGTACATAACATATATTTTATGATTAATTCATAATTACTGTTATTGAAAAGAAAAATATTGTTGTTATTTACTATTTTTAAAAAAGACTGGATTTCTTATTTTTAATATATTCTTTTTGTTGTTTAATGTTTTTACATAATTGGAAATATATTCTTAGTTTTTATACTTCAGGAAAAGACATTAGTGATGCAGATCATCATTCCCTAATAGATCTTAATTTAAAGGCAGCTCCCAATTTAGATATCAATGTTAGGGCCATAATATGCGATTTTAATATGTTAAGAGTTTCTATTTTAATTATAATTAAGAAAGGAAAACCACATATCTATATAAATATTATAAATAAACACATTGCTTTTATAAATAATAATGTATACTAAAAATCAATTGATTTGATGAAAAAAAACTTAAATTTAACACTTGCTTACTAAATTTTAAGTAAATGCATATTAAATTTTACACTGTGTTCTCAAGTGCGGCACATTAATTTGTTTACACATTCATATCTTTCAAATTCATCGCTTTCAAACCAAAAATATTTTCGAAGCACATATTATTACATATTTTGAAGTATGTATCTATGTATATGTACGCATACAATGCAATGGTCTACATAAAAAACAATAGTCTTTTATAGAAAAAAAAAAAAATTTATGTATTATGTATACGTATTGGTATTGGGGAGTTTAGTAAATTTAGATAAAATGTTTTATTTTGGTTCTGTAATAATTCTGTTATATCTTTGTATGAAAATTTAATTTTGAAATTAAGCTAATTTCTCTAATGTTTTTCGATATTATTATTTTAAAATCATCTATTGCCTGATCTGATCTAATGAAGAAAATTTCAAGTCTCTAGCTCAACGAGAAGTGTGTTTAAAATGGCTTCTAAGATTCCATCCTTTACCCAACCAAGTTAATAAAAAGCTGTTAAATAATAAAAATATGTCTGATATAATTAAAGAAGGCTATTATGAACGGTTTGACACTAGTGATTATCCAATGAACAATAAGTGGCAAATTCCTTTAGTAAACAAAAAAAATGATAGGACTAATGAAAGATGAAATGAATGGTAAAAATATAATAGAATTTATTGGTTTAAGATCAAAAATGTATACAATTAAAGTTGAAAATGAAGAATATATAAAAAAATTAAAGGTGTTAACAAATCTATTGTACAAAACAAAATAGAATTTAGTGATTACAAAAACTGTTTAGATAAAAATAAAAATAAAATAATTATACAAAATTTAATAAAATCAAAATATCATAATGTAACTAGTATAAGACAGAAAAAATAGCTCTAAATTAAAATGAAGATAAAAGATTTTTATTAAATAACTCATATGAAACTTTATTTATTTATTAAATGAGAATAATAATACAAATTAGTAATTTTAATAATTTATTTATTGAATTAAGTAGCATTTATTTTATTAAATAACTCATATGAAACTTTATTTATTTATTAAATGAGAATAATAATACAAATTAGTAATTTTAATAATTTATTTATTGAATTAAGTAGCATTTATTGAATTAATTATAATTTTATTTTTATTTTTATTCGATAATCTCAATCTAGGAATATGTTCCTTTGTACTAAAAAGTAGTTGAGACTAAATTGTATGGGATACGGAAGGGAAAAATGCGGATAAAGGGGAATGAGACT
The DNA here is from genome assembly GCA_947095535.1 of Poecilobothrus nobilitatus. Classification (NCBI taxonomy): domain Eukaryota; kingdom Metazoa; phylum Arthropoda; class Insecta; order Diptera; family Dolichopodidae; genus Poecilobothrus; species Poecilobothrus nobilitatus. Next base: position 82,930,629 of record OX352772.1, on the reverse strand, counting down.
GTAATTGCGTCATAAATTTGTTAAGATTCGTCTTGAATTTGTGCAAATTGTAATTCAAAAAATCGTCAACTTTTGGAAACACAGAGGATGGTAATAGGTACCACATTTTTGCAGTTCTGACAACAAACGAATTGCTATAACCAGTAGAGTACCGTTTAGGATTTTGCACATAATAGGCATGAGCACTTGAGGCCACTCTAGTGGTGCGGTGGAATGTTTTGAAAGATGGCATCAGCGATTTTATCTCAACTGAACCAGTGTCATTACCCACAAAATATTTATAAAAAAGGGAAAGGGCTCCAATATTACGACGAATGCCAAGAGAAGTGAGACAAGCAGTTTCAACGGAGTCGCCAATAAGACAAATGGCGCGTTTTTGATTCGATAGAGGTAATTCAATGAAGCAAGTGAGGCGCCAGCCCATATATGGGAATTCTACTCCATCTTGGGTCGTATATAAGCCTTATAGATATTAAGCAAGTCCTTGGATGAAAAATATGCCTTGCACCTAAAGAGGAAACCTAAGCATTTAGTAGCACTTTTTGCTATATCAAAAATATGATCATTCCATATCATTTTTTGATTTAGCTGCATGCCTAAAATGCAAAGGTTTTCTGATTGTTGCACAATTTCATCATGGAACCTCAGAGTATGGTTATTATTCGTTTTCTTTAGTGAGATCTGACAACATTGAGTTTTCGTGGTGTTAAACTCCACTCTGTTGTTAGTACCCCAGCTAGCAATTATGCCTAAATCATAGTTGACCGTGCTGAACATAGTAAGCCATTCTGCGTTGACGGTGGTGTTTGTGACATTTAATTTTCTAGGAAATGCGTAATATACCACCAGAATGCTGTCGTCGGCGAAACTGTGGATTGGATTGAAGGTTGTAGATAAGAGATCGTTGATAAAAATCAAAAAGAGAGTTGGGGCAAGGACGGATCCTTGTGGAACGCCAGCAGTTATTTGGAATTTGTCGGACGTGTAACCGTAGACTAGAACACGAATACAGCAATTCGAAAGAAAATCTTCAATCCATTTACATAAAGTAGTTCCAAGGCCTATAGCTTGGCACTTGCTCAAAAGAGCACCGTGCCAAACTCGATCAAAAGCTTTCGAAATATCAAGAGCAACAACAGTACATTCGCCAGAAGAGTGAATGCTGCTGTTAAGTTTTCCACAAATATATATCATAAGATCGCCAGTGGATCGGTTAAATCTAAAACCATATTGTCGATCATTCAATATACCATTAACATCGAGATATTTCCTAAGCTTTTGGTTTATGATCGTTTCCATAACTTTGGAAATAATCGAAATTATAGCTATAGGCCTATAGTTGGAGGGGTTGCTTTTGTCACCTTTTTTGGGAATTGGTGAAACATGAGCAGCCTTCCATTGACTGGGATATATCCCAGTCGAAAATGATAGGTATAAAAGGTTGCGAGTCCACTCCATCGCAAGGATTCCATAAAAATATGTATAATAAAGAATTTTATTTAAAAAAAATATATATCAAGTTTTATTTTATAGATAATTATTTTATAATTCCCAGGATTTCTGTCGGCTTATGACATCTTACAACAATCTGAATTTTTTCCTTTTTCATCTTTTTTAATTTTTACACTGCTTGATGAAGATGAATACAAACATAATATTATATGATGCTGAAGTCCTAGAAAACTTTTTAATTGTATGACTTTTATAATCCAATTAAACTTTGTGAATGATATTATTTAATACATTGGTTCATTTTTAAACTTTTAAAATAATTAAATCAGCTTTTTTAATAAATAAATATTTTGCTTATTTTTCATAATTTTTAATCTTGTTCATCTAAATCAAACACATTGCTTATTTTTAAATTTATTTCAATCCAAAAATTTTTCTCGCTGCCTTTTACATACATTTTTTTATAGTTCTACATATATTTTTAAAAAATTGATGACTTCACAAAAATATGCTGTACCATCGAACCACTTGAATCCATGATGATTCTTTGTCAACCATTTATTTATATTTTTTGCTTTTTTGTTTAGATACTGATAGCCAAATTGAGGTTTAATTATAAAATCTTGTATTTTGTTTTCTGATGATAGAGCTGATCTTTCTTTTAAAATGAATTTATTATCATTATCCCTAAAATCTTGAATATCAATAATAACGTAATCCATTTTTAAATAAAACTGACTAAGATTGTTTTAAAGAATTTTGTTAACTCCCCATGTTAATGGTTGTAAATTCAATTAAACGATCGTTCAAAATAAGACAATAAGCTGCAGTATTGTCTGGAATTGGCTTGAAAGTTTTTATCTCAATTTTAACATCAACTCTCCCATTATTACATTTTCATTTTGATAACGAGTATCAATTACAAAGATCGGTGAAACATTTTTAAATTTGTCGCATGAAAGTAAAGGTTCTGATATTAAATGGTTTTAATAAAAACTTCTGAAACTCAAATATGTTTCATATGCTAAAGCATAATTTTGGCTAGTTTGTAGAGCTAAAATAATAAAACGAGGGTTTTTCAAGTTGTGAAACTGTTTAAAGAATACAAATTTAATGAGTAACTCCTGCTGTTCATGTAGGACATAGTTGTAATTCCCAATTTCTAAAAGCAATTTTCATGTGAGAACCACTTTCAATACTTTTATATAATTTTAATTTTTGATTATCTGACAAAATAAATTGGTGAACTCTCCAGCATATTTTTGTAATTTGTTTTATTTTCAATTTGTTTGAAGGTAACATCTTCTAAGTTTGGTACAAAGTTTACATTCTTAATTCCTAAATAATATGGTAATGTTAAATTGTTTACAATTTTACTTTCAGAATTTTTAAATGTTGCATCAAAAAAATGCATTACAATTTAAAAAAAAAAATCAGGTTTTTCGGTTTTTTTAGGTAACGGTAAATGGTAGAGAACTCGTTTCTCTTTTAGTTTATAGGTAAATTGTTAAATTCTTATTGTCTATATTCTGAAAAAAAATATTTAAAAAACAATAACCTGTTCTCGAGAAAAACTGGTTTTAATGAATTTTAAGATGCTTTTGTTGTTTTACCGTTATTTAAATAACGGTATGTGAAAATTAACTAAAATCTTTTTCTTCCGTCCGATAATTTTTTATAAATCAACTTGTCGAAACTAAAGTTGCCTGCAAAAGGTTGAAAAATTAGGAAAACTTAAGATTTTTCTATAACAATTTGGGATTTTGATTTACAATATTTTAAACAAGATAACGTACCCGACTCAAAAATGAAATGGTGAAAAAAAATTTCGAATTTATAATATTATGTTGGAATTAAAAAAAAAAATTCAAAATTTAGAGCAAAGAATACTTTAGAACGGGTTCCATGGTTCCAGAACTGCTTTTATGAATCACAAAATATGTATGTGAAAAATATAATTACGGGAGATTTTAGAATTGGATACAAAATAGGAGTTTCAATATTTGTTTAGTCGCTCTTTAAAATTATTTGTTGTTGAAATATGTATGTAAAACATATAATTAGGAATGATTTTAGAATTGGTTACAAAATCAAAATCAAATATGTATGTAAAAAAAAATAATTAGGAATGATTTTATAGTTGGTTACAAATTCAGGGCTCTAGTAATTTATTTTTTTGGGGTTTGAGGGTGGTAGCTCCCACTACTCTAAATGCCTTGCTGTTGAAATATGTATGTAAAAAAATAATTAAGAATGATTTTAGTGTTGGTTACAAAATCAGGGTTCCAGTAATTTCTTTACCGGGGGTTTGGGGGCGCCAGAGCCCACTACTCTAAGTGCCTTGATGTTGAAAAATGTATGTAAAAAAAAAAAATTAGGAATGATTTTATAGTTGATTACAAAATCAGTGTTCCAGTAATTTGTTTAGCGGGGGTTTGGGGGCGGCAGCCCTTACTACTCTAAATGCTTTGCTGTAGAAATATGTATGTAAAAAAAATACTAAATTAGGAATGATTTTAGAGTTGGTTAGAAAATTAGGATTCCAGTAATTTGTTTAGTGGGGGTTTGGGGGCGGCAGCCCCCACTATTTCAAGTGCCTAGCTGTTGAAATATGTATGTAAAAAAAATAATTAGGAATGATTTTAGAGTTGATTACAAAATTAGGGTTCCAATAAAAACAAAAATTAAATAGAAAAAAAAATATTTATTATTAAAAATTATTAAAGTTTTTCTAATTTTTCACCTTTTTGCAGGCAACTTTTGTTTAGACAAGTTGACTTATAAAAAATTGTCATATATTCCTCTACAAGAACAAAAATAGTAGTATAGCTAGACGGATTCTAGACCAGACAGTTGGCAACAGTGAAATCGTTGGTGAAATTGAGGTGGTTATACAAAGCAGCATACAAATTATTATTGTAGAATACTACCTTACAAACTACTATTGTAGAATACTATTTAGTTCTAGATCAGGAAATGTCGTCACATTCGGTTTAGATAAGAAGTATGAGTCATAGATGGTAAAGATGTTGGTACTGATAAGAGATACGTCAAACGATGTGATAAGAAAAGGTTTTCCAAGAGTTATTGAATTGGTTTTTAAAAATTTAAATACCAGGCGAAGATATTGTTTAGAGAAAGAATTTAACACATTTCAATTTTTATATTTTTTCAAGTCATATTCTATGATAAGAAAACTGCAAAGCGCGAGTTCATACAATGAATGTAGCAATTATATCCACAATTTGTAACCATAATCATGCTGGTAATGCAGCTATTGTAGGTGTTAAAAGAGGTTTATCAGATTTGAACGAAAATGCTTTGTCAACTAATGATAGCACGCAACGTATTATTGCTGAGCGCTCCACCAGTTTGATGAAGGCAGTAGCAGAAAATCGGTTATTACTGTTTTCTACAAAAAGCAATTTGAATTTTTTATCTGAATCAAATGATTGGTACGTAGATGTACCATTTAAAACTGTACCTCTAATTTTCACACAGTTATTCACCATACACGGTGTTAAAGAAAAGTTATCAGTACCTCTTGTATTTGCATTACTACCAAACAAATCCACTAAAATTTATAAGTAGTTATTTGAACAGCTCAAAATATTATGTCCTAGCTTAAATGCTATGTCTATTTTATCTGATTTTGAGCAAGCAATTGTAAAGGCCGTTCAGTTATCATTTCCTTCCACCAGACAAAAGTTTTGTTTTTTTCATTTTTCCAAAATGTTTATCGCAAATTATGTGATGTAGGGTTCAAAACTAATTATGACCAAGATACAGAGACAAATGATATATTTTCCGAAGAAGTCATCGAAATTTTAGATTACTTCGCAGATAATTAAATCGGGCGAATAGATGTTCACTACAAAAGTATAATAAGAAGGAGAAATCCTAGATTTGCTATTGAAGCTGGAATGTTCACCAAGTTACAGAAAAGGAAACACCAAGAACAAATAATAATCTCGAGGGATGGCACAATGGCTTCGCTAAATTGGTTTCTGCCGAACATCCGACAATTTGGAATTTTCTAGAAAATTTGCAATTCAAAAATGAAATAGTTTTAGAACAAATATTTTCTCGAATGCCTATGCCTCAAAAAAAAAAAAGATATCGCGATTATGACTTGAGAGTAAGAAGTATTGTCTCCAAATATGAAAGTATTGACGTAATTGAGTTTTTACGTATGCAGTTGCTCACAATATCGTTGTTTAAATTTAGAAAAAACAAACATAAAACTTAATAAAGGTAATTAAATCTAAATATACAGAAACAATTTAATATTAAAAAATAAAAACAATTAACAGAAAAACAATTCACACCAAAATTTAGAGAAATAATAATAGAAAAAAATAATAATATTTCACAAAAAATCGCGCAGCTTCAATTAAAATAATAAATTGGAAAATATTTCATGAGATCTTGGAGATATATATAACTCCAGAAGGTTGAGAAAGGACATGTGTTTTAAAAATTTGAAATTGGTACAATTAGATAATCATCAATCAAAAATGAAGTAACAAACAGTTTTGGAGTTGATTGTCCTTTTGCTGAAGAAGATAATTGGGAGTTAGAATTAGAATTAGACAACATATTAATTCATTATCATTAAAAACAAATGAATATGAAGAAAATCAAAATGAGTTGAAAAAGTTGAAAGAAGTCGAAAAGTCGAAAAAAATGATAAGAAGACGATTTTATGATGGAATTACATTTATAGCTTCAATAGAGAATATTTATAATGAGAAAAATAATAAAACAAAAATTGGCGATGTGTTAACTAATTTTAGAAATTACTTAAAACTTCAAAAGAATAATATCTAGATTATAAGAAAGCTTATTCAGATGGAAGAGACCAATTTTTATCGCTTTTTATGTATGTTTGGTTTATAATAAGTCAAATAAAGTCTGTACACAATAAAGAAATTTCTGGAAAATAAAAAGTATATATAAGTTATACATTTTTATTTTCTAATTTATCATTATTACGTGAACCTTTGATGAAGATATATCATATTTTTGTAAAAAAAACGATGATATCATTTGTCTTATTTATATTCTGTTTGCTAATTCAAACAAATTCAGCACCAATTCCAGACGTTAAGTTAGATGAATCAGCTTTTGGAAGCACATATTTTAATATATTACTTCCGAATATTGAAATCATGAAATCATTCTTATTTTTATGACCAGAATGATATTTGTTATGATGGAATAACCCAAACAAACATCAAAGTACTTATCAGCCAGGAAGGACTACCTACTGACTATCAACATAAGTATAAGTATTTCTAATGAAGAGGTTGCTAAAGATTTATCTTCATACAGGCGGCATATTGATAATAAGTACTGAGAACATCTAAAAAAATCAGAGAATCTTGGAGAAATTATATGATAAGTAATCCATACTGATTAATAATACAAGTTTTATGAATACAGAATCAAACAAAATAAATATAGGAAACTTAAATATTTTATACTTAAACATTTGTAGCATAAGACATAAAAAATTACTGGAAATTGAAGCATTAATTCATAGTTATCATAGTTATAAAAAAAAAAATTAAGATAATATGATAATTTAGGTATGTATTTTACTTTTATATATTTCAAAGCTTAATTGACATATTTATGTTTTTATACATACTTACCTAAAATTAATTTAAAAATCTTTTATTATGAATAAAGTTAATTTATCCCATTTACAATTTTTTTGTTTCTTTCATTCAAACAAAAAATAAAATAATCTTGAACTTTAGCAAAATCATAATGTAGGTGAAGAAAATAATATAGCTGAACTAATTATAAAACGAAATTTTTTTTTTTTTTTGATAATGTTTTATTTACTGATAATTTTTTTTGTTTTTGTTAACAACATGAAATAAAAATTCTAAACATAAATGACCGCAATTATATGAATTAAAGTTTTGATATCTATCATAATTATAAACAATTTTATTTCCTAAATATTTACTTACTTCTAATGGAGGTTGTAAATTTCCAAAGCTGTCAAAATATTGTATGGTTTGAGAATTTTTATAATAAGCTACCCAGTGCGTTCCATTTCCAATAGAATTATCTAAGCTATTTAAGTTTTTTTTTCCGAATTCTTCTAAATCATCATTGGTAAGTGCTCTTTTGGGTAGCTCATTTAATGGTTTTTTGGATTCTAATAAAGATCCGATCCTTTCTTATATGGTTTTAAGTGAGTAGTAATAATATGTACGTTCTAGGACTGTCAAATAACGTCACATAAAATTTGACAGTTAAGGTATTATGTAATAGAAATTGGGGGTGGTATAATGGAATTGAATTTTCGTTTCTGAAAGTGAATGAAAACGATGGTCTCAGCGGAGAACTTGGGTTGGGTGCAGAAGCTGGGGCTAGACACATATGTAATTGTTCTACAACTTTGAATAAATATTGACATCTATTCTATTCAAAACAAAAATTTTTCATACACGAGTACTTCTACAAGTTATAAGTGAATTGTACGAAGTTAAAGCAGGTGTCCGTAAAAAGATGCTGAAAACAAGTACAAAGCTTTTGGAAACTGAAAAAATTTTTATAGTTTATTTTTTAACTGATAGTCTTATAGTTGTGAGAGATTAAAAAAATGTGGTTTGTTGAATTTGAAATTAAATATGTGATAAGGAAAATGAAAAATGAATTGTAGAAAAATGGAATTTCTTATCTACATACAATATAATACAAATTTTCTATGGTTTCTTGAACTTGAAATTTGGTATGTTGAAAAAACAAAAGAACAACAAACAAAAAAATGAAAAAACCACCATACTAATTGATAAAAAATACTTACTGTATAAGAAATAATAATGAGATCTTTAACATTTTTAAAATTTACATGAAAATTAAAAAATTTGCGTGTTGTATGTAATACGCCTACATAAATTTTAAAATATAAATCTAAAATGACGTCAAAGGAGATTCCATTTTTTAAAAAGATTATTTATATTTAAGTTGAGTAAGAAAGAGGTTATAGATTTATTCGAGTGGTTGGATGTTTCAGATTCTTCTGAAGAAATCGAGGAGCAGGAAGGTAATATTTTAGATTCTTCTGAAGAGGACGAGAGTGATGAAGAGAAGATAAAAGAGAGAGTTAAGTTCAATTTAAAACCGCAGATACATATATTATACAAATGGAATACCGCGTAATGGAATACCTCGTCAAAAATATTGGGAATTCATAGCACTGGATCGCTATAAATTCAAACAAAGAATTCAAAATACTAATGATATTATGTAAGATTCTAGATAGTAATCATCGGAAACAAATTTTTAATGAAAGGTTTTCTAATTAATTATAATTATAAATTAGAAATAAGTAGAAAAAGAAGCAAAAAAAAAAAAATTTGCCTCTTTAAAATGACAAAAAAAATCTTCTTTTATTAAAATATATAAAAATAAAAACAAAAATATACTACAAAGTTTTTTATTTTTTTAATATTTTCGATATTTATAATTTTTTTCTTTAAATTTCCTTACAATTTTCGCTAATCGCAATAGACATCTCTTAGGAAATTCAATTGAATTTAGAGTAAATAAATCTGTCCATTTATCGTCTTGAACTTCTTTGAATGAATTGAACTGAATTAATGTTATTAGCATAATTCAGCATAATTCCTCAGAAATTTTATATGATATTTAATTTCACTTCTATATTTCTTTTTAAAATCTTTTTTATTTTCAAGAAAAAATTTATTAAACGTAAGAATTGCTCTTGCGAACTCCATTTTATAATTAAAACTAAATTTATTAAACAAAATAATGTTAAACAAAAGAAATAAAATATAAAAATAACAAGAATTAATTAAATCTTCAGTGGGTAAGAGTGCTAGGGCGTAGATAAAGTCTATTAGGTAAGTTTATAATTATGATATTGTGTTTAGGTTCGATCCTAGTTTAATGCTCTTACTCAGAGAAAATTTTTTTTATTTTTAACGCTTATCTACACCCAAAATTGCATTGTTTTTTTAATTTTATACTTAAAATTGTATAAAAGGTTAATCTTAATATGAAAAATGTCATAACCCGATTAGATTATTAAGTTTAATGTTTTAATAATTAATTTATTAATGTTTTGGGCTGAGAACATTCTACATGGTTATAAATATTGTATTTGTGGTCGAAAATGGGCTTCAATCAAAATAATTCATTGGAAAATATTTCATGATTTTTTGGAGGTTTATATAACTCCAGAGGGTGGGGAAAAAATTTGTTTATTTAAAATTAGAAATGGTGAGTCATTAACTAACAAATTTGATTTATCTCCTTTGGATTGGCAACATTTAAAAATCGAAGTACATGGTGGTGATATTACCATTATTGGTAAAATAAGAGATTCAAGAAATAAAAAAAAGCAAATACCTAATCATTTTCATACTGATTGCCCATTTGCTGAAGAAGATGATTGGGAAATGATTGAGAAGAATATTTCAAATGTACTATCAAAAGATAAGAAAAAAGAAATTATGCAAACTATTGAATCATTGTCAATTAAAGTAAATGAATATGAAGAAAATCAAAATGAACTGAAAAAGACAATGATATGGAAACGAATTGACGATATAGTTATATTTATAGGATCAATAGAGAATATGTATAATGATAAAAATAATAAGTCAAAAATTGGTGACGTGCTAACTAATTTTAGAAGATTACTTGAAACTTTAAAAGAGGAATATTTAGATTACATGGAAGCTTATTCAGATGGAAGAGATATATTTTTGCCGTTCTTTATGTACGTTTGCTCTATTATAAGTCAAGTAAAGTTTGTACATAATTAAGAAATTTCTGAAAAATAAAAAGTATAAATTATATATTTTTAATTTCTAACAAAACATTACTGCGTTAACCTTTAAAGAAGATACATCATACTTCCTTTTGATTAAATATGAAAACATCTACATTGTTCGTATTCTGTTTGTTAACTATTCAAGCAAATTCCGCTCCAATTTCTAATATTAGATTAGATGAATCAGCGTTTGGGAGCACTTACTTTAATATACTACTTCCAAATAATAAGAAAGTTAAAATGAATTGAAAGTAAATTTATCATTCCAGCTATTGGACATGTAATTTCACCAGAATTAAACAAAGCAACAACAACAACAGTAGCATCAATAACTACTTTGGTAGTAGATGAGCAATTACTTAGAGATAAAGCTGATTCAGTACCTCAATATGCTTCTATAGATGAAGCTATTGAGGCTTTTAGGCAGGAATTAATTTTAAAAGAACGTAATATTGGTAGAACTATAAATAGCGAACATATATTTTATAGACATTTTCAATTGGAATATGATAATAATAAAGATATTCATATAAGATGTGAATATGATAGCAATTTTAAACAAAAGGCTCTCGCAATTAAATGTTTAGAATATCGCGAAATATTAGCAGATAGAATTTTAAGTAATGGAGAGGTGGAAACAGTTCTTATTATAGATGCAGATTATAAATCAGACTACACTATACTTGATTTGCGATCCATAAAACAAAAATATCATATCAAATGGAAATTTCTTAATTTATCAAAATAAAACAATATATTAAAATAATTGTAAAAAAAAAAATTAAATAAAATATAATATTTTTATAATAAATCTTTTTTATTTATCCATGAATTATGATTAGAAGAAAATCCTAACCATTTAACAAAAATTTTACTATCTCTAGTTTTAAGAATTTTTTCAATCAAAAACACATGTTTTTTTTCAGTTTTTAACAATTCATATTCATAGAACCCTCCTTGTATGGGTTGACCTTGATAATCTTCCAGTAAATATGTGACAGGGTTAGTGATTTGAACTTTTCTTATTTTAAATACTTCCGTTGTTCAATTTGTAGTATAACCTTTCTCAAAAACATGTTTATATTTGCTATTCGAACTGAATCAGCAATTTTAAATTTGCCCGGTGGAGATATTTTTATATGATTGTATACAGTTTTAAGTAAATTATTGGCATTATGTTTATTAACATCTGATGGACGTTTCTTAATTGTTCGATGTTTAGTGTTATTATATAGCTCAAAAAGTTTTCTAATTAACTTAATCCATTTGTAATTACCATTAAAACTGAATTCTTTCCACATCTTTTCTTTCAAAGTTCGATTAAAACGTTCTACAATAGATGCTTTTAATGTGCTAAATGTTGAATAATGATTTATTTGATATTTATCCATCAATTTTTTGAATATTTTATTAAAAAATTCTTTCCCGTCATCGGTTTGTAAATTTTGTGGTTGTCTTTTAGAAGTTTCAAAAATATTTTGCATTGCTTGTGAAACATTCTCTGAAGTTTTTATTTTTATAGAGATCGCCCATGCATATTTGGAGAAAGTATCAATCACAGTTAATAAAAATTTAAAATCTTTATTCTCTTTAGAATATGACCCCATTTCTACTAAATCAGCTTGTCACAGATCATCAAATCCCTTAATTATAACTCTACGTCGTTTAAAATTCCTCCGAACTGGCTTATGCAATTCATCGACAACCTCTCTTTTACTCATTTTAAATAAAACAAGAATAAATTTTCAATACAACAAAATATATTCTTTATTTATTTACATATATATAATATAACAATATTAGAAATTTTTTTATTTTTTTCTATTCTTCTATATAATTCCATCAATTTTGTACATTTTAACATCTAAGTTTCTGCAGAAAAGCAAGGACAAGTATCAGGTAGACTTGTGGTGTCCTCTAGTGAATATGGACATATATCCCAATGATATCCATATTCTTTTGTTTCAATTAGAATAGAATTTTGAAATAATTTCAAAAATTTCAAATGTCTTTTTAACTCTTCATAATGCTCTTCTAGTAAAATATCCTCATACTTGTTTAAAAATTTGTTTAAAGAATATCCGATTTGATGTATATCCATTTTGGAAGTTAAATGAAAACTAACCACAATTAATTTTTTGAATTATTAATTAAATCTAATGCTGATTGCGCTTTAGCTTCAGCGTTTTGTAGTCGTTTGTAGAAAATTTGGTTATTCACAAATGTTTGCGTTGCTGCATCATTTCCGTTAATTGGTTTTTGAACATTTGATAAAATTTTGTTATTTAAATCATAATTTCCTTCGGAAGTTAATTTTAAACCTATACCGGGAGGACCTTGAGTATGTAATTTTCTAGAAGTAGATGGCATTCTAGCGGCATTCTGATTTTTACTGATTGCTAATGTAAAATATTATTGAATTATATTTGCTTCTCTCAATTCTTCAATTATAGATACAATTTCATTGTTATGATTATTGTTACCAGCTGTTTCTGATGCAATTAAAAGCCTTAATCTATCAACTAACTCATTAGGATCATCCCAATAAATATATTGATTTGATTGATTTGTAAAATTTAATTGAGTTCTTGGTGAAAAAGATTTAAGTAAAAAGTTAGTAAAATTTTTTTTTGATAACTTGAACCAGTTTTTTTATGTCTAGTGTTGTAATCATGTTCATATAATTTTCTTAATATATTCTTATATTTAAAACCTTTATTACCTTTTATTTGTTCTAAATGATTATAATTTCATCTATGATTATGCATTTGTTTTGTTAAGTATTTGATGGTATGTACTTAAATCACTTTCAGTATAGTTTATAGGTTTTTTTTTTAAATATTAATTCATATAAACCATTAGTTCCTTCAAAAACTTCATTATCAATCAATATATTTTTACTAATTTTATCTATTTTGAAATTAGCATTCCCAAGTTTTCGAACATTTAATGACACATCAAAATAGGGGCCATATGACCTATCAAGTTCTGACTTGTTAAAAACAGGAAATTGGGAAATTGATGATTCATCACTGAAATCATCAATTATAGATGGTGTTTTAAATTTTATAGTATTCGGTGTTGAAATTTTAAATTTACTGTAAGAATTACTTTTGTTGCTAGGTGTTTTAGTTTCCTGCATGAATGACGTCATTGATCTAGTGCTATTATCATCATCATCAGGCGATTTAATTTCAGGTTTGATAAAGTTACCTGAAAATTGTTGTTGTTGTTTAACAACATTCGTTAATTCTTTCAATGGTTTTATAATTGGAGTAAATGCTTCTTCTCGATTATGATCTTCTGATAGCTTTGCAACTTTTAAAGATTGAAATTTCTTCTTTAAACTTTTTCGAGTTTTAATTAAATTTTTCATAAGTTGTTCATCCATTTTTAAATATTAACTGATCTGGTTAATTATTAACTGCAAATTATCAACTTAACTGCTCTGTTGCTAACTGCTAACTGCTAAAAGACCTGTACAGTTAGTAACTGTTACCTGCTGACGGACCTATTCTCTTGATTACTAAAATTTAGCAACTGTATCAAAATTTTTTCTATAGCGACCATTGTTTAAACTGCAATATTTATCAATTAATAGAAAACCATAAATATCATTCCAGCAGCATGCACTGAATTTTTTAAAATCAACGTAAGACATATCAGAATTTACATGATCGTTATAGATATGTTTTAAATTTAAATCATCTTGCTTGAATATAAGTAAAAAGTTTGCATCATCTCTAACGAAATGCTTTGTAATTTTTGTATAGGATTGACATAAATAGAAGCTATCTACTCCTTGATGACGCCCCACACAAAAATAGGCTCTTATGTTATCTTGCTTATCACAAGCTACGTCATCAAATATAAATATTGAGTTTGGTTGAGAGTCTGATGTATTAATTACATCAATATTATTTGAAAATTCATTATATCCCATTCCTTTGATTGGCTTTATTAGTTTTTTTAAATATTCATATTTAGGTTGATGCAATGATTTTGAGTAAATATATATATTTTGAAATTTAAGCGCTTTTGGATCTAGCAGCATACTCATCATTACATTTGTTTTACCACAATTTGACAGTCCAACTATTAATCCTCTTATACTATTTGGAAAGAATTATCCATGTTTTTTTATTGTTTTCTTAGAATTTTGATCAAAATTTTTTACTTTTATCGCGTTATCTACTTTTATAAATTTCATCTTTAAACTAGTAGAAGAATCGTTGTTTTAAATGATATTAATGGATTTCTTTGAAAGGTGTTTAGTATTTGATTAACTTCCTTAAACTAAACTACAAATCATGCCTGACAATAATAAATATTCAAATAGTAATAAAAAATCTGTTAAAGGAAGAGGAGTTGTTAATTCTTTAATAAATAAATTGCCATTTGAAGCTCATTTACCTGGTTATAATTATTGTGGACCTGGAACAAAGCTGGAAAAACGACTAGCCCGAGGTGATAAAGGAGTTAATCGTTTAGATGGGGCTTGTCGTGATCATGACGTAGCATATTCTAAAAATACTGATCAAAATAAACTGATAAATATAGCTGATAAGATACTTGCAGAAACAGCTTGGCAAATAGTCAAAGCTAAAGATTCTGGTTTAGGAGAAAAAGCTCTTTTAGTTACAAACGCTATGAAAGCTAAAGTTAAATTCGGTATGGGGTTGAAAAAGAAAACTGTAAAAAAACAAAAACAACAAAAAAACAGAAAAGAACAATTGAAAAATGTTATAAAAGAAGCAAAAACAGCAGTTCAGACTTTAAAAAAGCCCATGAATGATGGAAATATTATAAAAATTGCTTTGCATGCAGCTCGAAAACTTTCAAAAGGACAAAAAAATGCAAATGATACACCTCGAATTATTCCAGTGCCTAAAATTGGTGGTATTTTACCTTTAATTCCAACATTTGCAGGCTTATCAGCTGTTGGAGCACTTACAGGTGACGCTGCAGAAATAGCTAAGGCTGTAAATGATGCTAAAAGTGCGCAAAAACAGTTAAAAGAAAGTGAACGTCATAATAAAATGATGGAAGCAATAGCATTAAAAGGCGGTAATGGATTACACTTAAGACCATATAAAAAAGGGTTAGGTCTTTATTTGAACCCAAAAAACCATTAAATAAAGCTATCCAAAAGATCACTTATAAATTATGATTTAGAAAAATTTGGTAAAAAATACTTGAAACATTTTCGAGGGGTTTTTATGAGAGACAATTTACCTGCAAAAAAACCTTGAAAATTTGAATGTGGTATAATAAATTTAGATAATTCTATTGGAAATGGAACACATTGGGTACCTTATTTTAAAAATGCAGAAATAACGCACTATTTTGATAGTTTTGGGAATTTACGTCCACCATTAGAAGTAACTATATATTTAGGTGATAAGCTTGTATATAATTATAATAAATATCAAAACTTGAATATATATAATTGTGGTCATTTATGTTTAGAATTTTTATTTCATATTGTTAAAAAATAAAGCAAAATTATCAGTAAATAAAACATAATTAAACAAAAATAATTTTTTTTTATTATTAGTCTAGCTTTATTAAAACTAACCTACATTAATAATTTTGTTCAAGTTCAAGGTTATTTCTTTAAATATAAAAAGAATAAAAAGAAACATAAAACTATCTGATAAAGAATACTTAGAATTTAGTTGTAATACAAGAAATTTAAAGAAAAATTAGAATTAAAAATATTATATAGGTATACATTTATTATGATGATGATGACGTATTAGCCTTGAAAATCTATAAAAGCAGAATAGATTTACGAAATATCTCATTATTTCAATTAAAGACATGTCAATAACATTAACTTTAAACGGAAACTGTTCCATATTAACCACTAATTATTTTCCTCCTATAGACCTAAAGTGGGAAGAATATACATGTGGTTTAGTAGATTTTCAAACATATAATTCAATACCGAATATAGATGAGGAAAATAATAGTTTTATTATTGATAATAAATCCATCATTCTTCCCACAGGTTCATATGAAATTGAAAATATTGAAGCATTTCTCAGAAAAAAATTGAATATTGTTAAAACAGACAATGAGAAGTTAATTATAAGACCTAATAATACATTAAAATGTGAAATTTTTGCTGATAAGGAAATTGATTTTGAAAGAGAAGATACTATTGCTAGGTTATTAGGTTTTAGCAGAAAAAGATTATTGTCAAACAAATGGCATACTTCAGATCTTTTTGTTGATATTTATAAAATAAACATAATAAGAGTGGAATGTAATATTATTTCCGGAACTTATATTAATGGAGCAGAAGCTCACATTTTACATGAATTCTCTATTAACGTTAGTCCTGGATATAAAATAATTCAAGTTCCTAATAATGTAATTTATTTACCAGTAACCGTTAATCAGATAAGTTCTATTACTATAAAACTGCTTGACCAGAACGGTAATTTAGTTAATTTTCGTGGAGAAACAATAACAATTAGATTGCATTTAAAGCCTCAAAATGCTAACATTTAATCAAAATCAATCACATCAATTCTATATACCTTCACAGAGTAAGAAACAACAGTTTAATCAATTAAAGTTATTCAAAGGAGTAGGAGGTGGCTACCAACATTTAGAATATAAAAAACGATTATCATTTGAGAACAAAGAATATCTAAAATCTCTTGGGTATTTACTAAAAGCAAATTAAAATGAAGCTTTTTAATGATCCTGTTTTTAATGAAACTATAACTAGCGCTCAATGGCATTCATTTTCACCATACACAAGTTCATTTGGATTAAGTGATATCATTAAAATACAAATACAAAATCAGAATTTAAATATATTACCTTCAACAAGTCTAATTTATATAGAAGGATATGCATCAAAACATGATGGATCAGCTGTTACACATACTAAACTAGTTAATAATGCTATACCATTTCTATTTGATGAAATTCGTTATGAACTTAATGGTAAAGAAATTGATCATAATCGTAATGTTGGTATAACTTCAACTTTCAAAAACTATATTTCACTCAATCAAAATGAAAGTACCGCTTTATATAATGGAAGTTGGTCACCTAATGAATCAATTAAAATGAAAGGACTTTATTTCAATTTTTGTATACCCTTAAAGAGATTATTAGGATTTGCAGAAGATTATAAAAATATTATTCCAAATGCAAAACATGAACTGATATTAACTCGCTCTCGATTAAATGATAATTCATTATTATGTAATGCTACTAATGCTGCTATTGAAAAACCGAAAATTCTTATTACAAAAATATATTGGAAGGTTCAACATATTAACTTAGCTGATAATCTTAAATTAAATTTATATAAAAGTATTGAAAATGGTTCGGTTATGAAAATTCCTTTTAGAAATTGGGAATTACATGAGTAACATACATTACCAGCAGGAACTACACATCATATTTGGAATGTTAAAACAGCTTCACAACTTGAAAAACATCGGTTTATTATTTTTGCTTTACAAACTGATAAACAAAATAAACTTGGGGAAGATCCATCAAAATTTAATTATTGTGATATTGAAAATATAAAAGTATATTTAAATTCTAAATCATATCCATATGAAAATATGAATTTAGATTTTGGTAAAAATCGTTGTGCATTAGCATATGAAGCATATTCGAATTTTAGAAGCTTCTATTATAATAACTCAATATCAGAACCTTTAGTTTCATGGGACAACTTTAAAGATGATTCTCCAATCTTCATAATTGATACTCGTTATCAAGATGATAATTTTAAAATGGGTCCAGTTGATGTCAAAATTGAATTAAAGACTTTAAAAAAAATTCCAGACAATACTACAGCTTATTGTCTTATTTTACATGATCGTTTAGTGAAATTTAAACCGTTAACAGGACAAGTTAACAAAATTATTTAAATGATCAATTCTAATTACATATTTATAAATTTAATATGAAATACATTGTAATTGATATTCAAGGTTTTCGGGATAATCAAAATAAATTTATTATAAAAGATTGCATGCTTATCATGAAACTGTGAAATTCAGCATTTTATTATAAAAGCTCCTTATGGATATCATATTATAAATAATAATACAAAAATAATAAATAAATGGTTAACAAAAAATCATCATGGATTTGCTTGGAACGATGGATCATCTCATTTCTGTAATGTAATCAATTTTTTAAAATCATATATATAGATTATCAAACTGTAGTTTACGTTTAAGGGGATGAAAAACAAAAAATTATTCAAAGTTTTTTCAAGCTTAAATAACAACACAAGCACAACACAACACAAATAATACAACAAGTTTAAAAACATTAATAAAGCTCTATGAAAATCAGTATAAAAAATGTCTATTTAATCATTTTGGATTCTGCGCTCTTCAAAATGTTTACGTTAAAATGTTTACTTTATGTTAAAAAAGCTGACTTAAACATTTTAAAAGTATTTAAACCAGTTTTGAAGTAAAAACCGTATCAGTCAAAATATTTGTTTCTTTTGAAAATCATTGGGTCACCAAGTTCATCACACTCTGATAAAAAGTTTGGTTTTTACAATCATTATGGATAATAAAGAACAAGAAAAAACAAAAATGGCTCAACATCAAGAATATAGGAGTCCAAGTAAATCTAAGACATCAGCATCTTGCACAATATCATGTATGCATTCATCATCAGCAACTAGCGTAAAATATCAAAAACAACACAAAGCTAATAGCAATGGAAGTTGTTGTAGATTATCATAAAAAACTGTTAAAATAATAAATTTGACTTTTTATTTTGTTATTCAATAAAAATATAAAAAAAAAATTTTTTTTAATTAAATTTTTTATTTTTCGTTTATTCAAATAGCTATACAATTTATCAACCAGATAAACTTTACAGATGTAGTATGAATCTAAAAAGAATTGTATTTAAAAAATTTTAAGTCAATGTACGGTGTAGAACTGGTACATCCATATAATTAAAACTCTTTTTTCTTATTTAGATTGGAAAAATCTGGAAATTTTAGAAATTAAAAATTAAAAAAAGGGGTTGTTTAATTTTTATTATATCTTTATTTTTTTTTACTTTTTATAAATTTTCACATTTAAAGTCGATGACAAAAAATTTTTCTTTTTTTTCGATTATTTCGAAAAAATATTTAATATCATTATTTGATATTTTTCGGTTTAATATTTCCACTATTTGTTGACTATGCTTTAAAGTATAGTATTTAGGTAAATAGGTAAAAAAATTATTTGTGTGTACTACTACACATCTGACTTGATCCTTCTTAGTTTTTGCGAACTTCGAAGTCGTCTCCTGTAACTGCAAAATCTCATATTTCTGCTTTTCCTGCAATTCTGACATCGAAATAAACTTGCTTCCCGTGTTGATATCATACAAAAATTCCTTTAGAATATTTTGCTCATCCTTCCTCGTTTCTTGATCGATATCGATCATCAAATTGTTTAAGATATCATCTTCTTCTGCACTCATTTTAATCTTTTTTGGTCTTGGTTGCTCCATTTTTATATTTTTTTTTATTTACTATGTTTAATTGAACTGTTCAGAAAAGATCTTAAGAAATATTAGCTGCTATTTATTTGAAAATTTTTAAATGATTTTTTTTTTTCTTCAATTTTTTATTATCATTATAATTATATAATAGAATTTTTATGGGACTCGATGTGATAACACAAATTTTTTAACAGAAATCAAGACGAAAGTTAAAAATTTCTAAGTCATTCTAAATAAAAATGTTTGCGGTTTTATGTTCTGTGTCATGAATTTTGATTATACTAATTTCAAGAGCTTAAAAGTACTTTAAACATTTATTATATTAATTAAATGGTTTATGCTTTCTAACTTATCTTGATTCAATTTTTAACACAGGTTTTTAAATTTTTTTTTGGGGATGTATGTGGTTTTATGGTGTGGTTTTATGATATGTGTTATATTAATTAAATGGTCTATGTTTTCTAAGTTATCTTGAATCAATTTTTAATACAATTTTTAATTCTTTTAAGTTTTTTTTTTTGGGATGTATGTGGTTTTATGGTGCTAATAAGTTTCAAAAATGTTAAAAACTTAATATTATTATTTATAATTGATAACTTATTATGGTATATAAAGAATACATTTTCTCTAAATTAATTCAATTTTATTCAAAATATTTTCAATATGAGCAATACTGCTAAAGCTGAAAATCCCAAATCCCTCAAGGCAATGGCATTAGCGACGTGGTTCAATTCGAAAAAATTTAATTTTGGAGAGTACGTAATGTTTAATGAAGATTGGCATAACATTAAATTTCATTGCATTGGATGATCCGATGTAAACAAAACAGGAGGATTAACAATAAATGAAATTATCCTGCATAAGAATAGTGGACCTTGGCTCAGCAAACCTGGAGTTTCAAATAATATTTGGTATTATCCAAAAATAAAACCTTTCTAAATTGTTAAAAGAAAAATATATATAAAACTTAATAAAACAATAATTGAATTTATCTTTAATAAAATTATTTAATTTTATTTTTTTATTTTATAATTTTTTTTATTTTATTGCAAAATGATCCCAAGTCAATGTGCGTACATTATCATCTAAAACATATCTTTTATCATAGTGATAACATAATGAAATTTTATTTAAATTTTGTGTATACAAATTATGAATCTTACTTCTGAAAATTAACATATTACTTTTAAAAAGTTTTCTTTTATATAAACATTCTCTGTAATCATCTAAAGTGAATAATTTTACAACATTTCTTTTGATACCTTTTGCTTTAACTATAACATTTTTATTTTCAATATCAATCGAATACATTTTCGCTTTTAATCCAATAAATTCTTTAATTACACTACCATTGCATTCATCCTTCATCATACCTAGAACCTTTTTATTTTTCAGAGGAATTTTATAAGAATTATCAATTGAATATTCTGATGTATCATAAAATTTTTCTATGTCAGGTTTAATATCTTCGTAAAAATCTTCTGTTGTAATGGTATATATAAATGAGTCAGTATCCATATAATTCAATTTAACATTTTTATTAAATTTTGGTTTAATATAATCATAGTGGAAATCATACATTTTGTGTTTTGAAATTTCTAATACAGAAAAACCTACATATAAAGGCTTATTATAGTATACACTAGTTCTATTCAACTGAATTGCAACCATATCACTTGTAAATTTAGCTAAAATGTGAAAATTTGGTTTAGATATCAAAGCTCTTGTCCCCAAACTTTTTCCCTGACTTTCCCAACTTGTTACAATTTTAATATTTTTTCGCTTATCTATATTTTCATATATCGCATTATTTAACAATTTGAATGTATTTTTTTCAAAATTATTTTTTGCTAGTGTTCGGTGATAGTTATTTAAATCTATATAACTTTTCAACCAACAATCTTGGTTAAAGCTCAAAGCTCGGTGAATCTTTTTTAATATTAATCCATGTTTTACACATTGTTGAAGGTTTGTATAATGGATAATATATTTCTTTTTTCTTCTAAACTGGTAATTAGCTTTATACTTTTCATTTTTGAGTGTTTTTTATTTTCTGGATAAAATGGAAGATCGTTGTGATCATCATGTTTATCAACAGGATATTCTAAATCTACTTCTAAAATGTTTCCTATATTTGAATCAGAAGGTATATTCAAAAAATCAATATTTTCTATTTTATCACACCAGTAGAAATTAGATATAGGTAAGAATTTAGACATAGCAAACCTATACAGATTGTTAACATAACAATATGTTATAAAATTTGAAGGTTTTGTTCTATCAAAATTACTTAAATATTTATTATTTGCTTTAGAATGACGTAATGAACACTGTAAAATTCCACCTCTAATACCCATTTTGAAAAAATTATACATATTAATATTAGTTAGTAACTGAAGTTCTACTTTTTTATATTTGAGCATAGCATCCCAACTAAAACCAGGTAACGTATAGTATTGACATACGTCTAATTCATATATCTGTTTACATACTTTTCGAAAATTATCGAATACATCTGCTAATAGAATAACATCTGTTTTTAAATATATTTCTAAATAGTCTTTAAAATATTTGAATTCAAATGTTTCCCAAACCGTTTTTGCATGTTGATAGTCTTTATCTGAAATTGTTGTTTTCGAAAATTTATTATCAAAACTTCTTTGACAAGGTAACTCTGTTTGATACAATTTTTCAAAAGAATTTAAATATTCATAAGGAAATATCCCCTTTCGGTTCAGTAAATTAAATTTGTTTTCGTTTGGATACATTTTCTTTAATATTACTAAATTATCAAATGGTAATTGAGAAACTAATGCATCTAAGCTTGATGATATAAACCGAAATGAATCTAAGAACCTCAACTCTATAGATTCCCCTTCATCAACCTCAATCCATTTTGATAAAGAAATATACTTTTCCTTATTCATAGGAATAAAATTAATTTTACCCGCAAATTTTATTAAGTTTTTAATAAATAAGTGACAGTCATAACCAGAAAAGTTATGAAAAAATATTGGAATGAAATTTGGTAACTGATATTGCTAATTACAAAATGAATGTGCTGGTCCTCGATATATTTCGGTTAAATGACAATGGTCTGCAACCCTATTTTCATCTAACATTTCATTACAAATATGACAATTTCTAGTTTCTAAATGAATTATTCTTTTTTCATCTGTAAGAATTTTCATTGTAATATCTATAATTATAATTTAGTAGTTTTCAGCCACACACTACGTATTATGAATTCCGTTTCAAGCTTTGAACATCAGTAACTACATATTTTTTACGATTTTTCTACTATAAAACCTATACATAATATTAATAATAAAAAACAAACAACACATTTCATATTTATATTACAGTAGTATAGTACCTACGATAGTCGGTACTATGTAGTAACAAAACGTACACAACAAAACAGAATAACAGAAAAAAATTATAAGAGACATTCTCACTTACTCTCTTTAAAATTGTGTATTCTTTTTTTCCTCTCGAGTGACGAGTCTCGACTCGACACGACTCGACCTCCACGGCTCAACTATTCTTTGGCTATATGTATGTAATGTACTTAACTTGCATGCATGTGTAAAGAAAAAAATTTAAAAATTGATAAAAATCGTCATTTATCACAATATTTATTGAAATTTTAAATAATGATGAATGATATTAATCTGATATTAATAATCAATACGTATCTAAGTATGTACTTATGAATAACCAGCGCGCGAGTCTCTTTAAAATTCAAATATATAATTATTTTGGTTTTTTACTTTTCTATTAAATTGTTGCATTTATGTATGAATGTTTGTATATTATTTGAAGCGATTTTCTAATTGTATTCTTTTTTGAATTCAATTTCTTCTCATATACTTAAATTTGAGTATACAGCAGTTTTTATAACCAAAATTAAATTTGAATAATTTTTTATTTTTAAATATTTTAAAATATTTTAAAATTTAATACAGCAGTTCTTATAACCAAAATTAAATTTGAATAATTTTTTATTTTTAAAAATTTTGTATGTCAATTTTATGCAGGGTTACCATTTGTACAATTGTGGTAATATTTGTACGGTTTTCTCGCCCTCTGTATCATGTTACATGTACAATCTTAATCAAGGATTGTACGACAAATACCTATAGGGTCTTTTTAGATTTTAATTTTTTCACATTAGGGCAAGGTAAAACGAACAACGGCAATATTGTTACAGACAACGTTGCTCATTAAAAAAATTTAACTGTATTTTGCTTCAACCTTTGTTTGTGCATTTTCAGAATGTTTTACGGATACCTATTCTGTTTTCACCACGTACCTTTAAAACATTTATTTCGAACTCCATAAATAAATAGACATAATAGTCCTCACTCACAATACCAAATAATCTAAATTCTAAATATACGTACACCAACTACAGGCTCTTTATACAATTAAATTCTATTTTGGCGCTATTTTTTTAAAAATAATTTCAGTTAGTGTTTTGACGAATTTGGTTTTGCTTTCTGAATTTTTACGGATTGTACTTTTTCCATAAATTCTATTTTTCTAAACTGCAACTGTCTATTATATGAATTGGGATTCAACATAAAATTTAACTACACATTAACAGGGGCCCCTAGTATTTTTATAATACTTACTATAAATTTGTTTCACATCTTCTATTAATTTCTCCAAAAAAATATCTATGCAATCAGTTCCAGTATACATCCTAAATATATTAGAGTTTTGATCGAAGGATGATTTGATGTAATATGCCATAGCACATGGAATATGTTCTTAAACGTTTGTTGTTGTTGATGTAGATGAATCTGGTAAACATGTTGTTATATCTTGAAGAATGCATTCAAAGTCTGCATACACGATAAATGGTACATCCATTTTTTTGTTGTAGTTTTCAAATTTTAATGTTGCTTTTTCAGCTGTTGGAAGATTTGTAACTACATTGTTGCACTCACTTTTATGTAGTTTTAAATTTGCCTCATTATTGAAATGAATTAAGCAATGATTGCAAAATATTAATTTTCTATTATTCTTTGTAATTTGCGAATGTAATAGTCGAGAAATATTTTTAATCCAAACATAATGTGTTCTCTGATCCTCTTGTATTAATAGCAAATTAATATGATGAAGTTTCTCTTCTTTTGTACAATGAAATGGACCTTCAATTTTGTAGAATGTATTTTGAGATGTTTCTTGTTTTTCAAAACCAAAAACATTGATACTAATTGTGGTATTTAATTGTTCAAATTTTTTTATATCAGCAACTTTCATAGGAAATTCTAAAACATCAAAATTTAGTATAATATTTTGTAGTTATATTTTATTCGATTGTATATCAGCAATCCCATATGTTTGTGTTCGTTCCAATCTACCAGAACCCTTGTACAGAGCTGATATTATACTTCATTTAAAACAATACTCATCAGCGTTCATCACGTTGATACAAGCCTTTTTAGTCTTCAAAAATTTTGGTAACGGAAGATATTGTGATCCTCGTAAAGGTTTGTATTGATTAATGTTTACTTCTAAATGTATTATTCGAAGTAGAGCCCAACCACTATCCCTTTCTTGAAATTCTTCACTTTTAACAACAAGACACTGCAATAATTTATCTAACTTTTCTAATATTTCGGTTGGTTGTAGTATAATTTCCATTTTCGTATTGAAAGACTTTATTAATAAATTAAAATCATCTAAGTCATCCAAATTATTATTATCCGTTTCAAATATTTTATATATTCAATAAATAATTCAAAGTTAAATTTGAAAGAATTATGTTTTTTCAAAGAATTTTCTAATAATTTAATTATTTTATCCTTGGAACTTGTAAAAACTGTTCTGATAACAAAACGCTTCATCATTATTTTCCAATATAAATGTTTCTATTCGTTCATTGAAACAGCTTTTAACACTTTTTAGATTTGCTTCAGTATAATCACCACTATTTGTTTTATGTAAAAATGTTCTAATATGATATAACCATTCTTTCAATGGTATATCTTTTTTACAGGTTTCACAGAACTTAATATCTGTTTTACTACCAGATCGTTTCATTTTCTTTTTTTTAAATTTTTAATAAGAACAAAAATTTTAATTTAATAATAAACAATTAATAATAAGTTTTTCAAACAACACCTTCTATTTATACAAAATTCTATTCATCCATATCATCATATCATATAACTCAAATGTGTGCGGGATTTCCTGACATCATTTTTTAATTTTATTAATAATAAGTACTATAATAAAATATGTATCACAACATTTTATGATATAGAATTTTTTTTATACTTTATATTCTTAAAACCGCAACATTTTTTCATTCAAAAATTAAAATTTTTTGTTTATTTTTTTTATACTCTAATTTTATTTTTTGTACACTGTAATATAAAAACCGCAACATTTTTCCATTGAAAAATAAAATTTTCTTATCGCAAACACAATTCATTTTTAAATTTCTGATTTCCTGTAAACTATAGGATAGATACATCTAAATATTTTGATTACATTATGTTTAGCTTGGAAATATGAATACTTTTAATGAATAGAAGAGATGTCAATATTTATTCAAAGTTGTAGAGCAATTCCATATGTGTGAGATCATCACATATTCACATTGATATCGGTTAACGAAAGCAAAACTTCAACTTCGGTTAACGAAAGCAAAACCAGCTTCTGCACCCAACCCAAGTTCTCCGCTGAGACCATCGTTTTCATTCACTTTCAGAAACGAAAATTCAATTCCATTATACCACTCCCAATTTCTATTACATAATACCTTAACTGTCAAATTTGATGTGACGTCATTTGATAATGTCCTTCTTTTAATGCTATGGCTTCCATAATTTTATTATGATGTTTACTTTCTTGTAACTTCTTGCAACCATTTTTAGTATCGTTTATAGCTTTAGCTATTACAGCAGCACCACCTAATAATCCACCAACAGCTGAAAGAGTCGCAAATATAGGAATTAAAGGTAATTTCTCCAATTTTTGGTACTGAAATTATTCTACGGATATCAATTGTTTTTTTCTGTCCCCTAGAAAACTTTCGAGCTACTTGTAAAGCAATTCTTATAGTATTTTTATCATTCATAGGTTTTTTTTTATAGTTTTAACCGCTTTTCTGGCTTCCTTTATAATATTTCTTATCAATTTTCTTTTTTGTTTTTTTATCGATTTTCTTCTTTGCTTTTTTTATAGATTTCCTTCTTTGTTTTTTTATCATTTTCTTTTTCAAACCCATACCGAGTTTAACCTTAGCTTTCATTGTGTTTGTAACTAAAAGTGCATTCGGTTTTTCTCCCAAACTTGACTTTTTAGATTTAAATCTTTATTTCTTTACTGAGCGAGTGTTTTATCAGCTCTATGACGATGATGTTTATCAGTACTTTTAGAATATGCTATATCACGTACACGACAAACCTTATCTAAACCATTAATTACTCTATCACCGCGAGCTAATCGTTTTACTAATTTTATTCCAGGTCCACAATAATTATAGCCTGGTAAATGTGCGTCCATTGGTAATTTATAAATTGAAATAAAAAAACTGTTTTTATGATTAATTATAATTTTATTAATGATTAATCATTATTATTAATCATGCTTACTTAAGTTTAAGAAAGTTCATCGGGCTCTAATCATCTTTATTTATATATTAACCATTTAAAACTATTTTTCTATCGGTAGTTAAAGAAATGAAATTTATAAAAATAGATAATGCAATAAAAGTAAAAAATTTTGATCGAAATTTCGAGAAAAAAGAGAAAAAACATGGTAATTTATTTCCAGGTGTAAAAGGTTTAATAATAGGTCCCTCAAACTGCGGTAAAACTAATGTTATGTTAAGCATGCTTTTAGATCTTAAAGGATTAAATTTAGAAACCTATACATTTATTCGAAGACATTTTTTTTTTTTTTTTTCCTGTTACTCCACTAGGGAGCATAGGGCTTCCACTTGAAGTCTCAAATCTTCCCTGCTTAACGCTTTGTCTCCAATCATGTTCCACAACAAATTGCATCTGCTTATTTCACTTAGGATAGTGCGCTTCCATGTCATTCTGGGTCTACCTCTAGCTCTAGAGCCACCTTGTGGATTCCAACATAGCGAAATTCAACGAAGACCAGACACAGCGGTGATCGCCATTCGTGTGATTGCTCCACTATTATTCTCAGTGTGTTGGGTTGATCGAGACAGCTTCTACCCGGTCTGAAGTCAGCTGGTTCGTTTCTTAGCGTGTTCTGCACCTCTTCTTGGAGTCTATTCTGAATAATGTTTGTGATGATTTTATATATCGTATTCAGTAATGGTAATACCCCTCCAGTTGGTGATCTTTCTACCTTTCTTTGGAATTTTGATAATAATTCCTGTTTTCCATGATGATGGTATTGTTTATGATGCCCAAGCGCTTGTTATATGCGGGTGGATGAGTTCTGCTGATGATTGTGGATCTGATTTTAGTATCTCACTTGGTAGACCGTCGTCTCCTGCTGCCTTATTACTTTTCAATCTTAAGATGGCGTCTTTAATCTTATGGATAGAAGGTGCTGAGCTGAGAATGGCGGTGTTTTCTTCGTTGAAGTCATTGGCGGTTACTTCCCATTGAGGGCTGTGTGTCGGCTGAATGTTGCTTAGTTCCTCAAAGTGTTCTTTCCATCGCTGTGTTTGTTCTTGAAAGTTGGTTAGAGCGTTGCCGTTTCGATCTTTTATAGGGCGGTCAACTCTGTGAGATCGGTTTGAAAGGCTATTTACGATATTGTGTACTGATCTTATATCATTCTTGCCAGCTGCTGTATCTGCTCCTCTAGCCATTTTCTCAATGTGTTTTCTCTTATCAGCCCTGGTTCCTTTCTGAACTAGTTTGCTCTGGGTTTGAATACTGCTGCCTTAGCGAGATAGAGTTATCAGTATTAATTTGGTTCTTTAGTTGTTGCCTATGTTTGATCAGGTTACATGTATGGTCAGAGATCCATGGTTTTCTATTATTCTAACGTATGCCTAGGACGTTTACTGATTTTTGTCGTATGGCTTTAGCTTTTTCCTCCCATGACTGCTACATGTTTTCTGATACAGTTTGCTGGATAGCCGTTATGATATTAGATTTTACTGCTGGGTTTCTGAGCTGGTCTAAGTTCAATTTGGCTTTGGGCTTCTGCGTGTTGGCAGTATTACGCCTTAGCCGAATCTTCAGGTCAGCTGTTATAAGCTCATGGTCGCTCTGTATATCAGCACCTCTTCTATTCCTTACATCTTGCAATGAGTTTTTCCATTTTCTACTCAAGCATATATGGTCAATTTGGTCCTTTGTTCTACCACCAGGTGAGACCCATGTGTATTTGTGTATATCTTTGTAGGGGAACAGTCTGCCTCCCATGTGAACCAACTGATTGGTTTGACATAATTCTACCAGTCTATCACCATTGTTGTTACGTATTCCCAGACCATGTTTCCATATTGTGTTTTCTAGGTTGACGTTGTTGCTTCCAATTTGCGCGTTGAAATCACCCATCAGGATTACCAAATCGCCTCTGCTGATATCATTTAAAACACCACTTAGTTGGCTATAGTAATCGTCTTTCTCGTCATCTTCTGCGCTTTCAGTTGGGGAGTAACATTGAATGACCGAAACATGCCTGACTCTGCCGCGAAACCGAGCCGTAATAATTCTATCTGATACAGCTTTCCATGAGATTAGCGTATTAACTATGGTTTTCTCGATTAGTATTCCAACACCACTTTCTCCTCTGGATTCTTTGCCGCTGTACAGAAGAATGTTGTTGTTTGCCGATTTCATTTCACCACTTCCATTCCATCTTAGCCCACTTATGCCTAATATGCCTATCTTATATGCAGCCGCTTGTTGCTCTAATTGCGCAAACCAGGATGCTTCTCTAAGTGTCCTAACATTCCATTGTCCTACTCGTGTCTTTATATTCATGCCAAAGATCATTGCCGTATTTCCAAATCTATTATATCCGAGGCTTCTTGCTTCCGTTTCTTGAATCCTTTTCAATTTAAGCTGAATAGGGGATTGGCCTATTGCAACCGATCCTAGTGTTTGCTAGGAATATAAGTTATTTGTTTGCTATATTGAATTATTAATTATTGACAACTTATTATATCTATGAGTTATATTTATAAAGTGAAAATAGTTATGTATATTGGTTATTCTGGTATGAGGGTTATTTTTGAGATTATTGTATCTGTGAGTTATAGATATGAATTGAAAATTCGTTATAATATATATATGAAAAATACTTCATATGAGGATTATGATAATATTAATTGATATATGAAGGTATCCCCCAACGGGAATCGAACCCGAGAAAGCCGTAGGTGGTATGATTACAATACTTGCGTTCCTACAAGGTAGGCCAGGGAGGGGATATTCGAAGACATTATATCAACCTAAATATGAATACTTAAAGAAATTAATAAAACCAATAGGCTACAGGGAGTTTTCTAATAATGCTGACATAATTAATCCATATGCTTCTAAATCTAACTCGGTATTTATATTTGAGAATGTATTTTGTGATAAACAAGATAATATAAGAGCTTACTTTTGCATGGGGCGGTATCAAGAAGTTGATAGCTTTTATTTATGTATATCATATACAAAAATTCCAAAATATTTAGTTAGAAATAATGCAAACTTTTTGATTATATTCAAGCAGGATGATTTAAATTTAAAGCATAAGTAGATATAATAAGCCTGTTCTGGCACAAAAGGCGTAAGGCGCATATATTTTATAAGAAAAAAAATTAAAATTTCTTGTTAAAAAGGTAATTGAGATAACGGAATGAAAATATACATTATGTATATGATTTAGTGGTATTATGGATTTGAATTTAGGATTAGAGTGTGAGAATATGTGTTATGAAATTTAAAAATTTAAATTGTTCGGAGAATTGGTTCGAAGAATTGGAATAAGATCATAGGAACTCAACATGGAAGGTTTGAATATTAAAAAAAATTTATGGAATTGATGCTTTGGTAGTATAAAATGGGCCCTTTGGCATTAGCCAGGACCAAAGCGGACCTCTACGACCGAATTGGACCCCGCCGAAGTTGTTGGGAGCATGTATTAACGATCTTAGATTTTGAACAGACTATATTATATGAGATATGGTGTTATGAAAGATGTGGTGTTATGAAATGATCAAATATAT
This sequence comes from Poecilobothrus nobilitatus, assembly GCA_947095535.1. Classification (NCBI taxonomy): domain Eukaryota; kingdom Metazoa; phylum Arthropoda; class Insecta; order Diptera; family Dolichopodidae; genus Poecilobothrus; species Poecilobothrus nobilitatus. The sequence goes on along the minus strand of OX352772.1, from coordinate 82,899,679 downwards.
CCTATAGTATGTAGTGAATGTTTATGGTTTTGCGATAAATTATAAAAAATGTTAATTAAATGCATATTAAAATCGTGACGAAAAAAGTGATATTTTAAAAAAATCTCAAGTACGCAAATTTGAGGTGTGGTACTTGCGACTAATACTATGTATAATTCAAAAATGAAAAAAGCTTTTTGTGATAAATATATTTTATTAAAATCATATTATGTGCATACATAATTAAATTGTATCAACTTTACTAAAATAAAAAAGCGAAAGTAAAATGTAAAAAATAAAAAAGTTAAATTATTTTATGTATAGAGTATTAAGTATTATCTTCTTTGTTTATCCATGAATCATGCTTTTTATCAAAACCAAGCCATCTAACTAAAACTTGATTTCCTTTTTTTTTTTAATTTTTTCCACAAGATAGTCATGTGGATTTTTGATTGTGGATTAACTGATGTTAATGGATTGTGGATTGTGGATTAACTGATGTTAATTCAGGCTCATAAAAAGAACCGATTATTGGATTATATGTTACTGGATCAGTTCTTTTAATTTTTGCAATTGTAAATATTTCTGTTGACCAGTTGGGTTGATAACCTTTTGCAAAAATACCTTTAAATTTGTTTATTCGAACATAATCTCCAACTTTGTATTTTGCTTTACGAAAAACTTTTAACTTACTGTAGACAGTTTTTAATAGTAATTTTTGGTTTTTCTTTGTAACTTTTTTTGGTTGAAGTTTAATTGTGTGATGATATGTTGAGTTGTATTTCTCAATAAGTGAGGGTAAAATAGATATCCATTTATAATTACCCTGAAAACTAAACTGTTTCCACATTGAATTTTTTAAAGTCCGGTTAAAATGTTCTACTATGGATGCTTTCATTTCAGAATATGTATGATAATGATTAATTTTTTTTCTTTCCATAAGTTTTCTAAATTCTTTGTTGAAAAACTCTTTACCTTGATCAGATTGAATATTTTTTGGGTGGGTTCCAGCACGTTTAAAAATATTTTGTATGCCAAGTAAAACGTTATTAGCATTTTTAGTTTTAATTGGCTCAGCATAAGCATACTTCGAAAAAGTGTCTATTACAGTTAATAAATATTTATTTCCTTTGTTATACTTTGCATATGGAATCATTTCTACTAAATCGATTTGCCATGTATCGTTTAAACCTTTTTGAATAAATTTTCTTCGACGAAAGTTTCGTCTGGCTGGTCTATGTATTTCCGTTACTATTTGTGCCCTTGACATTATACTTGTACCATTTAATCAGGTTTTTCAATTCTATTTTATAATTTTCTATAGAGAAAGAGTTACATGTATCCGGTCCAGATGACGAGTTGTCGTAAGCCCAAGGACAAAGAGCAAAATAAGTTCCGTATATTGACGTATATTGAGTTCCGTATATTGAAATGTTTCTGCTGTTGAAAATTCTTTAATGTAATTATACATGTCAAAAATACGTTGCTTATGCTCATTTAATAAGATAGAGGAATATGATTTTAAAAACTCTTCCACTTCTTTTACCTCCATCTTTTAAAATGAGAATAAGCTATACACTTTTGCTGCTTATATATATATATATATATATCAAGACGAAACTATTTTACCTCTTAATCATTTTTAAAACACGAACCGATAATGATATATTTTAATCATCCATTTACAATGATGGTAGCGGGACCATCTGGATGTGGGAAAACGACATTTGTATGCAACTTAATCAAAAATATTACTAGATTGATACATCCCAAAATTAAAAAAATAAAATGGTGTAACCCAGAAATTTCTGCTGTTCCAAGAAATATAGATTTCCCTGATATAGATTTTTATACCGGCATTCCGGAAGAGCTTAGTGAAAATGAAAATAAACCTACGTTAATTGTTTTAGATGATTTAATGTTAAATTCAGCAAACAAACAAGTATGTGAACTTTTTACTAAAGGTTCGCACCACCGTAATTTGTCCATTATATTATTAATGCAAAACATTTTTCATCAGGTGAAATTCTCACGAGATATTTCATTAAATTGTAAATATTTCATACTTTTTAAAAACACCCTCGAGATAAATTACAGATTTTTCCTCTAGCTAGACAACTATATCCGGAAAATATAAAAGGCTTCCTGGGGGTATATAATGAATCAACATCAAGCCCACATGGTTATATTGTATTAGATTTAACACAAGACATTAACGATTTGTTTCGAATTAGAACCAATATATTCTCAGAGAAATATTGCGTTTGTTTTTGTGCTACCAAAGATTTAAACAATTGCTTAAAATATGAAACAGTTGAAGAAAAACCGACATATGTTACATGTACTAGAAAAATGCAGCAACAAGAATTTTCGTGAAAATGTTCTTAAATATTGTGATGATGACATTATAAAGACTATTGCGGAAATTGCCATAAATGTATTAAATGGCAATAATAAAATAACACCGACGCAAAAAGCAAAATTAAAAAAACATAAAAAACAATTAAGATTTCTAGCCTGTGCGAAGAAAAGTATAAAAGCCAAACGAAAAATATTAGTTCAACATGGTGGATTTTTACCAACTTTAATCGGTACTATATTATCTGGTGTAATAGGAAAATTACTCAGTAAGACATAATGCAGCGAATGATTGTTATGTCACCAGAAATATTTTCAAAATTTAGTAAATTATTTCAAGATGATAAAACCTTAGATTTATTAGATCAAAAAATGAAAAAAGTTTTATATGATAAAAAATTAAAACCATTGCAAAAATGGTACTTATATCGTCAAAATCTCCTCAAATATGGAATTAACAAAAGACACGCAAAAAAATTACCAGAAAAGGCTAATAATCTTACATTTGATACAGGTACTCAAACAAAATACGTTTCTAAACGCAATGCATATACAGAAACTGAATTACCTAAATACAAATCAACATCAGCACAGACCGATTTTTTACCATTAGTAACTGATGATGTGTTTGAATATGATCCTAAAAAAGAACATTCAAGTATGGATATCGATTTAACACATTACGATATGGATGATGAAAATTCATTTAAAAAATTAGCTCAAACTGAAATGTTAAAAGATGAAAAATTAGTCGAAAGAACATCTCTAAGCTCTGATTATCCAATGTTTGAAACACCAAGTGGTGATGTAATTACTGTTGCTGTACCATCTCCTGAAAAAAAGAAGACACTAAAATCGGCCGGTAGTTCAATTTCCTCAACTATACTTTCACAGTTTCCTGAAACAAAAAAACGAAAACTAAAACCTTTACTAAGAAGTCCAAAACTAAGAACTTCATCAACACCGGAATAGACAACATATAAATAGTACAACATTTTATGTTTTAGAAGAAGTTAACAAAGATGGATAGTCAAGATGACTTCTATGTAACATTGTTTAGTAATGCTAATTTAACACTGTTTCCAGACAACACTTTAGCTTCATTCGAAAATAAATTACCTATTCACTTTGATTTAAGAAATGGAAATTGGAAAGTTGGTCTTTCAGAAATATATCTGAACGATTTCCTACAAACAGAAGAATTTAACAAAGAGAAATGTGCTTTTATCAATATTGGACAGTATAATGTTTATGTAAGAACATTGAAAAACCTCTCGAAAAAATCAAAGTAACCAAATCTATAGGCTACACATATTATTCATATGACGATTCGGAATTACATTTGGATGATTGGAAGTTTAATTTTTTGCCAACGCTCATTAAAAATATAACTCCTAATCCAGGATTTACTCGGAACCAAGTTTTCAAAGAATTTTTTAATGAAATTTTGACATATATTTCTACTTCTAAAAATTATGATGATGTAATATTTAAAAAAGTGTCAAAATCTAACCGAAGGGATTTAATTCGAATATCGCAGACTTTTGATGAAGATAGTTTCTATATAAAAGTTAATCAAAGTTATAATGTAAAAACATTACTAACTGAATTATTTCAACAGAAAAAAAATATAAAAAATTTCAAAACAAAATTATCTGAACTATTCAAATTAGCTGTTGCTAATAATAAAGATGAATTGAATGGAATGGTGATGATTTATTCAGATATCATTCAATCATCTGTTTTTGGAAGTAGCAAAGTGCGGGCGTTGAGAGCTATAAACATAGAAAATTGTAGAATACCTACAAATATTGAATTTGAAAATATCCATTACATACCTATAGAAAAAAAAACGATAGTGATTAAAATTTGCAACCAATATGGTGATGGAATAAATTTTGTGTCCAGTTACTATCCAACAAAAATTGTATTACACTTTAAAAAGCATTGATTGCCATAAAAACAATATAAATACTACTACTCATACATGATATCATATCAAACATGGAAAGAGCTTACGTGAGATATTATTCCTCTCAAGTAGGAGGAGGAATCAACGATATTGGACCTTTATTACAATTTTATCCAGCTATACAAAAGGGTCGTGGTTTTGGAAATATATTCGGAAGTTTAATTCGTTACTTAAAGCCAGTTTTTACAACAGGTTGGGACTTAATTAAAAAAGAGGCTGTAAACACAAGTAAAAATATTTTTAATGATATAGCATCTGGTGCAAACATAAAAGAACCTGTAATTGATCAAAGCAAAGGCGGCATAAAAAATTTACGGAAATCAGTAGTTAACCAACTGCATTCGATGTATGGTGGAAGACGAACAGCTATAAAAATACAAAAAGCTATAAAAAGACGACCAGTTTCTAAAAAGACACATTTGAAATCGAAACGACGAAAAAAGCAAAGTAACACCTCCGACATATTCAATTAAAAATGGAATGTATGAAATCTGAACTTGATCTTTTTGCGTCATTATCCGTACAAACAAGTATTTTGCGTTCAGAAGAGGTAGCATACAATGCTTTAGCTTCTTTATAGGCATCATCGTCAACTATTGAATTTGTTTCACTTGGAAATGGAGATATATATCGAGATGTATCCTCGACTTGTATAAAATTTAAAGTTTAAATATTAAAAAAGATGGATCAGTTTGGAGTGCAAATGATAAAGTAGGAATTGGAACTGAAGCAAGGGCAGCTCCGCAGCCCAGTGTTGTAAATAATTTATTACACTCTTTAATTAAACAATGTAATGTAACTCTAAACGGAAAAAACATCACTCCTTCAGACTCCTTATACCAGTATAAAGCATACTTAACTACTTTACTAAATTATGGTACAGATTCCAGTCAACCACATCTGGAAGCATCTGGTTGGGAATTGGATAAACCAAATGTAAATGGTTTTAATAATTCTGATTCTAAATCTAGACAAAAATTGTACAACAATTCTACAGTAGTAGAATTGATGGGAAAATTACATGTAGATTTCTTCTATACTCCTAAATTACTTTTAAATAATGTTGACATTCGAATTGCTTTAGCCCTAGAAAAACAGGATTTTTTTATTTTCTTTAACGATAACGATGAAAGTTATTTAAAAATTCTCGAAGCAACATTATACATGAAACATTTAACAATTAATCCTAGCATATTGATAGCACACAATACTGTACTGGAAAAGGCTAACGCAAAATATTTTTATACGAAAAGTGAAATCAAAACATTTACAATTCCAGCTAACACTTCCAACATATCATTGGATAATATATTTATAGGGCAAATACCAAAAGCTCTTGTATTTTGTATGGTTAATAATGAAAATTTCAATGGTAAAAGATCAAAAAATCCATACCATTTCGATCATCAAAATCTCACACAATTTCAATTATATGTGAATGGAGTGCCTACACCAAACTCTGCAATTGAAACAAGTTTTACACCGAATAATTCTTGTAATTCTCGAGCATATTTAACATTATTTAGCGGAACAGGTATACATCATTCTGGTAGAGGACATCAAATTTCAAAAGAGTTATTTTCAAAAGGTTATACAATACTGGCTTTTGATTGATCACCAGACGGCTCGGGAACAGATACATGTCAGAGTGTATTAAACCAGGAAGTAGTAAAGATTGAAGCAAGACTCAGCTCTCCATTAACTTCAACATTAACTTGTATTGTATATGCAGAATTCGATGCTAATATCGAAATTGATAAAAATCGTAACATCTACGTAAACATATGAAAGGAAGTTTAGTGAACCATCTCTATTCATTTCAAAATGGCATGTGCTCTAGTAGATTTATCGTTCTGTAGGGACGATAACAATACAATATTTGTAAAAAATATTGCTGTGGCTGGTATAAAAGAAAAATGTAAAACTATTGTAAAAGAATTAAAGTATAAATTTCCTGTCAGAGATTTGAAAAAAAACAGATATTGAGAATTACTCTTTTGGACAAATCGATAACGAAAAAATAACTAATAACTTAATAAATTTGCTTGAAAAATTCGATATAGTCTTAACAAATGGAAAACTTAAAGCAGAATTTTTAACAACATTTGTACGAGGAAATACTCGACTAATTGATATTTCCCGTTTGCAAAATAATGAATACACTTTAGATTTCAAGGGTGCTGAAATGTAATAACTTAACACATAAAATATTTAGAGGTGTCTATGCTCTTAATCAATTGCCAAAACAAGTTTCAAAACCTAGTATTTTGGTGGTAAATACTGATACTTCTAATGAAAAGGGAACACGTTGGTTAGCAATATTTGTTCCAGTTCAAGGGTGTGCAGAGTATTTTGATTCATTTGGAAATCCGCCATTTCACAATGAGATTATAAAATTTCTACAAAATCAATCGAAATGTTTTGTTTTCAACAATAAGCGATTACAAAGTAATTTAACATCTGTTTGCGGACATTATTGTTGTGTATATCTATGGATGTGAAGTTCCTGTAAAAGCATAAAATATTTTCTTAATTTATTCGACACATCATCCACACTTAAAAACGATAAAAAAATACAAGGATTATTTCGAAAAATTTTTTAAAAATGCGGAGGAAAAACTATAAATATAAAATTCTAAAATAGAATTCATCAGTTAAAACAAAAATAAAAACAATGGAGCAACCAACAAAGTCGGAAGTATTTGAAACACAAAAAGGTGAGCCAGCGCAAAACCTGTTATTAAGCTATATTTATTTTTTGAATAAAAAACAAACTATAAAAATTCAAATTGGATTTAATATTGAAAATTTTGCTGCATCAATAATTTTCCAACGACAAAACAAAGTCATAAGCGAAATGAATTATTTGGAGTGGTATACATTTTTTGACGATTTTAAAAAGATGATTCTGCAGGGTTATATTAATCCCCCATATATTTATTATTTGATTTAGCATATCTTTTTGAACATTGGCTAATACCTCCACGAATACTTTGTTTAAAAAAATTAAACATATTAATATCGTCAAATAATTCTAATTTTACTTTAGTATATTTTAACATAGCATCCCATGTAAGACCTGGTAAAGTAAAATATTGAGCTGGATCTAAACTATAAATTTTAATGCAAATTTCCCTAAAATTTTCAAAAACGTCTGTCAGTAAAAAAACATCAGTTTTTAAGTAAAGCTTCAAATAATCTTTTAAAGTTTGACAATGAAAGACATCCCAAACTTTTTTAGCATGAAGATAATCTTCATCTGAACATAAAGTATCAGTCATATGATTTTTAAAGACTTCTTGTGGGGGTAAATAAAGTTCGTTGAGCTTTTCTGTTGAATCTATATAATCATACGGAAAAACACCCTTTCGAATTAACAATTCTAATTTTTCATTGCTTTGAAAATGTGTTTTTACGGTTCTAACTTTTCTCTACCTAAATTTTGTGTCAATGATTCAAGACTGGATTGCATAAACCTATAAGAATCTAAAAATTTTATTTGAAAATATTTCTTTGTTTCTTCAATAAAAATAGATTTGGATACAGAAATATAATTTTCTTTGTTTAAGGGTAGAACTGAAATAGTACCCTTTACCGAATTTAACTCTTTAAATAATAAATGAGCATCATAATTAGAAAAATTATGAAAGAATACAGGGAAAAACTTAGGTATACGAAATAATATATTACAAGAGCTATGTGCTGGACCAATATATTTGCCGGTTAGATCGCAATGATCTCGTACACGATTTTCATTTGATAGAAATTCTTTTTCACAAATATGACATGTTTCACTATTTGTATGATGATATTTTTCCTCTACGGTTAGTCTTTCCATTGGTTTCGGTTTTTCAATATAGTTTTCAAAAAGAAATGTACAATCTTTTATTAAAGCTGTGATGAAGTTCTTTCCGCAATCCAATTCTAAAAAAGTTAAGAAAATTTTATAAGTTTGTTTTTTCATTTACAAATTTTATAAACCATACCTGTGAAATCTTTATATATATTTAAATTACTATCAAATGAACATTTGATATAATATAAAAAAGCGATCGGAATATGTTTTTTAATATTTGTTGTTGATGGAATTTTAGGACTAGGTTCACATGTTGAAACAGGTTCCAGTAAACTTTCTGAATCAGCATAAACTATAAATGGAACCTTCATTTTTTTATGCCAGTTTTTAAATTTTAAAAATGTTTTCAGGGTTAGGTAACTTGGTAATGATGTTTGTACATTCTTTTTTATGAATTTGTAAATTTTGTTGTGAAGTAAAGCCACATAAACATGTTCGACAAAAATAATTCCTGTGCTCATGTTTAGAAAGTTGATTTTGCACTAATCTCGACAAATTTTTAACCCAAACGTAATGTGACTTTTCATTTTTTGTAATTAAAAGCATTTCAATATGATGATTTTTTACTTCCTTTGTATGGTAGTAGGGTCCAATTATTTTTATAGAATTTTTGAATCCTTTTTCATATCCATATACAGTTATGCTTATTTCCGGATTCATTATTTCAAATTCTTTTATATCATTATGATGAAGTGGAAATTCTAAATTACCAAACTCTAATTGCACTACTTTTGCATTATTTAAAATTATTGTTTGTACTTCTATATTATCAATAACATAATTTTCACATCTCTGAGGATTTCTAATTGCTCTGTTTTGTAATGCCGATATTAAACACCACTTGAAGCAATATACATCTCTATTTTTTATATTAATGCATGCCTTTTTCTCTTCAATTTGTTTTGGTAATTTAATATATTGCGAACCTTTTAAAGGTTTATATTCATTTATATTTATTTCTAAATGAAGTAACTTACTTAAACTCCATCCAGAATCCTTTTCTTGGAATTCCTCGGTTTCATTCAAAATTTTCTTTATCATATTTTCTAATACAGTTTCTATTTCATTTTCGGCTTGTATAATTTCCATTTTACTATTAAAAGATTTTACACTAAAAATATTCTCCACTTCATCAGTTTCTGATTTATGAGGCTTTACATATTCTCCGAATAATTCAATATTAAATTTAAACATTTTTATTTTAGAAACTCTTTTTTTAAAAAATTTACTAAATCATCCTTTATCATTTCAAAATATTCTTCTGGTAATATTATGACCTCATTTTTATTTTCCAAAAGAAAAGTAGCAATCCTTCCTTGAAATCCCTGATGTATAATTTTAATATCACCTTCATAAGGTAATGTTGCTTTCGTTTTATGTAAATTTGTTCGGATATGATAGTTCCAATATTTTTTGTCTACTTCCATGCTACATTTTTGACAATATTTCTACCCGGACGTGGTGGGAGGGAATATATCCTATAGTATGTAGTGAATGTTTATGGTTTTGCGATAAATTATAAAAAATGTTAATTAAATTCATATTAAAATCGTGACGAAAAAAGTGGTATTTAAAAAATGTATGTGTACAATACTCGTATATAAATGTAAAGAAGTTTTGAAAAGTTCTATTAAAAAGCTTTTTTTATGTTAGTTAATATAATAAATATGATGCATTCTAAATTAAGTTTATATGGTTAGATATTAAGCCGGCGTTGTTAGTATGTGTAATATAAACTCATATAATATTTTTGAAGGTTAACAAGTTAATGCAGAATAAATTTCATAATTAGAATAAAAACAAGTTATTATACGAAATGATAAAGAAATATGTATGTGAATTCATTTAAAGTAATATTCATTTTATTTAACATTAATGTGCATTAGGTGGTTAACCTTGAAATTAGTATTATTGCAAGTTAGGTATGTATATAATATAAATGGCGTGAGGTTCATGAACAAAGAGCTTTAAATAGTATGTTGTTTTAATAAAATATGTTTAACAAAAACATACTGTTGTTAACTCAAGGATGTGAGAAAAAAAGAAAATTTAATGGTATTATGGATTTGAATTTAGGATTAGAGTGTGAGAATATGTGTTATGAAATTTAAAAATTTAAATCGTTCGGCCATCGTTCGGTTTGAATATTAAAAAATTTCATGGAATTAGTGATTTGGTAGTATGATTTAAAAGGGACCCTTTGGCATTAGCCAGAACCGAATTGGACCACGCCGAAGTTCCCAAAAAAAATTACTCCCTATAGGCCAGAATCGATATATAGACATTAGGATTAATTGGTAGCATTATAAATGTTAAAAACTGTTATAAATGTTATTTTTAAAAAATGTTATAAACGTTAAAATGTTAAAAACATGGTAGGGAAACCTTTGTTTTAGTATTTAACAAAAGTATATAAACTCAAAAATTTTACTTATTTTAATCAGTCTACTAAACGGTATTAAACAAAAAGAAAAAAAATTACTTGGAAAAAAGAAAATGGTAAGATAATTAATATTTATTTATTTATAATTTATTTCTAATTATTATATTATTTTGTTCCTCGATATTATTTTAGGCCTTTATTCAAAATTTAATGTCAGTAGCAAAAGGTGCTAATGATCAATACCGAAACATAGACTATTTGGCCCAAAGAAAACTGTATGAGGTAATTTCATGGAAATTTTTAGATGCAAAAAGAGGAGATAAAATTGTGTTATGTGAATTGAAGGATCCCATAAATGATCAAAAAGTTACAATATTCATGCCCGACAGATTTTCAAAACAAGTGACAACTGAGAAAGAGCTAGAAGAATTAAACGGGACTTGCTTTTATTTAAAAAATCTATAGGTCGTGACCCAGAAAGGCGTTATATGGCTCTGTTTGACCTGATTCCTATGGTCGATATTTGTTCTCAAGAAAAATTAAATAAATTAAAATAAAAAAAATTAAATAAAATAAAATATAAAAATATAGACCTAATTTATTTCATTTAACAATTAAGAAAATTTCAAGTTTTTCAGGTTTACAGATTCTTTTACTTTTCTGATTCGGAGGTTCGATAACTGTCTCTCGGAGATCCAATAACTTCCCCCCATCGAAAAACTAGTGCTTAGTACCCAACCAAGTTATTAATATGTAACTTAAACTATTTTAATAAATGATTAAGTTCAAATATAACAATAATTATATACATATAGTTGTTATTCTTAACATGTTTAATTTAAGTTTTGATGGGGGGATTGGTTGATTTAAAAGTTATATATTTATATAAATAGCTTTTTTAGAATTTATTGTTAATATTCAAATAGTATTACTGAAAACAATATCGTTTAATACAAAAGAACTTTATATTTATAATATTTAATTATATTTGAATTAATATTTAAATAAACTAAAAATATGGAAGCTTTATGTAATATTGTGGTAAACAGTTAACCAATAAAACAATTAAACGTCATATAGAAACAAAACATAAAAGAGACGAAAAAAAATTTAATTGTGATAGGTGCAATAAAACTTTTGGAAAAAAAGATAATCTTTAAGTACATATTAAAAATGTACATAAAAATAATAAAAGGAGAAATATTTCCGAAAATGCAGATGAAAATACAGCATAAACAAAGAAACTAAAAGATGACTATAGTTTTATAGAAAAGAAATATTGTCAAAAATGTAGCATGGAAGTTTTTGTCTACTTCTATGGAACTATCATATCCGAACAAATTCACATAAAACGAAAGCAACATTACCTTATGAAGGTGATGTTAAAATTATACAGCAGGGATTTCAAGGAAGGAATGCTACTTTTCTTTTGGAAAATAAAAATGAGGTCATAATATTACCAGAAGAATATTTTGAAATGATAAAGGATGATTTAGTAAATTTTTTAAAAAAGGAGTTTCTAAAATTAAAAATGTTTAAATTTAATATTGAATTATTCGGAGAATATGTAAAGCCTCATAAATCAGAAACTGATGAAGTGGAGAATATTTTTAGTGTAAAATCTTTTAATAGTAAAATGGAAATTATACAAGCCGAAAATGAAATAGAAACTGTATTAGAAAATATGATAAAGAAAATTTTGAATGAAACCGAGGAATTCCAAGAAAAGGATTCTGGATGGAGTTTAAGTAAGTTACTTCATTTAGAAATAAATATAAATGAATATAAACCTTTAAAAGGTTCGCAATATATTAAATTACCAAAACAAATTGAAGAGAAAAAGGCATGCATTAATATAAAAAATAGAGATGTATATTGCTTCAAGTGGTGTTTAATATCGGCATTACAAAACAGAGCAATTAGAAATCCTCAGAGATGTGAAAATTATGTTATTGATAATATAGAAGTACAAACAATAATTTTAAATAATGCAAAAGTAGTGCAATTAGAGTTTGGTAATTTAGAATTTCCACTTCATCATAATGATATAAAAGAATTTGAAATAATGAATCCGGAAATAAGCATAACTGTATATGGATATGAAAAAGGATTCAAAAATTCTATAAAAATAATTGGACCCTACTACCATACAAAGGAAGTAAAAAATCATCATATTGAAATGCTTTTAATTACAAAAAATGAAAAGTCACATTACGTTTGGGTTAAAAATTTGTCGAGATTAGTGCAAAATCAACTTTCTAAACATGAGCACAGGAATTATTTTTGTCGAACATGTTTATGTGGCTTTACTTCACAACAAAATTTACAAATTCATAAAAAAGAATGTACAAACATCATTACCAAGTTACCTAACCCTGAAAACATTTTTAAAATTTAAAAACTGGCATAAAAAAATGAAGGTTCCATTTATAGTTTATGCTGATTCAGAAAGTTTACTGGAACCTGTTTCAACATGTGAACCTAGTCCTAAAATTCCATCAACAACAAATATTAAAAAACATATTCCGATCGCTTTTTTATATTATATCAAATGTTCATTTGATAGTAATTTAAATATATATAAAGATTTCACAGGTATGGTTTATAAAATTTGTAAATGAAAAAACAAACTTATAAAATTTTCTTAACTTTTTTAGAATTGGATTGCGGAAAGAACTTCATCACAGCTTTAATAAAAGATTGTACATTTCTTTTTGAAAACTATATTGAAAAACCGAAACCAATGGAAAGACTAACCGTAGAGGAAAAATATCATCATACAAATAGTGAAACATGTCATATTTGTGAAAAAGAATTTCTATCAAATGAAAATCGTGTACGAGATCATTGCGATCTAACCGGCAAATATATTGGTCCAGCACATAGCTCTTGTAATATATTATTTCGTATACCTAAGTTTTTCCCTGTATTCTTTCATAATTTTTCTAATTATGATGCTCATTTATTATTTAAAGAGTTAAATTCGGTAAAGGGTACTATTTCAGTTCTACCCTTAAACAAAGAAAATTATAGGTTTATGCAATCCAGTCTTGAATCATTGACAGAAAATTTAGGTAGAGAAAAGTTAGAACCGTAAAAACACATTTTCAAAGCAATGAAGAATTAGAATTGTTAATTCGAAAGGGTGTTTTTCCGTATGATTATATAGATTCAACAGAAAAGCTCAACGAACTTTATTTACCCCCACAAGAAGTCTTTAAAAATCATATGACTGATACTTTATGTTCAGATGAAGATTATCTTCATGCTAAAAAAATTTGGGATGTCTTTCATTGTCAAACTTTAAAAGATTATTTGAAGCTTTACTTAAAAACTGATGTTTTTTTACTGACAGACGTTTTTGAAAATTTTAGGGAAATTTGCATTAAAATTTATAGTTTAGATCCAGCTCAATATTTTACTTTACCAGGTCTTACATGGGATGCTATGTTAAAATATACTAAAGTAGAATTAGAATTATTTGACGATATTAATATGTTTAATTTTTTTAAACAAAGTATTCGTGGAGGTATTAGCCAATGTTCAAAAAGATATGCTAAATCAAATAATAAATATATGGGGGATTAATACAACCCTACATAATCATCTGAATATATAATATATTTAGATGCAAATAATTTATATGGGTGGGCCATGTCGCAACTACTTCCGTACGGTTCTTTTAAATGGCTTGAAAACCCATCAGATTTTCAAATAGATGAAATTTTTGATGATTTTGAAATAGGTTACGTTTTGGAAGTAGATTTAAAATATCCTCAATCATTACATGACATTCACAATGATTTACCATTTTGTTGTGAAAACAAAAAACCTCCCAATGGTTAAATGAAAAAACTATTATTAGATTTAAATGAAAAAAGGAATTATATAATTCATTATAAAAATTTGAAACAATGCTTAAAACAAGGTCTAGTATTGGAAAAGATTCATAAAGTAATACAGTTTCGACAATCTGATTGGTTAAAAAAGTATATTAACTTGAATACTAACCATAGAGCTTTAACAACGAATTCTTTTGAAAACATTTTTTTTAAATTAATGAATAATGCTGTTTATGGTAAGACTATGGAAAACTTTGATAAAAGGAAAATAGTTAAAATAGCCGATTCTTGGGATAATAGAGGGAAACATCTTGGAGCAAGATCATTAATTATGAAACCAAATTTCCATAGTATTGCAATATTCAATGAAAATCTTTCTGCAGTTCAATTAAATACATTGAAAGTGTTATATGATAAACCAATATACTTAGGTTTCACAGTCCTAGAGCTCTCTAAATTACATATGTATAAATTTCACTATGACTATATGAAACCAAAGTATAATTCAAATATTGAATTGAATTATATGGATACCGATAGTTTTATATATAATATAAAGACTGAAGATTTCTATGAAGATATAAAATCAGATGTGTTTGAAACTGATCAAACAAAACTAATTTTTGATACATCTGATTATGATCCCAATAATTTTTACGGTTTACCGCTTGTAAATAAAAAAATGATTGGTTTATTTAAAGATGAAAGTAATGGAAAAATTGTGAAAGAATTTATAGCACTTAGATCAAAAATGTACTTATTAGATATTTTACCTAATAAAATTATAAAAAAAGTAAAGGTATAAAAAAAACTGCTTTAAAAAAATTAACTATAAATGACTACAGGAAATGTTTATTTGAAAATATTGTTTTATATGGTAAAATGAATATTTTTAAGTCTAAATTACATACTATATATACACAGTCATTAAATAAAATTGCTTTAAGTTCTTTAGATGATAAGAGATATATAGCCAATGATAACGTTAAAACTTTAGCTTGGGGTCATTATTCTATTCAAAATAATGAGCCATATATAGATATATAATAATGTTTACAAATAAAATCCAACTAAGAATAAAAATTTTCAAAATTTTGTAGATATCTGTAAAAAGTTTTACTAAACAAATTTAAAAATAAAATAATAAAAGAATAAAAAATAAAAAAAATAAAGACATTTTATTTAGCAATTATATTATAATTATGAAAAGTTTTTGTAAAGTGACATTCAGTCCGATTAAGTCATAAAGATCCGATTCGGTCCTAAAGGTCCAAATTCCGATTCGGTCATAAATGTCCGATTTAATCCTAAAAGTCCAAAGGTCCGATTCGGTCATAAAGGTCCGAAGATCCGATTCGGTCCTTGCTACTACCAAAAAGCTCCTTCCCCTAGCGGCAAGGGGCAAATGTCAAGGCCCCTTGGAGTAAAGGGGCCCCCGGGCCGAAATTATTTTGCAAAACGTCGTCGGAGGTCCGATCAGGTGATCCCTCTTTTTTTCCCTCTCTTTTTAAATCGTATTAAGTATAAATTAGAGGTTTTCAAGTTATTTTAATATAGTAAGACATAAAATGAGCAGCAGGAAGGCAGTAGCTGATCTACAATTTATTGTTGGAAATAATAAGCAATATTTCTTGAAAGAATTTTCTTTGATAGCTGATGGGTCACTGATACCGATGCTGTTTATGATTAAAGCACCTTATTCGTTTGAGGAGTTAAATAGTTATGTTAAACAACAAAATGAATTCAATAAAACGCAAATAAAGGAACTTGACTGGGATGATGGATTTATAGAACATTTAAAAATTAAAAATGTTTTAAAGGAGCATTTAAATTCATTCGACGTCGTTTACGTAAAGGGGTACCAGAAAAAGGAATTTTTAGATAAATTTGTTTCCAGTTCATTAGAAGTTATCAATTTAGATAATGACATTCCATCTCTTCAGAAACTAAGGAATTTCACAACCATTTGCCCTCACCATAACATTACTAAAAATTTAAAAAGATGTGCTGTAAAAAATTGTATGAATTTATATATGTATTGAATAAAAGAAAATAAATGGTTTTAAAAAATATTTGTTTTATTTATTGTTGACCAAGATAATTTTTCTGACAAAAACATAGGTATTTCATAAAATAGTCTGGAATAATTACACTGAGCTATGTGTAAATTCATTGGAATGTAGAAATCTTCTTGTTCCAATCTTAGTTTATTTTTTTCAATACATCTCTCAAAATATTTGAATACATATTCTCTTATATTAAGTTCAGCTCCATTGTTATATGACATCACTGCTTGTATAAAGTCTAGCATAAGACAAAAACGGGTGTACTCATCTAGCTGCAAAGTAAGTTTTTTAGTGCGCTCAGCATGATTAAATGTTAGCGAAAATCCTTTTGAATTTAATTTTGCTGGACTGTTTTTAAAATCGTCAAAAAATGTATACCACTCCAAATAATTCATTTCGCTTATGACTTTGTTTTGTCGTTGGAAAATTATTGATGCAGCAAAATTTTAATATTAAATCCAATTTGAATTTTTATGGTTTGTTTTTTATCCAAAAAATAAATATAGCTTAATAACAGGTTTTGCGCTGGCTCACCTTTTTGTGTTTCAAATACTTCCGTTTTTGTTGGTTACTCCATTGTTTTTTTTTTTTTTTAACTGATGAATTCTATTTTAGAATTTTATATTTATAGTTTTTCCTCCGCATTTTTAAAAAATTTTTCGAAATAATCCTTGTATTTTTTATCGTTTTTAAGTGGGGATGATGTGTCGAATAAATTAAGAAAATATTTTATGCTTTTACAGGAACTTCACATCCATAGATATACACAACAATAATGTCCGCAAACAGATGTTAAATTACTTTGTAATCGCTTATTGTTGAAAACAAAACATTTCGATTGATTTTGTAGAAATTTTATAATCTCATTGTGAAATGGCGGATTTCCAAATGAATCAAAATACTCTGCACACCCTTGAACTGGAACAAATATTGCTAACCAACGTGTTCCCTTTTCATTAGAAGTATCAGTATTTACCACCAAAATACTAGGTTTTGAAACTTGTTTTGGCAATTGATTAAGAGCATAGACACCTCTAAATATTTTATGTGTTAAGTTATTACATTTCAGCACCCTTGAAATCTGAAGTGTATTCATTATCTTGCAAACGGGAAATATCAATTAGTCGAGTATTTCCTCGTACAAATGTTGTTAAAAATTCTGCTTTAAGTTTTCCATTTGTTAAGACTATATCGAATTTTTCAAGCAAATTTATTAAGTTATTAGTTATTTTTTCGTTATCGATATGTCCAAAAGGGTAATTCTCAATATCTGTTTTTTTCAAATCTCTGACAGGAAATTTATACTTCTTTTACAGTAGTTTTACATTTTTCTTTTATACCAGCCACAGCAATATTTTTTACAAATATTGTATTGTTATCATCCGTACAGAACGATAAATCTACTAGAGCACATGTCATTTTGAAATGAATAGAGATGGTTCACTAAACTTCCTTTCATATGTTTACGTAGATGTTACGATTTTTATCAATTTCGATATTAGCATCGAATTCTGCAAATACAATACAAGTTAATGTTGAAGTTAAGGGAGAGCTGAGTCTTGCTTCAATCTTTACTACTCCCTGGTTTAATAAACTCTGACATGTTCCCGAGCCGTCTGGTGATAAATCAAAAGCCAGTATTGTATTACCTTTTGAAAATAACTCTTTTGAAATTTGATGTCCTCTATCAGAATGATGTATACCTGTTCCGCTAAATAATGTTAAATATGCTCGAGAATTACAAGAATTATTCGGTGTAAAACTTGTTTCAATTGCAGAGTTTGGTGTAGGCACTCCATTCACATATAATTGAAATTGTGTGAGATTTTGATGATCGAAATGGTATGGATATTTTGATCTTTTACCATTAAAAGTTTCATTATTAACCATACAAAATACAAGAGCTTTTGGTATTTGCCGACGGGGTCCGATTCGGTCTTGGCTAATGCCAAAGGGTCCCTTTTAAATCAGACTACCAAAGCACTAATTCCATGAAATTTTTTAATATTCAAACCTTCCATGTTGAGACACTAAATCTCCGAACTTGGCCTTGGTCGAACGATTTAAATTTTTAATTTTCATAACACATATTCTCACACTCTAATCCTAAATTCAAATCCAGAATACCATTCAATTTTCTTTTTTTCTCACACCCTTGAGTTAACAACAGTATGTTTTTGTTAAACATATTTTATTAAAACAACATACTATTTAAAGCTCTTTGTTCATGAACCTTACCCCATTTATATTGTATGCATACCTAACTTGCAATAATACTAATTTCAAGGTTAACCACCTAATGCACATTAATGTTAAATAAAATGAATATTACTTTAAATGAATTCACATACATATTTCTTTATCATTTCGTATAATAACTTGTTTTTATTCTAATTATGAAATTTATTCTGCATTAACTTGTTAACCTTCAAAAATATTATATGAGTTTATATTACACATACTAACAACGCCGGCTTAATATCTAACCATATAAACTTAATTTAGAATGCATCATATTTATTATATTAACTAACATAAAAAAAGCATTTAATTAAATTTAATTAAATTTAATTAAAAGCTTAAATATGCATTTAATTAACATTTTTTATAATTTATCGCAAAACCATAAAAATTCACTACATACTATAGGATATATTTCCTCCCGATAGGGATTCTACCTGGACGTGGTGGGAGGGATGAGTAAAATCAATGATCCTGTGGGCGATGTCGGAGATACTGTGTCATCCTTGGGGATTTCACAGTATCAGTAGGTTCAACCATACTGATAAGGCTGCAGGGGAGATCCGAAACCAAGAGAATCCCTCCACTTGTAAGCTAAGGTGTCCAGGTACCGTGCCGAGAGCTGAATGGTCAGAAAGTGGTAAAAGATAACTGGTCGCGAACGGTCTCCTCCGATGCTCAGGCAAGGTCGGTTGTATTAAGTGCCTTATCCCGGTAAGGCGGCAATGCCGGGATGGACCGCTTTTTCCGGCCATACTCGTGGGATCAAGAATGGATGTTAACTTTAAAAAAAAACAAATGGAGAAGGAAGAAGTTGAGATGGGGAGCTCATATGAAGATAAGATTTTAGCGTCTAGCCAAGATACGCTAATTCGTGGGATCAAGAATGGATGTTAACTATAAAAAAATAAATGGAGAAGGAAGAAGTTGAGATGGGGAGCTTATATGAAGATAAGATTTTAGCGTCTAGCCAAGATACGCTAATTAGTGGCATTGCGAATACCAGCCATAGTACACCAATGCCAGGTCAACCTTAAACTCTTGTTGTCAACAATGGCGAGGGCGGCAAGAAGAAAAATCATAAGAAACGTAAGTCCGCTGGCGTACTCATGAAGGAAAAGTAAAACAGGGCTCTCTTCATTCTCAACAAGATAGCTGAGAATGAAAAAGCACGTACTTTTCATGAGAAGGATGCTGCGGATAAAGTTAAGTACCAGCTTGTCGTAAATGAATATCTAAAGGTGCAAGCTGGTAAGAACGGGAATAAGAGTATTCCTGCTACAGCAACTGGCCAGAAGCGCAACAGATCTCAAAATGAGATCAATAACGCAGCTAATGGCCCTCTTATAGAAAACGGGGGTCTAGCGCATTGGTACTAGGAGGTGTTTAGTGTGCGAGGGAACCCAAGAAGAAAAAGGCTACTTCTGAAGTCGGTTCCAAGAATAGACAATCCTACAAAGAAGTAGCTATAAATCACCTAAACGTAAAGCCAATCACAGATAAATGAAGCGAGATAGAAGCCCATCTATCCGGGATTGTATTAGAACACGTTTTGGAGCACCCGGAGGGACCTCTCATATCGTTCGACTGCGCGTACGTGTTGAGAGGATGCAGGATTGTCAAATGCAAGGATCAGGTGTCTTTGGATTTCCTCAGCAAATTCGTCGCTAAGGCTAGTGAAAAATGGGTTGGCTTGAAGCTCAAGCTTATCCCGGCCGAAGAAATTCCAAGGAGACCTACGGCGCGCATTTGGGTACCAAATATCAGCATAGACAATGGAAAGGTTCTTCAATGTCTTAAGCTCCAGAATCCGAAGATCCAGATGGAAAACTGGAGGATAATAAAGGCTGAGGAGCCTTAAAAAAACAGTAAGTCCTTCCTGCTTTTGATAAATGAGGAGTGCCTAGTGGAACTTGAGAAGGCTTATTATAGAATGAGGTTCGGCATAAGGTATGCAAAACTGAAAATTTTTAGAGCTCCAGCGGACGAAGAAGATCCAGAAGAGGATCTACCTTCTAAGCTGTTAGAGGATCTCACGATCGAAAGAGATCCTCTTGGACAGAATCCAGCACCAGGTGAGGGTGCGGTTAGGGGTAATGATGCCAAAGGTAGTGCAGATTAATCTCAGGCACTCGAGAAGTGCCTCGGATAATCTGCTGGTTTTCCTTAACGAGGAAAACATAGACATCAGCCTCATTCAAGAACCTTGGGTCAGAGGTACTGAGATTAAGGGACTACATCATAAAGATTACAATCTTTTTTACAAAAAAGATATAGGTAAACCCAGAGCTTGTATTTTAGTAAATAAACAATTTAATGCTTTTCTCCACCCCGATTTTAGCTCATCCGATTTGACTGTCGTCAAGTTAGAAGGGCTTGGTGGAGATAGTCTCTACATCTCCTCTGCATATATGGCTCATGACGATCCGTCACCACCAGAGGAAGTTCGTAAACTTGTGCGAGCGACAAGGCAAGACAACCTACTCATCGGATGTGATGCCAATGCTAGGCATTCCCTATGGGGTAGTTCGGAGAACAACGAACGAGGTGAGTCACTGTTTGATTTTCTTATTAACACTAACCTTAAAATATGTAATAGTGGTAACACACCCACTTTTATTTTCCCAAGTTCGGCCAGATATAGTGGGTGGGAAGAGGTAATAGACATTACCTTAGCTACTAACAACAATATCATTGGAGTTGTAAACTGGTCTGTGTCTAGCCAGAACTCCTACTCAGATCACAAATATATAGTTTTGAGGTGAATTTTCAGATGAATATTCCCAAATTCTATAAAAATCCTAAAAGAACTGACGGGGTAAAATTCAATTGTCCCCCGAATTGTCCAATGATAGATCCTGTCCTTCCTTAATCAAAAGAACGGATGGGAGCTGGGCTAATTCTTCAGTTGAATCTCTTGAACTGTTAGTAAACATCCATTTTCCCGTAGCCAGCAATGTTAACGGTAACGTAACTCCACCCAATGGAGGTCCTGTAGCCCAAGGAACCTCATGGGATGAAGTAAGTAAAATTATATCTCAGGAAAAGGTTTCTTGGGCTATAAAAAGTTTCTCTCCATATAAATCGCCTGGCTTGGATGGCATAATTCCGATTATGTTGCAAAAGTCGTTAATGCTGTCGACATCGTGGCTTGTCGCCATTTTCAGTGGCTGTTTAAAACATAATCAATTTTCCTGCAGTTGGAAGAGAGTCCGAGTAGTATTTATTCCAAAGGCAGGTAGAAGGGGTCATAAGTCTGCGAAAGACTTCAGGCCACTCAGCCTGTCCTACTTTCTTTTAAAAACCTTGGAGCGCATTTTGGATTACCAGATTAGGCAACGCTTTGAGGGAACTCTAGTATCGAAATCCCAACATGCGTACTTAAAAGGTAGGTCCACAGAAACGGCTCTCCATGAAGTGGTCAGCACAATTGAACACTCCATTAAGTACAAACAATTTACCTTAGCCACCTTTTTAGATATCGAAGGTGCTTTTAATAATGTCAACATCCAATCTATTGATGAAGCTCTAACCCAGGTGGGAACAGAGCAGTTTCTGAAGCATTGGATTATATCCATGCTGAATTCCAGAATAATTCACGCGAAAATGGGAAACAGCAGTATTACAAAATTAGTCAACAGGGGTACACCTCAGGAAGGTGTAATATCACCTTTGCTATGGCTAATGGTTATAAGAAAATTCTAATGATACTTGCTGAGGAAGGAATAAAGGTAGTGGCGAATGCGGACGATGTGGTAATACTAGTATCAGGCCAGTTTATATCCGTGATTAGTAAGATCATGAATAGAACTCTAAGCAAGGTTCACAACTGGGCCACAAGTTGTGTCAACTCAGAGAAGACTGAAATGGTACTCTTCACGACAAGATCCAAAATACCTACTTTTGTCCTACCGAAACCTAACAAGGGAAAGGTAAAACATAACCATTTTATGGGTGCCTGGGCATAGCAATATTGAAGGAAATTAAAAAGCTGACGATCTAGCAAAGAAAGGAGCTACTCAGAACACTAACTCCCTGGAAAGTTACCGAAAAGTTACCGTTGCCCAATCAGTACCATCAAGGAACGGATACTTTCTTTGTATATAGCAAAATCACAAAATAGGTGGAGTAATCTGAGCAATTGCACCATATCTAGAACATTGTGGCCCACATACAATTGATCAATCAATCAATTGAGTTGATATCCAAATCCCGCACAGACATAGCCAGACTAGTGGCAATCATCACAGGCCACTGTCCAGTGGGCACGCATGCGGCCAAATTAGGAATCCCACACAACACCTCATGCAGGAGCTGCAAAGAAGCATACGAAAGTAAGAATCTGGACACCTTTTTTTGCAGATGTCCGGCCCTAACTGGAGCCAGACTTCTCTCACTCGGCAAGCCGTTCTTCCACAACCTCAGCGAGCTTTCTGAACACAAAATTAAAGAACTGATCTTGTACCTGAACCGCTCGGGTTGGATATAAAACCGCAAACAATCTAAAAACACGGGTCACATGAGTGCAGTGGTATCAAAATAGCGCAATCTAGTGCTAATTGAGGCCTTCACGCAGCATCGTGAAGGTCACCACCATACATACCTACCTACCTATAGGATATATTTGATAATTTCATAACACTACATCTTTCCAATATAATATAGTCTGTTCAAAATCTAAGATCGTTAATACATGCTCCCAACAACTTCGGCGGGGTCGGATTCGGTCGTAGAGGTCCGCTTTGGTCCTGGCTAATGCCAAAGGGCTCCTTTTAAATTATACTACCAAAGCATCAATTCCATACATTTTTTTTAATATTCAAACCTTCCATGTTGAGATCGAAAATCTCCGAACTTTGCCTTGCCCTATGATCTTTTTCCAATTCTCCGAACGATTTAAATTTTAATTTCATAACACATATTCTCACACTCTAATCCTAAATTCAAATCCATAATACCACTCAATCATATACATAATGTATATTTTCATTCCGTTATCGTAATTACCTTTTTAAAAAGAAATTTTAATTTTTTTTTCATATAAAATATATGCGCCTTACGCCTTTTGTGCCAGAACCGGCTTATTATATCTACTAGCATACTTATAACGATCACGTGAATTCAGATATGTCTTACAATGATTTCAGAAAATTGAGTGCATGTTGCTGGATTGATGAGTACGGGTTTCTCTTAATCGATTAAGATAATAATTTAAATAACGGTCGCTATAGAAAAAAATTTGAAGAATTTATAAAATTTTAAAACAATTTCAGTTAACAGCTGACAACAGATATCAGTTAAAAGTTTATATGAGGTTAATATTTCATATCACTTAACAGTTAACAGCAGAGTAGTGATCAGTTAACAACAAAGCAGTTAAGAATAGGCCAGTTGAAAGTTGGGGAAACTAGCAGAAGATCAAAATCTCAAAGTATCATTTAGCACTATTATTAAACCGTTAAAAGAATTAACTGATGTTGTGAAACAACAACAACAATATTATTTTAAGAAAATTATATGAACATGATTATAACAATTGAAGGAAAAAAATTGGTATGGCATACACAAGAAAACAATTTACAAAATTTTTACCTACTACAACAAAAACACATTTGAATTATATCAAACAACCTAATCAGTATGTTTATTGGGATAATCCTAATGAGTTGGTTGATAGATTAAGACTTTTAATTGGATCACAATCAGCTGGTAACAACAATCACCATAATGAAATTATATCTATAATTGAAAAGTTGCGAGAAGCAAATATAATTGAATAATATTTTTGTAATAACAATCAGTTAAAATCAAAATACCACTTGACAAGTTTGGGTGTAGCGCAGTTTCCT
The DNA here is from genome assembly GCA_947095535.1 of Poecilobothrus nobilitatus. Taxonomy (NCBI): domain Eukaryota; kingdom Metazoa; phylum Arthropoda; class Insecta; order Diptera; family Dolichopodidae; genus Poecilobothrus; species Poecilobothrus nobilitatus. Next base: position 82,875,133 of record OX352772.1, on the reverse strand, counting down.
CTTCTTTTAAGAAACTCAATATTAGAGAATCTCCAGGTATGGATTTTAAACTATCTTCTGGAGGTAATTATGATTTAGATAATAAAATTTGGTCAAATGTTCAAGATCCAATTGATGGAAATGACGCAGCAACGCAAAAATATGTAAATAATCAAATTTTCTTTCATAAATAATTAATAAAAATCAATATTGGAAAAATTTAACTAATGAACTTAAATTAATGAAATGAAATGAGATGAAAAATTAAAAATATTATAGAAGAAATGGAAGATAGTTTAGAGGAAGTTCACCGCAAATTTTCTGCAAATTTTTAGAAATAAATGATTTTATTCAATTTCAAATTAAAGAACCAATTGAATTTATTAATGAGAGGCTACAAAAAGCTGAAGCTAAAGCTCAATCGGCATTAGATTTAATTAATAACTTAAAATAAGAATAATTAGGATAAGTTTTCATTTAATTTTTGAAATGGACATACATCAAATCGGATTTACTCTATATAAATATGATTTCCTATTAAATAAATATGAAGATACTTTACTAGCAGAGCATTATCATGAACTAACTCATCATTTTAATTTTCTACTGGAATTTAAAAACTCAAAACAAATATATACAAAAAAATATTGTTTTCATTGGGATGTACGCCCGTATTCATCAGATACATCTGATTCATTTTCTAAAACTTGTCCTTGTATATCAGCTGAAACAATCGGTCTAAGAATTGTGAAATTACTAATTATATGATAGAATTAAAAATAAATAAAAAAATTTCCATTAAAAATAGTTATATATATTTATATTTAAAATAAGTAAAGGTGAGGTTGTTGTTGTTGATTTACTTGATTGGCTTGATGAAGGAAACGAGGAGAAAGAAGATGAAATTTCAGATTCTTCTGAAAATGATGAGAATGGTGAAGAGAAGGAGAATGGTGAAAATGATATTTCAGATACATCAAAAGGAAAAGAGCATGAAGAAAAGGTAAGAAAGCGAATTAGGTTTAATTTAAAGCCTCAAATACATATATTATACAAATGGAATACAGCATACAAATTAGCTCGACAAAAATATTTGGAATTGATAGCACTGGATCCCTAGAGATCGAACCAAAGAATTCAAAATATTAATGATATTATTTCTAAAATTGTAGATAGTAATTATCGGAAACAAATTTTTAATGAAAGATTTTCTGATTAATAGAAAATTTTAGAAATAAATAGAATTAAAAAAAATATTTCATATCATTGAATATTAGTAAAAGAAAGGTCGTTGATGAGTTGCATAAAGAGCACGGAGAAATTTTAAACAACGAAGAGTTATAATTAAAGGTTTTGATGATCTTTGGCAAGCTTTCAGTTTAGTTCTTGTATCAGTGGGGTGAACAAGTGCTAAAATTTGTTAAAATTTAAAAATTTCACATTAATTTAGCAATAGTTTAATTAATTTTTTGTTCCGCTTTAACTTAACAAGCAATTATTTATCTCTAAAATGAATGGCAAATGTAATATATGCAACAAGAAAGTGGAAAGATACGAATTAAAAATTAAATGTTTAATCTGTGCAAATTTTAATCATGCAAATTGCGCCAATCTAGAAAAGAAAGAGTTGGAGATATTAGAGAGGAGTAAACATGGTTTTAAATGTAATGTATGCATTTCATTCAATCAGATTATCCTCTCGAAGAGATAATTTAGCAGCATCTGCTTTTAGTTCTATTGCGTCTACATCTACTGTTTCTAATATTACTTCTGCTGCAACTATTATCAATTCCAACATTACACAGCAGTCTACTCTTTCTAACGTATCATCTTTAATACGTAATGATACTTCAATTGGTGATTCTGCGCAGAAAAATCAAACTCAAGCAGCTAACTTCGATAGAAAGATTCAAATAGTTAATTTCGAAAAAGAGAGTCTCTCAAATTTCGAAAAAGAGAAACAGTATGATGAAATAATTGACAACATTAATATTACTGGTGGTGGTGTTGGCAATTCAAAAAATATTTCACTTGAAGATTTATATGATGAAATTGTTAATTTAAAAAAAAAAAATTGTGAGTGTCTTGCAGCTATGTCTGAACTAAAAGAAGAAAATAGATTGTTAAAAATTAAAGTTTGCAGATTAGAAAATAAAATCAGCTGGCTTGTGCAGAAAGAAAAAACAAATGAAATAGAAATATGTGGAGTTAAAAATGTAAACAAAGATAAATCCATAAAAGTTGTAAATCAAATTTTTAATAAAGGTTTAAAAATTAATATAAATGAAAGGCATATTACCAATTGCTACGTAAAAAATGTAATAAAAGGAACAAATAGTGAGGTGAAAAGTACTTTGTGTGTTCGTCTTTCTTCAAACGATGTCAAACAAGATATAATGAAGTCGAAGGGAAATTTCAAAAATCTTGATACTGGTTTATTTGGAGATGTTGATAAAGCAAAAATTTACATAAATGATGGTGTCACTACCTTTGTTAAAGCACTGTTCATGGCGGCAAAGAAGGCGAAGGAGGAGAAACGTTATAAATATTTGTGGTTCACCAATAATAATATTTTAATGAAAAAACAGGACAATGATACGATATTCATTATTAGGTATTTTGATGATTTAAATCTTTTGTAGTATTTTTATTTTTTTTCTTTCTATATTTAATGACTGTTAATTTAAAATTTGATCTATTTATTGATTATCCTAACATTGATCCTGAATATAATAACTGTGATAGTGTTTTTGAATTTACAAATCTTAATAGTTCTTTATTTTTAGTTCATCAAAATGTTAGAAGTTTGAGGCAGAATTTTGATTCGCTTGTGGCCCACTTAGTTTTTGAAAATATTCCGGATTTAATTTTTGTTTCCGAGCTTTGGATTTTCAATAATGAGGTAAGTAATTACAACATACCGAATTTCAAATTTTTTGCTAATACTAATGAATCATATTGTGGTGGTGGCGTTGGTGTGTTTGTTAAAGATAATTATGTGTGTGATGTATTTTATTGCAATTTCACTTCGGCTGATGTTATTAAAATTAATTGTACCATTAACGGCGTGCCTTTTACTTTTATTTGTGTGTATAGGTTGCATAGTTACACAATCAATTTGTTTCTCGATGAATTTTCAAAATTTTTGAGAGATCAAACTGTTACTAATTTAATTGTGTTAGGAGATATGAATTTAGATATTTTGAATAATAGTGAGTGTGTTGATTCTTATTTGACAATACTAGCTGAGAATGGTTTGGATTCTATTATAAATGAACCGACTAGACAATCTTCTGGAACGTCTTTAGATCACGTCCATGTTCGTTTAGCTACTATTCCATTAAAATTTTGTGAAAAAGGTTTATTCAATTTTAATATTACAGATCATTCGATGACAGGATTGTTAATAAATGTTAATGTTGAAAAAAATAGAAAGTCTAATGAATTTTCAGTCACGAAGGTAGTTAAATATAATAAATTAAATAACTTACTAAGATTTGAATTTTGGGAAGATGTGTATGATGAGGTAGATGTTTGTGTTGCGTATAGTAATTTTATTATAAAATTAAAAAAGTATACTGTGTTAAGTACTTCTGAAATTAGGAATAGAAATAAAAATACAAAACTAAAACCGTGGATGAATGATAACCTTCTAAGGAAAATTAGGTTGAAAAAAAAATTAAGAATTATGTTGTACAAACAGAGAAATAATTTTTGGTTGAAGGTGCGTTATAATAGATTATGTAAATCCGTTAAAAATGATATATCGAAATGTCGAGATGAATTTTATCGTTCGGAATTCGTTAAATGTAAGGGTGATTTAAAAAGTGAATGGCGACTGTTAAATAAATCACAGGATAGTATTAAAAGAATTCAACTAAATAAAAATGAAAAACTTATTTGGGATGAAACTTTAATTGCTTGTGAGTTTAATAATCATTTCTCCTCTACGGCAATTGAGTTATCCTCTGGCTTTGATAATAGTCACGATAGTATTGTCGATGAAGTTAATTTGTGTGGTAGTTTCTTTTATGACAGTATCACTTCGCATGAGCTTCTGAATATTATAAAGTTACTGGATAATTCAAATTCTGCTGGTTTTGATGGAATTTCAAACAAACTTCTTAAATGTATTGCGTTTAATGTTGTCGATGTTTTAATCTACATTTTCAATTTTAGTGTATTGTGTGGCGTTTTTCCTAGTCAATTAAAATCTGCTGTTGTAATACCGCTTTTCAAAAAGGGTATTCTGACTGACGCTAATAATTATAGACCCATTTCTTTGTTATCAATAATATCAAAAATCTTTGAAAAAGCTATTAAGCATAGAGTCTTAATCTACTTAAATAGATTAAATTATTTTAGCAATAAACAATTTGGGTTTAGGAATGGTAGTTCTACCGAACACGCCCTTTTGGCGTTCTGCTCAGATATTAATAAGGGTTTAGATAATAAAAAAATTTGTGCGGGTAATTTTGTCGAAGTTACAAAGGCGTTCGATATGATAGATCACTCCATTCTTTTGCGGAAGTTGTCTGTTATAGGGTTTCGTGGTTTTATGTTTAATTGGTTTGTGTCATATTTAAGTGACAGATCACAATGTGTAAAAGTAGGCAATAGTTACAGTAGCTTTAAAAATATAGATTTGGGGGTACCACAAGGATCTGTATTGGGCCCAATCTTATTTTTAATCTATATAAATTCGCTTTTTCACCAAAAGTTTAAAGGAAGCTTAACAGCATTCGCTGATGAGGTTGGAGTGTCATATTGTTGTGATAGTGCTTTTAATTTAGTCTGTGATATCAATAATGATTTAAGTGTTTTTAGGATCTGGTTCTCGAAACATAGGTTAGTTGTTAGCAATAAAACTAAGCTAATGTGTTTTAGCCTTAGTCCGCAGGGTACTCCTGATATAGATTTTGTTTTTCATGGGACTAATTGTAATAAACTTGTCATGAATGGACAGGGCGTTACTTTTAATGCTGCCATTTCCTGCAGCTCTGGCTGTTTTAGTATTGAAAAAGTTGATAATTTTAGGTATCTTGGTATAATCATCGATAAAAATCTTAGTTGGTCACAACATTCCATCACGCTAAAGTCATACTTACGTTGCACACTAAGGAATTTTTATCACCTTAAAAACTTATGTTCGCTAAACGTACTTAAAATGTTTTACTATGGTATTTTTCATTCTAAGTTACAGTACGGCGTTAGCTGTTGGGGTGGTGCTTACAGAAATAAAATCAACCCGCTTCTAATTTTACAAAAATGTATTATAAGAAATATGAGCAACAGAAATAGATTTTTTAATAGTATGGAATTATTTAGGTTTTTGAAAATTCTTCCTGCTAGACTATATTACTACAAAGTGCTAAAAATCTTCTTTACTAGAGGTGGATATCTAAATAGCAGAATTTCTAATGTTTATTCTTTGCGTTCTAATCAGGGATTTTTTGTTAATATTCCAGCTTTCCGAACTACAAGTTATCGTAACTTTTTTGACGTTGTGGCTGTTCGTTTGTTTAATAGGCTACCAGAATCAATACGATTGCTTAGAAATGCAAATAAGTTTGTTAATAAAGTAAAATTTTGGCTTCTAAGTTTTGATCACGGATTTAGTAGAAATGAGGTCATATGCTAAATAGAATAAAGGTTTTAAATCTTTATTAACTGTGATTGATACTTTCTCCAAATATGCATGGGCAATCCAAATAAAAAAAAAATCAGAGAATGTTACAGAAGCAATGCAAAATATTTTCGTTACTTTTAAAAGATATCCGCAAAATTTGCAAACGGATGATGGAAAAGAATTTTTCAATAAAACATTAAAAAAATGAATGAATAAATATGAAATAAATCATTATTAAACATTTAACACATTAAAAGCATCTATTGTAGAATGTTTTAATAGAACTTTAAAAGAAAAGATGTGGAAAGAGTTTAGTTTTAATGGAAATTATAAATGGATAAGAATAATTGAAGAAATAACCAAACGATATAACAACACTAAACATCGAACAATTAAAAAACGTCCATCAGATGTTAATAAATATAATGCTAAGGATTTACTTAAAAATGAATCATATAAATCATACAATCATATAAAAATAGTTCCACCTGCTAAATTTAAAGTTGGTGATTCAGTTCGAATAAGCAATATAAACATATTTTTGAAAAAGGCTATACACCAAATTCGACAACTGAAATATTTAAAATCAAGAAAGTTCAAATTACCAACCCAGTAACATATTTATTAGAAGATTATCAAGGTCAGCCAATACAAGGAGGCTTCTATGAATATGAATTATTAAAAGCTGATCAAAAACAAGTATACTTGATTGAAAAAATTCTTAAAACTAAAGATGATAAAATTTTTGTTAAATGGTTAGGATTTTCTACTAATCATAATTCATGGATAAATAAAAATGATTTATTATTAAAAAAAATGTTTTTATTTTAATATTTAATAATTATAAAATATTTATCTTATTTGTAAAATTAAAAAATTCCCATTTGATATGAAGACTTTTGTTTTATTGACCCCAAATCAAGTACTGTATAATCAGATTTATAATCTACATCTATTATTGAAAGTGATTCTATTTCTCCACCATTTGAGATTCTATCAACTTAAATTTCGCGATATTCAAAGCATTGAATTTTGAGAGATTTTTGTTTAAAATTGCTGTCATATGCACATCTTACATGTATTTCTTTAGTATCCGCATATTCCAATTTAAAATGCCTATAGAATATATAATCACTGTTTATTATTCCACCAATATTATTATTTTTTTGAATTTTAGTTTATATCTATATTTTTTTTTTTCTGATTTCTAATTTTATGCTTTTTTTTTTTTGATTTCTAATTTTTTGTTTTCTTCTTTATATATATAATTATTATTTAACTTTTTATTGAATTATTTTCTTTTTTGAATTTTTTAATTTAATTTAATATAATTAATTCACCCCACTACAAAAAAGGGTAGAAGAAAAAAAACTGTAGAACATTCAATAATATTTAAATACTATTTTTTTAAAATCTCAAATCAAATAAATAAATAAATAATAAAAATAATGGAGAGAAGAACAGCTTTTTATTTCTTCCCAGCTATTGTCGAAGATGTTGTGCAATATTAGAACGCTGTTTGTACTTCCACGAATTTTTTTGCGGATATTCTGCAAGATTGCTCTATATATTGGTTTATTGATTTTTTCCCATGACAGAGTGCCGGGATATCTATTTATATAGAAGCAAAAAAGTTTTTGTAAAATATTTCTAAGAAAAATGAAGGAGATAAGGTCATTGTTATAAGATCATTTGAAGACTTATCAAAATTTAAAAGTTCTAATTCTAATGCAAATAATAATTTAAAATAGTATGTTATTTGATAAAGAATATGATGATCTTACAAACAATAACTTTGTCTTACCTTTATAGATAATATTACAAAATACAATTCTAATTGTTTTAATAATTTTGTTTTAGTACATCAAAATATCAGAAGCATCAGACAAAACTTCAACCTTCTTGTAGCAAATCTTAAACTTTTTACATCTTTACCAGATTTCATTTTTATATCACAAATATGGATAAACGATTATGAAATTTCTGATTTTGATATTATGATTATTGATGATGGGTATGATTTTTATGCATGTACAAATGGTAATGGAGTTGTTGATTGTTTTGTAAAAAATGTCTATGAATGTAATGTAACTAACTATAATCTTAAAAGTGCCGATATTTTAAAAATTTCATGTCTAGTTAATAATGTTAATTTTACCTTCATGTGTATTTATAGATATCATTTTAGAGTTTTCTTTGACGAATTCTCAAAAATCTTAGACAAAGTCGAAAATTATGTTCATATTAGGCGATATAAATATCTTAAATGATAATGATGACGTATCTATTTTGTTAACGTTGTTAGTAACTTATGGTCTAACGGCAATTATAAACGAAACGAATAGACCATCTTCTGGTAAATGCATAGATCATATTTATAAACTTATTCATTAATATAAACTTGAGCATTACTGATCACTATACGACAAGCTTAATTGCTAGAAAAATCTTTAAAGTCGAATATTGTAAAAACTCGTATGAAAAGCAAACAATAAAAATAGATTTCGAAAAACTTAATAGTACCAACAGTACGGCTTCAGAAATGGTATACCCATAGAATATGCTTTATTAGAATTTTGTTCAAAGGTGTATGAAAATTTAGACAAAGGAAAATGTACGGTTGACCTTTTTGGGGATATAACAAAAGCTTTTAATATGATCCATCACAATATTTTGTTAAAGAAAATGGGAAATGCAGGTTTTACAGGTTTTATTATAGAGTGGTTTTCACGTTATTTAATGACACTTGGTCAGAAAGTAAAAGTTGGAGGTAAACTGTTCGAACTTAAGCAGTCCAAACATGGGGCTCTGCAGGGTTCCGTACTGAGGCCAATTCTATTTTTAATATATATAAATTCCCTTTTTGAGTTATCATTTAAATGTAATTAAATTGCTCTTGCTGATGATCTAGGATGTGTGTACGAAGCAGATAGTTGTCTAAATTTAGTTTGTGATATTAATCACGATTTAAATTTAGTAAGAAATTAATTTGCACTCGTTATGTTGGCAATTAGTAACAAAACGAAACTTATGTATTTCAATCTGCCACCTTTAAAACCTTTTGTAGGAAAGTATCATGCTTCTGATTATATGAAGCATAAATTAACTCTTAATATTTGTAAATGCAGTTCTAATTGTTCCTTAAATAGCAATCTTATGTGTGGTAATAAATGTAAAAACGTAGAAATTGTAAAACAACTTAAATATTTTGGAATTACTATTGATAATAAAATGAGTTGGGCTCCCCATACAAAACTTCTCAAAAGCTATTTTCGTACCACCTTGTACCGTTTTTATCGTTTACAACTCTGTGTTCTAAAGAAGTTTAAATGACCTTTTACTATAGCATTTTCCAATCAAAATTTATATGGTATTACTTGCTGGGAGCCCACTGATATAAGATACACCCTCCACTTATTTTACAAAAAAATGTGATCAGAAAAGTATGTAATAAAAAACGCTTTTCACATAGTTATCCTCTGTTCAAATAGCTAAAAAATTTTCCTGTTCGTCATTTGTATTATTACAAAGTGTTAAAAACGTTTTTTATCAAGTCAGGTTATTTAAATAGATTTTCGTATAATTATCTTTTGCGCATTAATAATATGTCTTTTCTAAATGTTCCTACTTTTCGTACGGAATGTTTTCGTAAATTCTATAGTATCCTTGCTTGTCGCTTGTTTAATAAATTATCTTTGTACATAAGATATAAATTTATTAACAAATTTATTAATAAAATTATAAAAATAACGAAACACTGGCTTATGGAATTTAACTTTGGTCATGTTGAAGATTTGCTTGACGTAATGTTTTAATTGATTAATTTGATTTTTTAATCTTAATATTTTGGAATTTAAGTTTATATATATTTATATTTTTTTTTTCTGATTTCTAATTTTATGTTTTTTTTTTTATTTCTAATTTTTTTGTTTTTTTCTATATAAATATATAATTATTATTTAATTTTTATTGAATTGTTTTCTTTTTTGAATTTTTTTATTTAATTTAATATAATGAATTCACCCCACTACAAAAAAGGGTAGAAGAAAAAAAACAGTAGAACACTTAACTGTAGAACATAAATACTATTTTTTTAAATATTAAGTGTTATTAAACCTCAAATAAAGAAATAAATAATAAATAAATAATAAAAATAATGGAGAGAAGAACAGCTTTCTATTTCTTCCCAGCTATTGTCGAAGATGTTGTGCGATATTAGAACGCTCTTTGTACTTCCACGAATTTTTTGGCGGATATTCTGCAGGATTGCTCTATATATTGGTTTATGTAATTTCATTTCATTTCAAATGCTTCACTATTTGGTAATGGTTTATGCTTCACTATTGGTAATGGTTTATGTTTCACTATTTAGAAATCGGTCATAATATGTATTCTGTAGGGTTTCAGTTGAAAATTTGCAATTCCTTTACTGCATCTGTTAGTGTGTCAATATCTTTTAAGTCTTGTTCTGTTTTCGGACTTTGCAACGTTAATGGTTGACTTGTACTTTGTTGAGTTGCGTTATTTTGTTGTTCTAAATTATCTAGTTTTGCTTGAAGTAATTTCATCATGCCTAGTTGAGCATTTATTGCTTATTTTGTGATTGTTTCTTTTATTTTGTAGTTCCATGATTTTCTTATGGAGTTTATAATGAAGTTATATTTTGAATTTTCTGAATATCTATTTTATTAATTAGAATTTTTGATAATTATTCCTTGTTGAGTTTTATTTTTTTGGTAAACTTTTTGTAGAATTTGGTTAACTCTTGTAGAATTTTTTATTATATATAAAAAAAATTTGTTGAATTCACAACAAGATTATAAAGATTCACATAAGGAGCCTTTTTAGCCTAGAGCGTTGATAATTGTGGTAAGCCTACTACAGTACGATTAATATCACTTTGCTGATCCTTGAAGATTGGATTTCCTAACTTGCTATGTTCCCACGATGATAGCGCTCTGTAATTCGTCTTGAATCTGTTTTATTGAATTTTAAACTCGCTATGTTCCCGCTATGGGAGGGAGGCGGGCCGTATCTATCAAACTCCGAAAATAAACAAGTAGCACCTGTTTCAATAATTGGCGGCTACAGTGAAACAGTGCCCTGTTCCCTATGTTAAGGGCGGCTGATTAGAAAGAAAGAAAACTATCGTAAACTCTTCAGAAGGCATCAGGAAACTACTGAAGTATTTTCCCTAGAAAAATCACATGGTACAACAAAATGAAAATGAACGGCCCTAAGTCTCCGGCCAAAAGAGAGTGCTAAGAATCTAAGGAGGTAAAACAAAACAAAAATTAAATATAGGAACTTGGAACGTCAAAAGTCTGTTCGAAGCTGGAAAACTTGCCAACACCATTCAAGAAATGCAATGTGTCAAAGTCGATATCCTGGACATTAGTGAAACCTGGTGGCCAAATTCTGATGAATGCAATAAGAAAGGTGCAAAATTCTTCTATTCAGGTAATGACACAGATCAAACCATAGGAATGGTGTGGGAGTAATAGTAGCTGAACATCTTGCTAATCATGTGTCCGAATTCATACCGCATTTAGATAGCACTTTGCTTTTGAAATTTAAATCGAAGCCAGTAACACTAAACATCATTCAAGTATACGCGCCAACGGCTGATAAAGATAACAATGAAATTGAAAATTTCTACGAAGAAATAAAAATCTTCTGAAGTTGACAAAACCACACAATGTCAACTTAATCATGGGTGATTTTAACGCTAAAATTGGTAGAGGTACTGTGGAGCCCATAGTTGGGCCTTCTAGTTTGGACGATAGAAACAGCAGAGGCGACCGTTTAGTTGAATTCTGCCAGGAAGAAAGTTTTAAAGTCATGAATAGATGGTTTTCTTTACTATCTAGAAGATTATATACGTGGAAATCACCCCAAGATAACACGTTGAACATAGTGTGAAACCAAATTGATTTCATTTTGATAAATAAACGGTTTTCCACCTCTATTAAAAAGGCATCAACTTTTCCAATTGCTGACGTCCCACCTGACCACAACTTTCTATTAGCTCAAATTGATATCAGGCTAGCTAAGCCCAGAAGGAGAAATCAGCAACTGATATTAGATGTGGACAAGTTGAAAAACGATGAAATCAAAGTAGCATTCGTAAATGAAATCAACAGTAATTTGAGATCTGTTATAGTTGATGACAATTATAACACCGAAAATCTATGAGCACGAACAAAAGATGTTTTAAATACCTCATCTGAGAGAATTTTGGGTAAGAAAAGGTTCAAACCTAAAGGAAGATGGATGACAGAGGAAATACTACAGTTGATGCAAGAAAGACAAAAATACAAAAACAAGAATCGCGCAGAATATCATCGATTACACCGTGAAATAAAAAGAGAGTGTAGCTAAACATAACTGAACATGCAACGATCATAGTCTAATATTTTATAAAATTTTATAAACATTTTTAATTGTTATTGCTCTTAAACATCTTATAGTATTATCTCCAACGATATGTGGTTCAATAAAATCAGTATATATAAAAAATATCAGACTTAATAACTGGTATCAAGTATAATGTTTCTAAATATGATTTATATAGTTCTACAATTCTACTTTTATGTTTTTTAAAGTCTGGGAATGTTTTAAATACTTGGTTAAAACATTTCTTAATAAAAAAGTATATTGCAAAATCACCTTCTCCGCGTAACTTTATTTCCACTTTTGGATTATTAACACAAATTTTGATTAAATCTCCAACATACGATGCTGATTCTTTGGATTTTATATAACTAGAATCTTTAGAAATATAATCATAAATTTGCCATACCAGTTGACGTTCACATTGTCTTTGTATATTCATTAAATGGTTGTATATTTTGTATTAGTGTTGGTAAAACAAATGCTTTCCAATCACAATTAATTTGTTCAGATCTGTATGGAATATACTGTATGGAAGATACGAATGAGTACGATTTTATCGAGTACGGATCGGAAATTTATTAGTAAATTTTGGAAAAATATATAAAATAGACTATAAAATTGTAGAGGATAACGCAAAAAAATAATAAATAATTAGTGAAAATTCTTTTAAAATTTTATGAAAAGATAAACTTTTACATAATATTTAAAGTGAAAATATTTAAATAAAAGTGTAGGATTGGAAAAAATCATTATAAAAATATAAATTTGCATGTGGTTTTGTTGCACTCATTAAAGTAGAGTTGCTCTCACAAAAATTATTAATTTAACGTTACTGCAAATCAAATGAGTAAATAAAACAAAACCAACAAATTTGGATTGAAAAAAATCATTATAAAAATATAAATTTGCATGTGGTTTGTTGCACTCATTAGTGTAGAGTTGCTCTCACAACAATTATTAATTTAACGTTACTGCAAATCAAATGAGTAAATAAAACAAAAACAACAACAAGGCAAGTAGTAGCACGTGTAAAAAATGTAACAGAAGTGTGAGAAGTACATCTTCAATAAAGTGTAATATCTTTTGTGACGGTATATTTCATACAGCAGTAAATTGCAGTGGAGTAAAAGAATATGAAGAAATAAAAAATTATTTGAACAACAACAATATATTTTTTATGTGTGCGGAATGTAAGGCAAAAATAGAAATGATTAAAATAGGTTTTGAAGGTATTGAAAGTAAATTTGAAAAAATGGATGAAATTAACGAAAAACTTGAGCAGAAAGAGAAGTGTCATTGAGTATTTTAGAGAAGTCAATGAAAGATATTATTGATAACCTGAGTATTTTAGTTCAAGATAATATTATAAACAATATAGGAAAAATGTCATTGCAAAATGAATCAAATAAGAAGATTCAGACAGTAAATAATAAGAAAACGTTTGCTGATATGATTAAGCAGGACCCACTAGTGGTAATAAAACCAAAAAAATCGCAATCAAGTGTTTTAACTAAAACAGCAGTAAAAAATAATATTTGTCCAGAAAATTAACAATAAACAAGGTAGCTGAAAAAAGTGGTGGAACAATTGCTATTTACTGTAAAGATGCTAATTCGGTTGGTAAAATAAAAGATAATGTAGAAGAAAAATTGGGAGATGAATATGAAGCTTTTATACCAAAAGAAATTAAACCAAAAATATTAATTAGCGGCATGTCTGAAAGCTATGAGAAGGAAACTATTGTAGAAAAATTAAAAAAGCAGAATACTTGGATCAAAGAGGAGGAATTAAAGTGTGTTAGAGTATATGAAAAAAAAAAAAAAGTTAATAAATTTAATGCAATAGTAGAAATGGGTGTTGAAGATTACAACGAAACCATAAAGAATGGAAAAATCTTAATTGGATGGGATGTGTGCAGAGTGTATGAAAATTTTGATGTAATGAAATGCTATAAATGTTTGGGTTATGGACATAAGAAGGAGAAATGCATTGAGAAAAAGAAAATATGTTTAAAATGTGGCGGTGAACACCTGGTAAAAGAATGTACAGCGAATGAAGAAAGATGTGTAAATTGTGTAAGAGCAAATGAAAAATATAAACTTGGGCTAGATGAAAAACATAATTGTGCAGATAGAAACTATGAAGTATATATGAGAAAAATTGAAATTAGTCGAAAAAGGATTTTTTTATAAATAATCATAGAAAGGAGGATGAGTTGAGTGGAGTATACTTAAATATACAAGGATTAACTACAAATTATAATGAATTCGAAAATCTTATGTTTAGGAACAAATTTAGTTTTGGATGTCTAAGTGAAACACATATTACAGCGGAAATTGATCAATCTGAAATATTACTTGATGGATATGATGTTTACAGATGCAATTCATATTCAAGAAATACAGGTGGAGTTTTAATTTATATTAAAAAAGGATTAAAAAATAAAATGATTTGCAGTTTATACTGTGAAAATGTATGGATGTTATGGGTAAATATTTGTTTTAAGGGAGAAAATTGGTTAGTAGCGTGTATATATAGAAGTAGGCAATGTACGGTAAGCAGGTTTTTAGAAATCATGGGTGAGTGGTGCGATACATACTGTAATAGATCGAGCAATATAATTATAACTGGAGATTTTAATATAAACTTATTAAATAAAGATAATGATGAAAGAAGAATGCGTGAATTTATTTCGGATTATAGTCTTAAGCAACAAATTAATGAGCCAACCAGGAGAACAATTAGATCACAATCTCTGATTGATTATGTGTTAACTGATCACATAACAGATGTCCAGGTAAAAGTGGTATCGCAGTTTATTATATCAGATCATGAAACGATTTGTATAAAATTAAAACAAGTGCAATATAGGAATAATAATGACAAAATAACATATTTGAAATATAAAAAAGATGAAATGATAAAAACATTAAATAGAAAACTATTTTTAAATTCTTTAGGTATGAGCCCATTAAATGATTGCTGCTTAAAATTTACAAATGACTTAAATGATACACTGCAGAGTATGAAAAAAACAATTATCTTAAGAGAAAATTGTAATAAATGGTACAACAATGAGCTAGAACAAATGAACCAAAGAAAAGTAAGTTTATATAATAGGGCTGTAATGCTAAAAAATATGGAAGCATGGAATGAGTACAAAGCTTGCAGAAATATGTATAAATATAAATGTAAAGAAGCCAAAAATAGTTATATAGAAAGCCAAATACAGCAAAGGAGTGGAAACCAAAGGGAAATGTGGAAAACTATAAAGAAACATATTTTAAAAAAGGAAAATACGGTATTACAAAAACTAGAAATAAATGGCATAGAAGTAAATAAACAGGATGAAATTGCAAATATTTTGAATGATTTTTTTGTAGATAGCTTATATGAAATCCATAGCAGTATTACTAATTTACCTTATATAAATACGGATACCAACATTAACAGAGGAGGTAACTTCATATTTCAACTAATTAATAGTGAAATGTTGGACAAAACCATAAAAAAGATGAACAATAAAAATGATTATAATGGGTTAAACAAAAAAATAATAATAGAATGTAGTGAGCTATTTTTCCCAGTGTTAGAATATATAATAATGAATTTTTCAGGGGTGGAGTTTATCCTGAATGCTGGAGAGATACCGTAGTGGTTCCGGTACCAAAAATAAATAATGGAAAGGCACCAATTGATTATAGACCAATTAACATGCTAACAATATACCAGAAGATTTTAGAAAAAATTGTAGCCGAACAACTAAGTAATTTTTTAAAAGAGAATGAAATAATTTGTGAAGAACAGTCAGGATTCAGACAAGGGCACTCTTGTGAAACTGCTATTAGTTGGGTGATAAATGAATGGAAAAATGAAACGGATGGAAAAAATATAATTGTGGCTGTGTTCATTGATTTGAAACGGGCTTTCGAGACTATTGATAGAGATATTCTGTTAAGAAAATTAGAAAAAATTGGTATATTAGGAGCAGAGTTAAATTGGTTTAAGCAATATTTGAAGGATAGGAAACAAAGAACAAGAATTGGACCAGTTTTGTAAGCTTTAAAAAATATAGAAATAGGTGTACCTCAAGGGTCCGTGTTGGGTGTTTTACTATTCCTGATATATATAAATGATATGAAATCGGTCATAAAATATGCTAAGCTTGTGCTCTTTGCGGATGATGCATTGTTATATATCAAAGCGAAAACAATAGAAGAATGCAGAGATCTACTAAGTAAAGACCTAGAAAATTTGTACAAATGGTTGTGTATGAATAAATTAAAATTAAATGTCAGTAAAACCAAAAGTATGGTCATAAATGGAGGAAACAGCAACGTAACGCTCTTTCTGGATAATGAAGAGATAGAAGGTGTAGCAGATATTAAATATTTAGGGGTATACATTGATAATAAATTAAAGTTTAACTTACATGCTGATTATGTATGTAAAAAGATTTCAAAAAAAATTGGTTTTTTTGCACGCATTAGGGACAAGTTATCTTATGATTGTGCAGTCACTTTATATAATACACTTATCTTGCCACATTATAATTATTGTACGTCAGTATTATTTATGTGTGCTATGGGAGATATAAATAGACTTCAATTATTACAAAACAAAGCCATGAGGATAATTCTGAAATGTGACCGATATACAAATATACAAAACATGCTAAGATCATTAAAATGGATGAATGTACAATATATAAAGTTTAATGCTATAATTTTTATTTTTAGGATTATATACAAGATATACCCTGGTTATCTTTGGAGAATCCTTAACTATATATCAGACAGCCAACCCTACAATGTAAGGAATGCTGAGAATTTCAGATTGCCGTTATATAGAAGAGCAAGAACACAAAACAATATAATGTATAGGGGATTAGCTTTATTTAATAGTTTACCGAATGAATTAAAAATTGAAAGAAATTTTACAACTTTTAAAAATAAATTAGAAATTGTAATAATAAATGAATTAATTTGAATTTTCTGGTATAAAATAAAATAAATTATATTTAAAGAGATTTAAAAATAAATTATTAATTTAAAAATAAATTAGAAAAATTATAATAATAAATGAATTGAATTAAATTTGCATAAAAGAGAAAAAAAAAAAAAAAATAAACTAATATAAACTTAATTTAAATTTACTAATGAAAAAATAAAATAAGAAGAAAATAATTTGTATGAATTTGTAAATATAGTTTTAACTAATAAATAAATAAATAAAATAAAAAATAAATAAAAAATCTTCGATATGAATTGTAATTGATTTTTCCGGGTTTTCTCCATATGCATTTGGAATAAAATCATTTATATATATTTAAGAAATACCAACTTTCAATTTTGAATCCAAAATGACTTGCTTATTTAAGTTGTTTGCAAAAGCTGATAATGTATTTTCCGGATAATAATTCAAAGATGAATCGCTAAAGTAATGTAAAATTCATCGTTTATTTGTATGATGTCCATGAGCTGGTTGATTTATTCTTACGAATGGGAAAATTAAGTTCTGTTTGAGTATTACCTGCAATAGCTGATTGTAAAATACGTCTTGATGTATTTATTTATTTGTTTATTATCTCTAAAAGAGCAATTTGATTTTTTAAAAAAGAAACACAAACATGAATGCAAAAATTAAGTTAAATTATACAAATCCAGTAATTCAGTTTTCAAAAGCAAGAAATTAATTTAAATTATACAAAAACAAGATATTTAATTAGTACCTAATAAAGCACAACTCAATATAATTGACAACTTATACAATATATCTTAATCTATACCTACATATATGTACACCTAAATCTTACATTATTGTTTTCATTTTACCATATTTTTTTTTTTTAAATATAATTCTAAATTATTATATTTTTTGTTTTGTTTTGTTGTTTCTATTCTTTCTTATATTTTTAATTGTAATTTTTATATTATTTTTTTTAAAATATTAATTTCAAGTTAACAGAATTTGTAACACGATTATAAATTTATATATTCATAGATTATATTTTGTTTATTTATACAATATACATATATTTATATAATTAATTTATAATTATTATTTTTATAACCAAAACTAATTCTAACAATTATATAAAATATTTTAGTTATTTTTTAAATAGTTATTTTAATTTAATAGTTTTAGTTATTTTAAAAATATTATATATTTTAGTTATTTTTTTTAACTTTTTTTTTTTATATTATTTAATTTTTTTAATTTTCATTGATTATGTTTACTTATTACATCAAATTAAAAAACTATTTTGTCATTTTTCCTTTAATTTTGTTTTTATGACAAGTTTTGATATCTACCAGCTGATAGTGTGTATTGTTATTGCTACATTGTATAAGTCCATAAGACTAAAGTATTTGTCAATTGAATGCATGTAATAATGAATGTGACTTGCCGTTCTGGTGTTGTAAACGTGTAGTTCATTGTTGTGGATAATGCGTGAAGTAGATCTAATT
This sequence comes from Poecilobothrus nobilitatus, assembly GCA_947095535.1. Lineage (NCBI taxonomy): Eukaryota > Metazoa > Arthropoda > Insecta > Diptera > Dolichopodidae > Poecilobothrus > Poecilobothrus nobilitatus. The sequence continues at coordinate 82,856,659 of OX352772.1, read as the reverse complement.
AAATTATTTGTAATATTGTGTACATGTAGTGCTTGATTTTTTTTTATATATAAATCAATTGGCACTATTTCTAAGGTGTTATGAATTTCTGTTGTCGAAGCACGTTGTTCAAAACCAAACAGATTTTTTATTCCCTTGTTTTGAATCGTTTGTAGCATTTTAGTATTATTTAAATAAGTGTTTCCTCACACCATGATACTAATAGACTATACAATATTGATTTTGTTTTTATTCAGTTGGTACTTGATTCTTTGCATGTCTAAATAGACCCGCTATACGACGACATTTCTTGGCTATTTCATTTGACTGGTAGTTCCATTTTAATTCATTGTCTATGTAAATACCTAAGTTTAAAATTTTTAAAATTCACTTTGAAAGATATGTTTAGAGGTTTCTTGAATACCATGAATTTGGTTTTTTTTACGTTGGGAGTAAGCTTATGACGAGACATCCAGTTTTTTACTATTTTGTTATCCAAGTTGCTTAACTCCTTGCTATTTATAGTTTTTTCTTTCTTCGTTGGTGAGCTGGAGCTGTCTAAAAGAACTGTAATTATGTCTCAAAAATTTTATTTTATTATTAGTTTTATATCTTAGTTTCAAAAATTTGTACATTTTTATTTCTAACAAATTTTCTTTTTCTGAGACGTTCTCCAGCTGAAGCAGCTGACAATGCTTTTGTAAAAATTTCTTCTTCAATTTCATCATCGAATACTTCGTCAGCTTCTTTTCGTATACTTCTTCTTCGGGAACAAATTGTATTGCAGCATCTTTATATTCAGGTATGTTTGTTTGAGCTTCTGCATCAATATACAGTGGTTTTGCAAGAGTTTGAGTACCTTTTGTTTCTGTAATTTTTAATTGCTCTTCTTTAATTTCTTATTTTAAGAACTCTAATTTTATTTCTTATTTTCAATAGCTTTTGACGGTATAAAGACTATTTTTGAGTGTCTGTTAGTTGTTTATTTAACAGTATGTTTTTCATGTTTTTATCCAACTAATAGAGTTCAACGGCTTCATATTGTTTCATTTTGTCATAAATCTAGGGTTTTAATATAGTCATTTTGTTTAAATGTTGTATAACTAATTTTAAAAAATTTCCGATTACTCCTGACAGTACTGCACCAAGAAGTGTAGGTAAAAATCCACCACGTTGAATAATGTTTTTTTTTAAAATCAAAACAATCAAAACAAGTTTAAACCAATAACCAAGAATATCCTACATAAAATCCATTGTTCAGTTCATTAACCCTGCCTGACAACTTCCAAGGTACCAAAAACCTTCACTTCCTGCTATACAACCACTTGCAACGTATAAGTTAACAACCCACACTGTCAAACTATCTTGCAAAGCAACCCAAACCAAAACAATTAAAACTAGTTTTTGATCTACTAATCAAGAATAACCTACATTAAACCCATCAATCAAAATATAGGTCGTGCGAAATGGCATGATTTTCTCCCATGGCAGAGTGCCGGGATATCTACTTATATAGAAGCAAAAAAGTTTTTGTAAAATATTTCTAAGAAAAATGAAGGAGATAAGGTCATTGTTATAAGATCATTTGAAGACTTATCAAAATTCAAAAGTCCTAATTCTAATGCAAATAATAATTTAAAATAGTGTGTTAATTGATATAGAATATGATGATCTTACAAACAATATCTTTGTCTTAGCTTTATAGATAATATTCCAAAATACAATTCTAATTGTTTTAATAATTTTGTTTTAGTACATCAAAATATCAGAAGCATCAGACAAAACTTCAACCTTCTTGTAGCAAATCTTAAACTTTTTACATCTTTACCAGATTTCATTTTTATATCACAAATATGGATAAACGATTATGAAATTTCTGATTTTGATATTATGATTATTGATGATGGGTATGATTTTTATGCGTGTACAAATGGTAATGGTGGTGTTGGTTGTTTTGTAAAAAATGTCTATGAATGTAATGTAACTAACTATAATCTTAAAAGTGCCGATATTTTAAAAATTTCATGTTTAGTTAATAATGTTAATTTTACCTTCATGTGTATTTATAGATATCATTTTAGAGTTTTCTTTGACGAATTCTCAAAAATGTTAGAAAAAGTTCATATTAGGTGATATAAATATCTTAAATGATAATGATAACGTATCTAGTTTGTTAACGTTGTTAGTAACTTATGGTCTAACGTCAATTATAAACGAAACGACTAAACCATCTTCTGGTATATGCATAGATCATATTTATAAACTTATTCATTAATATAAACTTGAGTGTTACTCATCACTATACGACAGGCTTAATTGCTAGAAAAATCTTTAAGGTTGAATATTGTAAAAACTCGTATGAAAAGCAAACAATAAAAATAGATTTCGAAAAACTTAATAGTAGGTACCAACAGTACGGCTTCAGAAATGGCATACACATGCTTGAAGATGCTTTATTAGAATTTTGTGCAAAGATGTATGAAAATTTAGACAAAGGAAAATGTACGGTTGACCTTTTCGGGGATATAACAAGAGCTTTTAATATGATCCATCACAATATTTTGTTAAAGAAGGTTTCAGAGGTTTTATTATAGAGTGATTTTCACGTTATTTAATGGCACTTGGTCAGAAAGTAAAAGTTGGAGGTAAACTGTCCGAACTTAGCAGTCCAAACATGGGGCTCTGCAGGGTTCCGTACTGAGGCCAATTCTATTTTTAATATATATAAATTCCCTTTTTGAGTTATCATTTAAATGTAATTAAATTGCTTTTGTTGATGATCTAGGATGTGTGTACGAAGCGGATAGTTGTCTAAATTTAGTTTGTGATATTAATCACGATTTAAAATTAGTAATAAATTGATTTGCACTCAATATGTTGGCAATTAGTAGCAAAACGAAACTTATGTATTTCAATCTGCCACCTTTAAAACCTTTTGTAGGAAAGTATCATGCTGCTGATTATATGAAGCATAAATTAACTCTTAATGTTTGTAAATGCAGTTCTAATTGTTCCTTTAATAGCAATCTTATGTGTGGTAATAAATGTAAAAACGTAGAAATTGTAAAACAACTTAAATATTTTGGAATTACTATTGATAATAAAATGAGTTGGGCTCCCCAAACAGAACTTCTCAAAAGTTATTTTCGTACCACCTTGTACTGTTTTTATCGTTTACAACATCTTTGTTCTAAAGAGGTTTAAATGACCTTTTACTATAGCATTTTCCAATCAAAATTTATATGGTATTACTTGCTGGGAAGGAGCCCACTGATATAAGATACAGCCTTCACTTATTTTACAAAAAAATGTGATCAGAAAAGTATGTAATAAAAAACGCTTTTCACATAGTTATCCTCTGTTCAAATAGCTAAAAAATTTTCCTGTTCTTCATTTGTATTATTACAAAGTGTTAAAAACGTTTTTTATCAAGTCAAGTTATTTAAGTAGATTTTCGTATAATTATCTTTTGCGCATTAATAATATGTCTTTTCTAAATGTTCCTACTTTTCGTACTGAATGTTTTCGTAAATTCTATAGTATCCTTGCTTGTCGCTTGTTTAATAAATTATCTTTGTACATAAGATATAAATTTATTAACAAATTTATTAATAAAATTATAAAAATAACGAAACACTGGCTTATGGAATTTAATTTTGATCATGTTGAAGATTTGCTTGATCTAATGTTTTAATTGATTAATTGGATTTTTTAATCTTAATATTTTGGAATTTTAGTTTATATATATTTATATTTTTTTTTCTGATTTCTAATTTTATGTTTTTTTTTTTATTTCTAATTTTTTGTTTTCTTCTATATAAATATATAATTATTATTTAACTTTTTATTGAATTGTTTTCTTTTTGAATTTTTTTTTTTAATTTAATATAATTAATTCACCCCACTACAAAAAAGGGTAGCAGAAAAAAAACTGTAGAACATAAATACTATTTTTTTAAATATTAAGTGTTATTAAACCTCAAATAAAGACATAAATAATAAATAAATAATAAAAAAAATAAATAAAAAAATTTAAAAAAAAACAGCTTTTTTGAACTAAAAAGTAGAAAATAAATTTTTAATAGCAAATTTTTCTGTAATTTTCTAAACTATATTGTTACAATCGAGATTTCTTTGAAAAAGTTTATTTCAATATTTCAAATATATATATAAATATAAGTATATATAAGTTTTACAGTCTGTGAAATTAAAATAAAAGCTGGAGGCAACAAACGCATAACTATAAACTTAACTTTTTAAATTTTGCCTACAGCTTTTATATTAATTTCACAGACTTTAAAACTTATATATACTTATATTTATATATATGTGACATATTGAAATAAACTTTTTAAAGAAATCTCGATTGTAACAATATAGTTTAGAAAATTACAGAAAAATTTGATATTAAAAATTTATTTTCTACTTTTTAGTTCAAAAAAGCTGTTTTTTTTAAATTTTTTTTATTTATTTTATTTTATTCTTTTTAGTAACGACAAATATAAGTATTGAATTGATATTTTTTTTTTTCCTTGTTTAATTTTGAATTTTTACAGTTGCCCTCACAGTCTATAATTATATTATTACCTGTTATAATATAGAATATATTGAATTTTTTATTATTAATTTATTGTGGCAAAATTTTTAAAAAATTAAGAAAATGTTGCATAGCTAAATTCAAAATTTAAATAAAAATATTGCAATTTTATAATGTTCTTTATTTCCACTTAAAAATGCGACCCTTTGAAAACTTTGATTTATGTACTACCTTGTTTTATTTTTCTTTTATAGCATGACATTTTAATATTTCTTTTTTTCTATCTGTTATATGTCTAAATATCAGATGTGCACATATATATAAGAAATAGCCTTTAAAAATATTTAAAAACAATCAAAGTAACATTTTTTGTTCTCTTTTTTTTCTATTCGTTTTTATTTTTCTTCCAATATTACATTTTACTTTTTTTTTCTGTTATTTAGGTACACTAAGAACTTATTTTTATACCCGTACGATAGGATCGGGTATAATAAAACTACTCCTCCGTTTGTAACACCTCGAAATAAGCGAGCTAGATATACCTTCAAAAATATGGATCGGATCAGAAAAAAATTCTAAGACGACTGAGCCATGTCCGACGTTCAGTCAACACGCTAACTCAAAAACTAAGAAAGCTAGAATCTTGAAATTTACACAAAATATTCTGGGAGTAATTTGTAGGTTCCGTATTTTTTTTGGTTGAGTTTGGACCAAACCATAGGGTAGCTCTCGAACACCTAACTTTCAGATCCCCACCCTTTTTTTGAAATAGAGCTATGAAATTTTAAATACTGATAGATCTCACAAAAATATTAATTTTATTTTAATAACTTTTTTTTGTAACCCCACCCGTTACGGAGTTAAAGCTCCCCAAAAGTTCAAAAAAGCTCTATATTTAAATTGCAATAGCACAAGTTGTATAAGGTATATCTTCATTTTGAAAACGCCAAACTATTACTGCTTTTATTAGCTTTAAAATTATATATACAATAAATATATATTTGTGGCATACGGTGTGTTAATTTACCGTTATGCAAAACTAAAATTTTGCAAAATCCTTTAACCCTTCTATCTTCTAACCTGTTTAAGTTGGAAACTTGAAATTTTGACAGAAGTTAAATCTTTGAAAATAAGTATGAGTCATTTCAGACATTTTTTTTGTATCAACCCCCGTTTCAGAGCTGTAAGGGGTGAAAAACTGAAAATTTCCTATTTTTAAACACCTGTTCAAATTTTTTTGAAGTAATATACAAAAATTAAAGCTTCAACATTGTACTCTTATTCCTGTTAACAACTGTTTTTAATAATATAGGGTTACTTTATAATTGACGAAAGTGTTACTTGATTTTTTCAAATTTTCTAAGAAATTTCTTTAACGAATTTTTTGCATTTTGTTTTACTCGATAATTTGAAATTGTTGAAGCTATAATGCGTAGTACAAAAAAATTTAAATAAATAAACAACATAACAGTTGCTTGAAGAATTTTTATTTATATGATATTGTTATATATACATACTTATATAATATCATGTTTATTTACATATCGTATATGTCACTGATGAATGAATGATAAGAATATAAATGTATATTATATAGCGCCGCATTTACATACATATATGTATTTTATTGTACTTCAAGCAAATTATTCTGTCAATGCAATATTTAAATATAATATAATATAATATTTAAAATTATATTTACTATTTTGTACTAAGTAAATTTAATATACATTTACCGCTTAGTATTAAATGGTACTATAGAATATTTGAAAAAGTTTTGGATTGATAATCGTTATGTGGAAGGTTAAAATATGCTTTTGAAGAATGTATAAACATGTAGTTTGAATATATGTACAACCCATAGTTCTAGAAATTTTAAAATTCACCCAAATTATTTTAAAATACTAAAATATTAAAAAAATAATATTATAATCAAAGTGACAGGCTGTGAAGATACTAACGGTTCGTACGGGTATCTAAGAGTTGACAAAGGCAACTGTATTCTTCCTCGTTTTTTTTTAATATTAAATTTATGCATACAGTCTATTTAAAAAATAGAAATTACCTATTAGCTATAGAACATTCTGAATTTTTTTTTTTTCGTTTATGTTTACCGTCCATTCATATAAATATAATTGATGGTATTAAAAAATAATGAATCTATAACTACTACTATACTCATATACATTTTATAGTAGTATGGGTACTATATAATGATCTGAACTTCTGATTGTTATATTGTATTATATATTGTGGCAAGATTTTTAAAAAATTAAGGAAACATTGCATAGCAAAATTAAAAATTTAAATAAAATTGTTATTGCAATTTTATAATGTTCTTTATTTCCACTTAAAAATGCGACCCTTTAAAAACTTTGATTCATACACTGCCTTGTTTTTTCTTTCTTTTCATAACATAACATTTCAATATTTTTTTTTTTTATCTGTTATGTACGGAAATATCAAACGTATGTTTCTTTCTTTTAAAATCATAACATTTTAATAGTTCTTTTTTTCTATCTGTTATGTGGGTAAATATCAGATGTGCACAATATATACATAAGAAATAAACTTTAAAAATAATTAAAAACAATCAAAGTAACATTTTTTGTTCTCTTTTTTTTCTATTCGTTTTTATTTTTCTTCCAGTATTACATTTTCCTTTTTTTGATTTTCTGTTATTTAGGTACGCTAATAATTTCTTTTTTTTTTTTTAAATGTTTAATTTATAAATGCATTCTATTTAAAAATATAAATTATAACCTACAGAACATTCTGAATTTTTTTTGTTCGTTTATATTTACCTTCCATTCATATGCATAAAAAAAACTTTTTTTTGTTTGTTTATGTTTACCGTCCATTCATATAAATATAACTGTTGCCTACATATTAACAAATAATAAATCTATAACTACATACATAAATAGCCATATATTCATTCATATACATATGTATCTATATTATGAGCTGAACTTCTCAGTCTTGCATTATATCATAATGCGGCAAAATTTTTAAAAAATTAAGAAAACGTTGCATAGCTAAATTCAAAATTTAAATAAAAATATTGCAATTTTATAATGTTCTTAATTTCCACTTAAAATGCGACCCTTTAAAAACTTTGATTCATACACTGCCTTGTTTTTTCTTTCTTTTCATAACATAACATTTTAATATTTTTTTTCTTTATCTGTTATGTACGGAAATATCAAACGTATGTTTCTTTCTTTTAAAATCATAACATTTTAATAGTTCTTTGTTTCTATCTGTTACGTGGGTAAATATCAGATGTGCACAATATATACATAAGAAATAGACTTTAAAAATATTTAAAAACAATCAAAGTAACATTTTTTGTTCTCCTTTTTTTCTATTCGTTTTTATTTTTCTTCCAGTATTACATTTTCCTTTTTTTTTGTTTTCTGTTATCTAGGTACGCTAAAAATTTCTTTTTTTTTTTTAAATGTTTAATTTATACATGCATTATATTTAAAAAATATAAATTATAACCTATAGAACATTCTGAATTTTTTTTTGTTCGTTTATATTTACCGTCCATTCATATAAATATAACTGTTGCCTACATATTAAAATATAATAAATCTATAACTACATATATAAATAGCCATATATTCATTCATATACATATGTGTCTATATTATGAGCTAAACTTCTCAGTGTTGCATTATATCATAATGCGGCAAAATTTTTAAAAAATTAAGAAAACGTTGCATAGCTAAATTCAAAATTTAAATAAAAATATTGCAATTTTATAATGTTCATTATTTCCACTTAAAATGCGACCCTTTAAAAACTTTGATTCATACACTGCCTTGTTTTTTCTTTCTTTTCATAACATAACATTTTAATATTTTTTTTCTTTATCTGTTATGTACGGAAATATCAAACGTATGTTTCTTTCTTGTAAAATCATAACATTTTAATAGTTCTTTTTTTCTATCTGTTATGTGGGTAAATATCAGATGTGCACAATATATACATAAGAAATAGACTTTAAAAATATTTAAAAACAATCAAAGTAACATTTTTTGTTCTCTTTTTTTTCTATTCGTTTTTATTTTTCTTCCAGTATTACATTTTCCCTTTTTTTTGTTTTCTGTTATTTAGGTACGCTAAGAATTTCTTTTTTTTTTTTTAAATGTTTAATTTATACATGCATTCTATTTAAAAAATATTAATTATAACCTATAGAACATTCTGAATTTTTTATTGTTCGTTTATATTTACCGTCCATTCATATGCATACATAAATTTTTTTTTTTCGTTTATGTTTACCGTCCATTCATATAAATATAACTGTTGCCTACATATTAAAATATAATAAATCTATAACTACATACATAAATAGCCATATATTCATTCATATACATATGTATCTATATTATGAGCTGAACTTCTCAGTGTTGCATTATATCATAATGCGGGAAAATTTTTAAAAAATTAAGAAAACGTTGCATAGCTAAATTCAAAATTTAAATAAAAATATTCCAATTTTATAATGTTCTTTATTTCCACTTAAAATGTGACCCTTTAAAAACTTTGATTCATACACTGCCTTGTTTTTTCTTTATTTTCATAACATAACATTTTAATTTTTTTTTTTTTATCTGTTATGTACGGAAATATCAAACGTATGTTTCTTTCTTTTAAAATCATAACATTTCAATAGTTCTTTTTTTCTATCTGTTATGTGGGTAAATATCAGATCTGTACATATACATAAGAAATAACCTTTAAAAATATTTAAAAACAATCAAATTTTACATTTTCCTTTTTTTTCTGTTATTTAGGTACACTAAGAACTTATTTTTTATACCCGTACGATAGGATTGGGTATAATAAAATTACTCCTCCGTTTGTAACACCTCGAAATAAGCGAGCTAGATATACCTGCAAAGGTATGGATCGGATCAGAAAAAAATTCTAAGACAATTGAGCCATGTTCGTCCGTCCGTCCGTCCGTCAGCACGCTAACTCAAAAACAGAAAGCTAGAATCTTGAAATTTACACAAAATATTCTGGGAGTAATTTGTAGGTTCCGTATTTTTTTTGGTTGAGTTTGGACCAAAACTTAGGGTAGCTCTCGAACACCTAACTTTCAGATCCCCACCCTTTTTTTGAAATAGAGCTATGAAATTTTAAATACTGATAGATCTCACAAAAATATTAATTTTATTTATAATAACTTTTTTTTGCAGCCCCACCCTTTATGGAGCTACAGCTTCCCAAAGGTTCAAAAAAGCTCTATATTTAAATTGTTATAGCACAAGTTGTATAAGGTATATCTTCATTTTGAAAACGCCAAACAATTACTACTTTTATTAGCTTTAAAATTATATATACAATAAATATATATTTGTGGCATATATATTTGTGGAAATTTTGACAGAAGTTAGATCTTTGAAAATAAGTATGAGTCATTTAAGAAATTTTTTTTGTATCAACCCCCGTTTAGGAGCTGTAAGGCGTCAAAAACTGAAAATTTCCTATTTTTAAACACCTGTAACTTGAACACCTGTTAAAATTTTTTTGAAGTAATACACAAAAATTAAAGCTTCGGCATTATACTCTTATTTCTGTTAACAACTTTTTTTAAAAATATAGGGTTACTTTATAATTGACGAAAGTGTTACTTGATTTTTTCAAATTTTCTAACAAATTTCTTCAACAAATTTTTTGCATTTGTTTTACTCGATAATTTAAAATTGTTGGGGATATAATGCGTAGTACAAAAAAATGTAAATAAAGAAACAACATAACTGTTGCTTGAAGAATTTTTATTTATATCATATTGATATACATACTTATATAATATCATGTTTATTTACATATCGTATATGCCACTAGTGAGTGAATGATAAGAGTATATATGTATATTATATAGTGCCGTATTTACATACATATATGTATTTTATTGTACTTATAAGAAATTATTCTGTCAATGGAATATTTAAAAATAATATAATATAATATAATATTTAAAATCATATTTAATGTTTTGTACTTAGTAAATTTAATATACATTTACCGCTTAGTATTAAATGGTACTATAGAATATTTGAAAAAGTTTTGGATTGATAATCGTTATGTGGAAGGTTAGAATCTGCTTTTGAAGAATGTATATATAAACATATAGTTTGAATATATGTACAACCCATAGTACTAGAAATTATAAAATTCACCCAAGTTATTTTAAAATATTAAAATATTAAAAAAATAATATTGTAAGCAGAGTGACAGCTCTGAACATACTAGCGGTTCGTACAGGTATCTAAGAGTTGACAATGTCAACTGTATTCTTCCTCGTTTTTTTTTAATATTAAATTTATGCATACAGTCTATTTCAAAAATAGAAATTATTAGCTATAGAACATTCTGAATTTTTTTTTTGTTCGTTTATGTTAACCGTCCATTCATATGCATACATAAAATTTTTTTTTGTTCGTTTATGTTTACCGTCCATTCATATAAATATAACTGTTTCCTACATATTGAAAAATAATAAATCGATAAATCAACTAAATAATAATAGTTGGGAATTTGGGAATTTGGTGTGACTGTGTTAGCAGATTTTTAATAGTACAGCACACATAAAAATATGCATACCATTTTTGTACATGTTTGTACCTACATACATATTGGGTTTAAAAGTATGTAATTGAGAATATATTAAATTGCTTACTTCTAAATGCTAATGTTTTTGAATTAAAAAAAAATTATTTTGCTTTTTCTAGACGATGTAGATATACTTATATGTATGTACGTACATAACATATATTTTATTATTAATTCATAATTATTGTTATTGAAAAGAAAAATATTGTTGTTATTTACTATTTTTAAAAAAGACTGGATTTTTTATTTTTAATATATTCTTTTTGTTGTTTAATGTTTTTACATAATTGGAAATATATTCTTAGTTTTTATACTTCAGAAAAAGGCATTAGTGGTGCGGATCATCATTCCCTAATAGATCTTAATTTAAAGGCAGCTCCCAATTTAGATATCAATGTTAGGGCCATAATATGCCATTTTAATATGTTAAGAGTTTCGAAAGAAAAGCCCTATTTTAATTATAATTAAGAAAGGAAAAACACATATCTATATAAATATTATAAATAAACACATTGCTTTTATAAATAATAATGTATACTAAAAATCAATTGATTTGATGAAAAAAAACTTAAATTTAACACTAGCTATCTAAATTTTAAGTAAATGCATATTAAGTTTTACACTGTGTTCTCAAGTGCGACACATTAATTTGTTTACACATTCATGTCTTTCAAATTCATCGCTTTCAAACCAAAAATATTTTCGAAGCACATATTATTACATATTTTTATGTATGTTCCTATGCATATGTACACATACAATGCAATGGGCTACATAAAAAACAATAGTCTTTTATAGAAAAAAAAAAACATTTATGTATTACATATACGTATTGGTATTGGCATTGGTGAGTTTAGTAAATTTAGATAAAATGTTTTATTTTGGTTCTGTAATAATTCTGTTAAAAATTCTGTTATATCTTTGTATGAAAATTTAATTTTGAAATTAAGCTAATTTCTCTAATGTTTTTCGATATTATTATTTTAAAATCATGTATTGTCATCGGGATCTGATCTAATGAAGAAAATTTCAAGTCTCTAGCTCAACTGGAAGTGTGTTTAAAATGGCTTCTAAGATTCCATCCTTTACCCAACCAAGTTAGTAAAAAGCTGTTAATAATGGAGAGAAGAACAGCTTTCTATTTCTTCCCAGCTATTGTCGAAGATGTTGTGCGATATTAGAACGCTCTTTGTACTTCCACGAATTTTTTGGCGGATATTCTGCAGGATTGCTCTATATATTGGTTTATTTCATTTCATTTCATTTCAAATGCTTCACTATTTGGTAATGGTTTATGCTTCACTATTGGTAATGGTTTATGTTTCACTATTTAGAAATCGGTCATAATATGTATTCTGTAGGGTTTCCGTTGAAAATTTGCAATTCCTTTACTGCATCTGTTAGTTTGTCAATATCTTTTAAGTCTTGTTCTGTTTTCGGACTTTGCAACGTTAATGGTTGACTTGTACTTTGTTGAGTTGCGTTATTTTGTTGTTCTAAATTATCTAGTTTTGCTTGAAGTAATTTTATCATGCCTAGTTGAGCATTTATTGCTTATTTTGTGATTGTTTCTTTTATTTTGTAGTTCCATGATTTTCTTATGGAGTTTATAATGAAGTTATATTTTGAATTTTCTGAATATCTATTTTATTAATTAGAATTTTTGATAATTATTCCTTGTTGAGTTTTATTTTTTTGGTTAACTTTTTGTAGAATTTGGTTAACTCTTGTAGAATTTTTTATTATATATAAAAAAAATTTGTTGAATTCACATCAAGATTATAAAGATTCACATAAGGAGCCTTTTTAGCCTAGAGCGTTGATAATTGTGGTAAGCCTACTACAGTACGATTAATATCACTTTGCTGATCCTTGAAGATTGGATTTCCTAACTTGCTATGTTCCCACGATGATAGCGCTCTGTAATTCGTCTTGAATCTGTTTTATTGAATTTTAAACTCGCTATGTTCCCGCTATGGGAGGGAGGCGGGCCGTATCTATCAAACTCCGAAAATAAACAAGTAGCACCTGTTTCAATAATTGGCGGCTACAGTGAAACAGTGCCCTGTTCCCTATGTTAAGGGCGGCTGATTAGAAAGAAAGAAAACCATCGTAAACTCTCAGAAGGCATCGGGAAACTACTGAAGTATTTTCCCTAGAAAAATCACATGGTACAACAAAATGAAAATGAACGGCCCTAAGTCTCCGGCCAAAAGAGAGTGCTAAGAATCTAAGGAGGTAAAACAAAACAAAAATTAAATATAGGAACTTGGAACGTCAAAAGTCTGTTCGAAGCTGGAAAACTTGCCAACACCATTCAAGAAATGCAATGTGTCAAAGTCGATATCCTGGACATTAGTGAAACCTGGTGGCCAAATTCTGATGACTGCAATAAGAAAGGTGCAAAATTCTTCTATTCAGGTAATGACACACATCAAACCATAGGAATGGTGTGGGAGTAATAGTAGCTGAACATCTTGCTAATCATGTGTCCGAATTCATACCGCATTCAGATAGAACGTTGCTTTTGAAATTTAAATCGAAGCCAGTAACACTAAACATCATTCAAGTATACGCGCCAACGGCTGATAAAGATAACAATGAAATTGAAAGTTTCTACGAAGAAATAAAAATCTTCTGAAGTTGACAAAACTACACAATGTCAACTTAATCATGGGTGATTTTAACGCTAAAATTGGTAGAGGTACCGTGAACCCCATAGTTGGGCCTTTTAGTTTAGGCGATAGAAACAGCAGGCGACCGTTTAGTTGAATTCTGCCAGGAAGAAAGTTTTACAGTCATGAATAGATGGTTTTCTTTACCATCCAGAAGATTATATGCGTGGAAATCACCTCAAGATAACACGTTGAACATAGTGTGAAACCAAATTGATTTCATTTTGATAAATAAACGGTTTTCCACCTCTATTAAAAAGGCATCAACTTTTCCAGTTGCTGACGTCCCACCTGACCACAACTTGCTATTAGCTAAAATTGATATGAGGCTAGCTAAGCCCAGAAGGAGAAATCAGCAACTAATATTAGATGTGGACAAGTTGAAAAACGATGAAATCAAAGTAGCATTCGTAAATGAAATCAACAGTAATTTGAGATCTGTTATAGTTGATGACAATTATAACACCGAAAATCTATGAGCACGAACAAAAGATGTTTAAAATACCTCATCTGAGAGAATTTTGGGTAAGAAAAGGTTCAAACCTAAAAGAAGATGGATGACAGAGGAAATACTACAGTTGATGCAAGAAAGACAAAAATACAAAAACAAGAATCGCGCAGAATATCATCGATTACACCGTGAAATAAAAAGAGAGTGTAGCTAAACATAACTGAACATGCAACGATCATAGTCTAATATTTTATAAAATTTTATAAACATTTTTAATTGTTATTGCTCTTAAACATCTTATAGTATTATCTCCAACGATATGTGGTTCAATAAAATCAGTATATATAAAAAATATCAGACTTAATAACTGGTATCAAGTATAATGTTTCTAAATATGATTTATATATTTCTACAATTCTACTTTTATGTTTTTTAAAGTCTGGGAATGTTTTAAATATTTGGTTAAAACATTTCTTAATAAAAAAGTCTATTGCAAAATCACCTTCTCCGCGTAACTTTATTTCCACTTTTGGATTATTAACACAAATTTTGATTAAATCTCCAACATACGATGCTGATTCTTTGGATTTTATATAACTAGAATCTTTAGAAATATAATCATAAATTTGCCATACCAGTTGACGTTCACATTGTCTTTGTATATTCATTAAATGGTTGTATATTTTGTACTAGTGTTGGTAAAACAAATGCTTTCCAATCACAATTAATTTGTTCAGATCTGTATGGAATATATCTTCGATATGAATTGTAATTGTTTTTTCCGGGTTTTCTCCATATGCATTTGGAATAAAATCATTTATATATATTTAAGAAATACCAACTTTCAATTTTGAATCCAAAATGACTTGCTTATTTAAGTTGTTTGCAAAAGCTGATAATGTATTTTCCGGATAATAATTCAAAGATGAATCGCTAAAGTAATGTAAAATTCATCGTTTATTTGTATGATGTCCATGAGCTGGTTGATTTATTCTTACGAATGGGAAAATTAAGTTCTGTTTGAGTATTACCTGCAATAGCTGATTGTAAAATTCGTCTTGATGTATTTATTTATTTGTTTATTATCTCTAAAAGAGCAATTTGATTTTTTAAAAAAGAAACACAAACATGAATGCAAAAATTAAGTTTAATTATACAAATCCAGTAATTCAGTTTTCAAAAGCAAGCAATTAATTTAAATTATACAAAAACAAGATATTTAATTAGTACCTAATAAAGCACAACTCAATATAATTGACAACTTATACAATATATCTTAATCTATACCTACATATATGTACACCTAAATCTTACATTATTGTTTTCATTTTACCATATTTTTTTTTTTTAAATATAATTCTAAATTATTATATTTTTTGTTTTGTTATTTGTTTGTTTTTTTAATTGATAGTTTTTATACCCTACACATTAAGTATAAGGTATATTAACTTTGGTATGGTGTTTGTAACCACCAAAAGGAAGCGAGTCAGGTATAGACATGTATATATATTCTGAATCAGGATCACCGCCTGAGTCGATTTAACGATGTCCGTCCGTCCGTCCGTACGCACGATAACTCAAAAAATAATGATGCTATCTTGATGAAATTTATACTGTAGGTTAACAGTGACTAAGGTAAGGGGGGGTTGTAAATGGGCGAAATCGGACCATGCGTTCGAGTACCTCCCATACAACTCCCAAAACCTAATACGCATATTTTCGAAATTAATAAAGATAGAAACTTAAAAATTTGTACGAGGGTGTGTTTTTCTGAATCTCTGATATTCCCAAAATTTGAGATGAACTGGATTGGTTGTTCGGGTACTTCCCATACAACTCCCAAAACCGAACATGCATATCTTCGAAACTAATAAAGATAGGAACTTCGAATTTGATACGAGGCTACTGTTTCCTAAATCCCTGATTTTTCTAAAATTTGAGATGAATTGGAGTGGTCATTCGGGTACCTCCCATACAACTCCCAAAACCAAACAAGCATATCTTCGAAATTAATAAAGACAGAAAATTCAAATTTGGTACTAGAGTGCTGTTTCCTGAAACCCTGATTTGTCCAAAATTTGAGATGAATTGGAGGAGCTGTTCGGGTACCTCCCATACAACTCCCAAAACCGAACATGCATATCTTCGAAATTAATAAAGATAGGAACTTCAAATTCGATAAGAGGGTGCTGTTTCGTAAATCCCTGATTTGCCTAAAATTAGAGATGAATTGGAGTGGTCGTTCGGGTACCTCCCATACAACTCCCAAAACCAAACAAGCATATCTTCGAAATTAATAAAGACAGAAAATTCAAATTTGGTACTAGAGTGCTGTTTCCTAAATCCCTGATTTTTCTAAAATTTGAGATGAATTGGAGTGGTCATTCGGGTACCTCCCATACAACTCCCAAAACCAAACAAGCATATCTTCGAAATTAATAAAGACAGAAAATTCAAATTTGGTACTAGAGTGCTGTTTCCTGAAACCCTGATTTGTCCAAAATTTGAGATGAATTGGAGGAGCTGTTCGGGTACCTCCCATACAACTTCCAAAACCGAACAAGCATATCTTCGAAATTAATAAAGACAGAAACTTCAAATTTGCAAGGGTGTTGTTTCCTGAATCCCTGATTTGTCCAAAATTTAAGATGAATTAGAATGGTTGTTCGGGTATCTGCCACACAACTTCTAAGACATAACAATCATATTTTCGAATTTAATAAAGATAGAAACCTGAAATTTTGTACAAAGGTTGTAACAGCATTTATGTTTTTTAGCTTGTCTTAAATACCTAACAAAAATAACTTATGGATTTTTAATTTAATTTGAATTTTTTAGGTGTAGGGTATAAATAAGTCGGTTGCATCGACTTACTGTTATTTTTACTTGTTTCATTTTTGTTTTGTTGTTTCTATTCTTTCTTATATTTTTAATTGTAATTTTTATACTATTTTTTTTATAATATTAATTTCAAGTTAACAGAATTTGTAACACGATTATAAATTTATATATTCATAGATTATATTTTGTTTATTTATACAATATACATATATTTATATAATTAATTTATAAACTTTATTTTTATAATTATTATTTTTATAACCAAAAGTAATTCTAACAAAAAATATTATATATATTATTTTTTTTTAACTTTTTTTTTTTTATATTATTTAATTTTTGTAATTTTCATTGATTATGTTTACTTATTACATCAGATTTAAAAAGTATTTTTTCATTTTCCCTTTAATTTTGTTTTTATGACAAGTTTTGATATCAGCTGGTAGCTTAGTGTATATTGTTGTTGCTGCATTGTATAAGTTCATAAGACCAAAGTATTTGTCAATTGAATGCATGTAATAATGAATGTGACTTGCCGTTCTGATGTTGTAAACGTGTAGTTAATTATTGTGGATAATGCGTGAATTAGATCTAATTAAATTATTTGTAATATTGTGTACATGTAGTGCTTGAATTTTTTTTATGTATAAATCAATTGGCACTATTTCTAAGGTGTTATGAATTTCTGTTGTCGAAGCACGTTGTTCAAAACCAAACAGATTTTTTATTCCCTTGTTTTGAATAGTTTGTAGCATTTTAGTATTATTTAAATAAGTGTTTCCTCACACCATGATACTAATAGACTATACAATATTGATTTTGTTTTTATTCAGTTGGTACTTGATTCTTTGCATGTCTAAATAGACCCGCTAAACGCGACCTTTCTTGGCTATTTCATTTGACTGGTAGTTCCACTTTAATTCATTGTCTATGTAAATACCTAAGTTTAACATTTTTAAAATTCACTTTGAAAGATATGTTTAGAGGTTTCTTGAATACCATGAATTTGGTTTTTTTTACGTTGGGAGTAAGCTTATGACGAGACATCCAGTTCTTTACTATTTTGTTATCCAAGTTGCTTAACTCGTTGCTATTTATAGTTTTTTCTTTCTTCGTTGGTGAGCTGGAGCTGTCTAAAAGAACTGTAATTATGTCTTATTTTATTTTATTATTAGTTTTATATATTAGTTTCAAAAATTTGTACATTTTTATTTCTAATAAATTTTCTTTTTCTGAGACGTTCTCCAGCTGAAGCAGCTGACAATGCTTTTGTAAAAATTTCTTCTTCAATTTCATCATCGAATACTTCGTCAGCTTCTTTTCGTATACTTCTTCTTCGGGAACAAATTGTATTGCAGCATCTTTATATTCAGGTATGTTTGTTTGAGCTTCTGCATCAATATACAGTGGTTTTGCAAGAGTTTGAGTACCTTTTGTTTCTGTAATTTTTAATTGCTCTTCTTTAATTTCTTATTTTAAGAACTCTAATTTTATTTCTTATTTTCAATAGCTTTTGACGGTATAAAGACTATTTTTGAGTGTCTGTTAGTTGTTTATTTAACAGTATGTTTTTCATGTTTTTATCCAACTAATAGAGTTCAACGGCTTCATATTGTTTCATTTTGTCATAAATCTAGGGTTTTAATATAGTCATTTTGTTTAAATGTTGTATAACTAATTTTAAAAAATTTCCGATTACTCCTGACAGTACTGCACCAAGAAGTGTAGGTAAAAATCCACCACGTTGAATAATGTTTTTTTTTAAAATCAAAACAATCAAAACAAGTTTAAACCAATAACCAAGAATATCCTACATAAAATCCATTGTTCAGTTCATTAACCCTGCCTGACAACTTCCAAGGTACCAAAAACCTTCACTTCCTGCTATACAACCACTTGCAACGTATAAGTTAACAACCCACACTGTCAAACTATCTTGCAAAGCAACCCAAACCAAAACAATTAAAACTAGTTTTTGATCTACTAACCAAGAATAACCTACATTAAACCCATCAATCAAAATATAGGTCGTGCGAAATGGCATGATTTTCTCCCATGGCAGAGTGCCGGGATATCTACTTATATAGAAGCAAAAAAGTTTTTGTAAAATATTTCTAAGAAAAATGAAGGAGATAAGGTCATTGTTATAAGATCATTTGAAGACTTATCAAAATTCAAAAGTCCTAATTCTAATGCAAATAATAATTTAAAATAGTGTGTTAATTGATATAGAATATGATGATCTTACAAACAATATCTTTGTCTTAGCTTTATAGATAATATTCCAAAATACAATTCTAATTGTTTTAATAATTTTGTTTTAGTACATCAAAATATCAGAAGCATCAGACAAAACTTCAACAACCTTCTTGTAGCAAATCTTAAACTTTTTGCATCTTTACCAGATTTCATTTTTATATCACAAATATGGATAAACGATTATGAAATTTCTGATTTTGACATTAACGGGTATGATTTTCATGCGTGTACAAATAGTAATGGTGGTGTTGGTTGTTTTGTAAAAAATGTCTATGAATGTAATGTAACTAACTATAATCTTAAAAGTGCCGATATTTTAAAAATTTCATGTTTAGTTAATAATGTTAATTTTACCTTCATGTGTATTTATAGATATCATTTTAGAGTTTTCTTTGACGAATTCTCAAAAACGTTAGAAAAAGTCGAAAAATATGTTCATATTAGGCGATATAAATATCTTAAATGATAATGATAACGTATCTAGTTTGTTAACGTTGTTAGTAACTTATGGTCTAACGTCAATTATAAACGAAACGACTAAACCATCTTCTGGTAAATGCATAGATCATATTTATAAACTTATTCATTAATATAAACTTGAGCATTACTGGTCACTATACGACAGGCTTAATTGCTAGAAAAATCTTTAAAGTCGAATATTGTAAAAACTCGTATGAAAAGCAAACAATAAATATAATACTTGGTCAGAAAGTAAAAGTTGGAGGTAAACTGTTCGAACTTAAGCAGTCCAAACATGGGGCTCTGCAGGGTTCCGTACTGAGGCCAATTCTATTTTTAATATATATAAATTCCCTTTTTGAATTATCATTTAAATGTAATTAAATTGCTCTTGCTGATGATCTAGGATGTGTGTACGAAGCAGATAGTTGTCTAAATTTAGTTTGTGTTATTAATCACGATTTAAATTTAGTAAGAAATTGATTTGCACTCAATATGTTGGCAATTAGTAACAAAACGAAACTTATGTATTTCAATCTGCCACCTTTAAAACCTTTTGTAGGAAAGTATCATGCTGCTGATTATATGAAGCATAAATTAACTCTTAATGTTTGTAAATGCAGTTCTAATTGTTCCTTTAATAGCAATCTTATGTGTGGTAATAAATGTAAAAACGTAGAAATTGTAAAACAACTTAAATATTTTGGAATTACTATTGATAATAAAATGAGTTGGGCTCCCCAAACAGAACTTCTCAAAAGTTATTTTCGTACCACCTTGTACTGTTTTTATCGTTTACAACATCTGTGTTCTAAAGAGGTTTAAATGACCTTTTACTATAGCACTTTCCAATCAAAATTTATATGGTATTACTTGCTGGGAAGGAGCCCACTGATATAAGATACAGCCTCCACTTATTTTACAAAAAAATTTGATCAGAAAAGTATGTAATAAAAAACGCTTTTCACATAGTTATCCTCTGTTCAAATAGCTAAAATTTCCTGTTCGTCATATTATTACAAAGTGTTAAAAACGTTTTTTATCAAGTCAGGTTATTTAAATAGATTTTCGTATAATTATCTTTTGCGCATTAATAATATGTCTTTTCTAAATGTTCCTACTTTTCGTACTGAATGTTTTCGTAATTTCTATAGTATCCTTGCTTGTCGCTTGTTTAATAAATTATCTTTGTACATAAGATATAAATTTATTAACAAATTTATTAATAAAATAAATTATTAATAAAATTCTAAAAATAACGAAACACTGGCTTATGGAATTTAATTTTGATCATGTTGAACATTTGCTTGATCTAATGTTTTAATTGATTAATTTGATTTTTTAATCTTAATATTTTGGAATTTTAGTTTATATATATTTATATTTTTTTTTTCTGATTTCTAATTTTATGTTTTTGTTTTTATTTCTAATTTATTGTTTTCTTCTATATAAATATATAATTATTATTTAACTTTTTATTGAATTGTTTTCTTTTTTGAATTTTTTTATTTAATTTAATATAATTAATTCACCCCACTACAAAAAAGGGTAGCAGAAAAAAAACTGTACAACATTTAACTGTAGAACATAAATACTATTTTTTTTAAATATTAAGTGTTATTAAACCTCAATAAAGAAATAAATAATAAATAAATAATAAAAATAATGGAGAGAAGAACAGCTTTCTATTTATTTCTAGCTATTGTCGAAGATGTTGTGCGATATTAGAACGCTGTTTGTACTTCCACGAATTTTTTGGCGGATATTCTGCAGGATTGCTCTATATATTGGTTTATTTCATTTCATTTCAAATGCTTCACTATTTGGTAATGGTTTATACTTTACTATTGGTAATGGTTTATGCTTCACTATTTGGAAATCGGTTAGAATATGTTGGACGTTGTGGACCCATAATATGTATTTTGTAGGGTTTCCGTTGAAAATTTGCAATTCCTTTACTGCGTTTGGTAGTTTGTCAATATCTTTTAAGTCTTGTTCTGTTTTTGGACTTTGCAACGTTAATGGTTGACTTGTACTTTGTTGAGTTACATTTTTTTGTTGTTCTAAATTATCTAGCTTAGGTTGAAGTAATTTTATCATGCCTAGTTGAGCATTTATTGCTTATTATTGTGATTGTTTCTTTTATTTTGTAGTTCCATGATTTTCTTATGGAGTTTATAATGAAGTTATATAATGAAGTTATATTTTGAATTTTCTGAATAAATATTTTATTAATCAGAATTTTTAATAGTTATTCCTTGTTGAGTTTTATTTTTTTGGTTAACTTTTTGTAGAATTTGGTTAATTTTTGTAGAATTTTTTATTATATATAAAAAAGAATTTGTTGAACTCACATCAAGATTATGAAGATTCACATAAAGAGCCTTTTTAGCCTAGAGTGTTGATAATTGCGGTAAGCGTACTACAGTGCGATTAATATCACTTTGCTGATCCTTGAAGATTGGATTTCTTAACTTGCTATGTTCCCACGATGATAGCGTTGTGTAGTTCGTCCTGGATCTGTTTTATTGAATTTTAAACTCGCTATGTTCCCGCTATGGGGGGGGACCGTATCTATAAAGCTCCGAATATTAACAAGTAGCGTCTGTTTCAATAATTGGTGGCTACAGTGAAACAGTGCCCTGTTCCCTATGTTAAGGGCGGCTATTTAGAAAGAAAGAAAACTATCGTAAACTCTCCAGAAGACAACGGGAAAGCACTGAAGTATTTTCCCTAGAAAAATCACATGGTACAACAAAATGAAAATGAACATCCCTCAGTGGCCGAAAGAGAGTGCTGAGAATCTCCGGAGGTAAAACAAAACAAAAATTAAATATAGGAATTTGGAACGTCAAGAGTCTGTTCGAAGCTGGAAAACTTGCCAACACCATTCAAGAAATGCAATGTCTCAAAGTCGATATCCAGGACATTAGTAAAACCTGGTGGCCAAATTCTGGTGAATGCAATAAGAAAGGTGCAAAATTCTTTTTTTCAGGTAATGACACGACAAACCATAGGAATGGTGTGGGAGTAATAGTAGCTGAACATCTTGCTAATCATGTATCCGAACTCATACCGCAGTCAGATAGAACGTTGCTTTTAAAATTTAAATCGAAGCGAGTAACACTAAACATCATTCAAGTATACGGGCCAACGGCTGATAAAGATAATAATGAAATTGAAAGTTTCTACGAAGAAATAAAAATCTTCTGAAGTTGACAAAACCACACAATGTCAACTTAATCATGGGTGACTTTAACGCATCAACTTTTTTAGTTGCTGACGCCCCACCTGACCACAACTTGCTATTAGCTAAAATTGATATCAGGCTAGCTAAGCACAGAACGAGAAATCAGTAGGTATGGGGTCACTTTGGCCAGACATCGCTATCTCTTTCACTTTAATGTAACTTTGCATAAGAAATTGATTTAAAGTCACATGAGAAAGAAAGAGAGATAGATAGTGATGTTGGACAAAGTGTATGTTGATGACGTAATAGCAAGAATTAAAAAAAGTTATAATTTGCCACAGAACGGATTTGAACTTGAGATTTTTTTTTTAATGAAGAAGTGGACGCTCCCTGAGCCACTGAGCTATGAATGTGGTTGGCTTTAGTGTGTTAAATTGCTTATATAAAAAAAAAAATAAAGGTTTTTTCTTTAGTAGTAATTTAATGTAGAAAAAAGCTTTTTAGTAGTAATTTAGTGTAAAGAAAAAAGCTTTTTTTATTTTTTATATTGCGATACATGCGTTATTGAATTATCATTATAAAATGGGTGATGAATACATTATACATATGAAAATATGATTTTATAATACAGGTACTTATATTTAATTTACAGCATTTTGTATGATTTTCCACGTTACCTAAGAGGTATCACACATAAACGCGTTAGCTATTTATTTTAAAATGGCTAGCTTCCCCAGTAGGCCTATAACCATCAAAAATTAAAATAAAAAGTTATACTGTAATCATACATATTTGCAACCGCTGCTTACATTTTAAAAAGTAAAAGATGGATAGTTCAACACAAAAAAAAATACTAAAAGAACTAGAAGAATTGCAAGAAAAAGATTATAAATAATAAACAAGTAATATTCCTGTTCCCCAGAACCAGCATTCCAATCATCATCAGCAACATCATTGTAATCATAAAAGATGACGAGTTTACCCTCATATTCAGGAGCAAGAAATTAAAAGTTAAGATCGAGTAAGTTTCACAGTTAACAAGTTATATTCCTGTACCCCAGAACCAGCATTCCAACCATCATCAACAACATCATTGTAATCATAAAAGATGACGAGTTTACCCTCCTGTTCAGGAGCAAGAATTTAAGAGTTAAGATGAAGTAAGTTTCACAGTTAACAAGTAATATTCCTGTACCCAAACCAAGTCAACAAAATCATTGCAATCATAAAGATGGTGAGTTTACTCTCATATTCAGGCATAAAGAAAAGTAGATAGAGAAAGAACTAAAAAATTAAATAGCAGTCAGCAACATCATAGATATGGTTATGTTTCATAGATGTTGATTACGTTTTTTTTTTATGTTGAAGGTAATTTGATAGAATAGATTTTATATTACCATATTGTAATATATATTTTAGATAAAAGAATAACTTCGATAGAATAGATTTTTTCATAAACATATTGTTATATATTTTAGATAAGGAAAAACAGTAAAACCTTATCTATTACAATTATAAAATTATTTCTTACATTATAAAAAAATTGCTTATATCTAATTAGAAATTTACAATACAAATACAAAATAGTCTATTCAGAATCTTAGTAATTAAATCAACAAAAAAATTAATTCATTTGGATTGTAATTTTCAATGTTCAAAAGTCTTTCTATCGAAGTTATTCAGCATTTAGTGTTAAATTACATATACAAAAAAAATATACACAATTTTAACAATTTACCTTCAATGAAAACGAAGATCAACTTCAGATAAGAACAACAGAATGAAGTTTGAGAAATTCAATTTTGATTGTAATTTTCAATGTTCAAAATGTTTTTACCGAATTTATTCAACATTTAATGTAAAATTACATATACAAAAAAAAATGAAGCAGACAAAATGATTTAAAGAAAAGTTAATAGGTCTCGGAAAAATTTGATATATAGCATTAAAACAATACGAATTTAAAAACCCATATAATATTCCCAGGGAAAAAGTATTATGTATGATGAAAGACGACCGGGGTTGTAATTTTCAATGCACTAAATGTTTTTAGAGAAGTAATGCTGCCTTCAGTGTAAAATTAAAAAATAAAAGAGTTAAGATGAACAGTTTACCCGCATGTTCAGGAGCAAGAATTAAAGAGTTAAGATGAACGGTTTACTTCATGTTCAGGAGCAAGAATTAAAGAGTTAAGATGAACAGTTTACCCTCATGTTCAGGAGCAAGCATATAACGATTTTCATTAGATAAAGTGTATGGACCAAAAACAAGCGAATAATAAAATATGAAGGAGCAAGAATTTAAGAGTTAAGATGAACAGTTTACTTCATGTTCAGGAGCAAGAATTAAAAGAGTTAAGATGAACAGTTTACCCTCATGTTTAGGAGCAAGAATTAAAGAGTTAAGATGGACAGCTTACCCTCATGTTCAGGAGCAAGAATTAAAGAGTTAAGATGAACAGTTTACTTCATGTTCAGGAGCAAGAATTGAAAGAGTTAAGATGAACAGTTTACCTTCATGTTTCAGGAGCAAGAACTAAAGAGTTAAGGTGAACAGTTTACCCTCATGTTCAGGAGCAAGAATTAAAAGAGTTAAGGTGAACAGTTTACCCTCATGTTCAGGAGCAAGAATTTAAAAATAGTTAAGATGAACAGTTTACCCTCATGTTCAGGAGCAAGAATTAATTTTAGTAAGGTTAATATTTAGGTTTAGACCAAATTGAAAACTAATTCTTTTGAAGAATATTCCATGTAAACCCTTATATTTTTTTATACAATCATAGCCCACTATGATTTTAAACTTAATACCGGGATTGGAATTTTTTTAAAAACTTAATTGGGTTCGTTTCAAATTAAAATAAGCATTTTCTTCAAATATATGCTTTTTTAACTCTATTGGTTTCTATTACTTTCCCTAATACTGTGTATATATGCTATTATAAATATTCATTCACCAATAAAACACATTTTTATTAAAACATTTAAGACGTTAAATCTATTTAAGTATTATTTATAAACTTTATAGATTATAGTTTAATTTAACAAATATAGGAAAATCTACAAAAATCTGTTCGAATTCATGTGGTGCTTTTGTCCCCTTATCAAAACAAACATCGAAATCCTTGTATGTATATAGTTCGAAAAATTTGAAACTGAATGAATATTTTTAACATTTCCTGATATGTTATATCTTAAAATAATGATGAAAGCTAGGACTTATGTTTGATAGTTTTAAATGTTAAATATGATTATTTTAAAAATTAATCTCAAACCAAGGCAATTAGTAAAATAGTATGTAACTGTAGTTTGAGATTAAAACTATAGTAATAAAATAAATTTTTAATCTATTAAAAGAAAATCTGAATTAGTTGTACAATATCGCAGTTGGGGACAAACATTTTTTAATGTATCTTAAGATTAATTTATGTAGTACACGTATCATCAAATTTACGTTTAAAAAAACTATTTTGTTTGATTATTATTAAATCTTTACAATTTTTTTTGCATTTTGCATTTGCAAATTTAAAACTAAATAACTTTTAAAATTAATAAAATAAATTTAAAATAAACACCTATTCTATAAAATAGGTTAATACTCATTGCAAGAGATAGTTAGTAATGAAAAATAGATTAGCATATGAATACAAATTTTTAGGTTTAGAATCTAACTAATAAACTTACTTCCTGATTAATATAATATGTATTAAAAATGATTAAATTTTTTAATCTCTAATTGGATTTTTAATTTAATTTCTATACTATACATTATATTATTAGATATTATTTAAAAAATTATTTGCACTAAATTTTTAAACGTTTTTGTAGACTTAAAATAAAATTGAATTAGTGTCATTTAATGCTAATTTAATTTAAGTTTAAAAATAATAAAAATTAATTAAAGTTACTTGCATTGATTGTTGTTGAATATGTTAAATATGTTGAAAGTGCTGACTGATGTAAAATGTGTTGAATGGGTTGACTGTTGATTAATTGTTGAATGATGAAATATACTTGTTTTTTTTTTTTTTTGTAGAAGCACTTTTTATTAAATATATTTTTTATTTATTTAAATAAATTCAAGTCAAAAGAGATTGCTCTCATACCATAAATTTTAAACATAAATAAATTTTAACATACATTTAAATTTTAATGATTTAAAATAGAATTTTTTAAAATATGATGAAAAGTTCGCATCACTAGTAACAATTAAAATGTGTATAGCCATATGGTATGAGAGCAATCTCTTTAAGCATTTATTTAATTTAAATAAATAAATTCAAGTCAAGTCAAAAGTTAAGAATAAACTAACTCAATTTTAAAATTTGTTTATTCTTATAGACTAAAAAATTTGAGGGCAAAATTTATCAATGAACGCCATATTTTTAAATGTTTTTATCTTAGAATGAAGAAATAGAAATTTGAATAACATATTTTATTTATAAATTTGGTCAAAATTTTATCAATGTACAGCATATTTTTTAAATTTTTTATCTTAGAATGAAGAAATAGAAGTTTGAATAACATATTTTTTTATGTATAAATTTGGACAAAATTTTTTTAATGTACAGCATATTTTTTAAATTTTTTATCTTAGAATGAAGAAATAGAAATTTGAATAACATATTTTATGTATGGTTCCTTATATGTAATAGATATTATGAACAAAAAAAATTATCAATGTACAGCATATTTCTGTATGGATTTTTTTTTTTTTTTTAAAAAAAGAGCATGCATCCTGTTAAATATACTTTTTAATTACAAAATTGAAATTATTTTAATTTTTTAAGTTTTTATTGTTTTTCTTTTTACAAAATATAATTTTAAAAATTTTTAATTTTTAATTTTAGTTGCAAACGTCCTTCTATATAATATGTATAGTTCCAATGTACATACATATATTGTGTTGTACATATTTAATAAAAATTTCTTCCTTATACGGATAGCCGAGAGTTCACACAGTTTTATGTCTTTTAAAACCATATGGTAATGAATTTTCATCCTCAAGAAATCTGCGTTTCTCGGTCATGGGTCGATATATTTTTATTTGCTGAATCGTGATAACTTCATGTTTTCGCGTTCTACATATATTTTCTGATAAAATTTTTATTTCTTGTTCATCTTCATTTTCTCGATTTAATACTGCGTTTTTGATTGTTTCAAAATTAACTTTCAATGATGCGTTATAGTTTTAACAAATACCTTTAACTTTACATATAATTTTTTCAGTATTATCTTTAGTAGAGTGAATTTTGTAAGCATAATTTTTTGGCCCACCGCTTACAAATTGTGTTATGTAACTTCCAGCTCCATAACACTCTAGTTCATCAGTCATATCTCCTATAAACTCCAGTTGAAGGATTATATTCCCCATTCCTATCGATATATATTACTGAATCAGTGTCATAGTATAATACTCTATTCTCTAATTTTTCTAAATAGTTGTATAATACTAATCTTGCTGGGGCTGTAGTGTAAGCAGCAATACATACATTTACTGTAGATAAGGGTTCACTCGCTTCTTCCTTATACTGCCAACTGACAACGATATTATTTTCATTAATTGGTAGAATAGAACAAACTTCTAAAGATGGATTTGTTAACATTTCGTATAATTCACTTGGTTTATTTATAATTTTTGTTTTTTGTTGATTCTCTCTTTGTCCAAATTTTCGCCAAAATGAATTCAACATTAACTTTGCGAAGGATCTTAAACCAGAGTTATTGACAATTTTAGAAAATTCGAATTTAATACCTTCATGTTCTAGGAACCCCTCTATATATTTGTTTTTATCTTCTTCAGTTATACATTTAGAAGGCCATCCTGTAGCCTCTGTCTTTATTTTTAAAAATTTGTCCATCATTTGTGAGAAAAACCCCATTATTTCATTGGATTTGTTATACATCAAAACTTCATATTCCCAGATCTCGTAAATTTCTGATATTTTATAATTTTTCTCGAGAGCTTTAACATCTTCATCTATCACCCATGTTCCAACTAATGCTCGTTCTTCATTTGTATGCGTGCAAAACTCGTTCTGAGTTTTGTTCTCCCCACAAGTACGGCACAAAGAAAACATTAATTTGTTGTTTTGTTTTAACGGTAATACAGGGTGAAACAAGTTTTCTGGTGGAATGATTTTACATTTTATTAGCCCATTTATGTTTTGTAAATTTAACTTAATACATTGAGTGTTCCCCACAAATATTTTTGGGTGACCAATTGGAAATTTACCATATTTGCATACATATGGGTACAAAGAACATATGTCAATGTATTTGATTGTTCCCCCTCCTTAATATTATAATATTTGAAGACATTACCCGTACGACCACCGTAAAATGCGTCTCGAGGATTTAGCGGGACATTGTGTACTAAAGGATGGTTCTTTAAATATGAGAGTTCTCCTTCATTCAACAATCTTTTAAAATCACAGCTCCACATTTCAATTACTTCATATCTGTAATGAAAGGTCAAATTCGCAAAATATTTTTTAAAAAATGAAATAAAAATATTACATACCCTAATTTTCTTAATCTTTCACTTTTTTCTACGGTTCTTTCATATCGTCTGTTTAACGTATCGTTTGGGTCATCATGTAGTGGTGTATCTCGATTATGTCGTAAACATATGGGATGTCCATGGTAATAACAACCATGAAATTCAAAAATTTGTTTGGTTTCGGTGCAATATCCATCAACTTTTACCCCCGAAATAAAAGATTCTCGCTCTTTAGCAGCATGTCTGATGATAATATTTCTTTTTTGTTCTTCATATATGCTCCACTCTATTTCTTCCTTTGATTGATTATCGGCATATCTATACCCGTTTTTTGGAAAAAGGCCTATTGTGTTTGGTTGAATGAAATTACGTCTGAATACAAGATTACATGCGGATGCTATAGTGGTTGCTTCTAAAAATGGTTCCACATTACATTCGGTGAGAAATAAATCCCTGAATTTTAAACAAGTTTCTGCTAAAACCTGAACATCGCTTATGCAATATTCAACACTATCGCTTTGTATATTGAAAATATCATTTTTATGTTCTTCATACCATTTTAGAAAAATTGAACGATCTTCAGTTTTCATCGTATTTGGGCTGTAATATTCAACCGGTGGCAACGGTCCAATATAATTTTCATTTGCAATTATATTAAAAAAGTGTGGAAAGTACCCCTTTTTAAAATTTGGTGATAAATCAAATGCTTTGGGTAGTTTTGATAGGGCCATTGGAAAATAGTTCAGTGAATCAATAAATTTCACGTTATCCAACAGCATAAGAATGATTTTAGTTCCACGCATAATCAATTTGGGTTTTAGTTCAGTGTTTTCTAAAATATAAGTTTAAAATAAATTGATGGTCGTATGCTTGACCACTGTGTGCTATTACAATCACTTTCTTAAATATTTTTCATTGATTCAAAATAAAAAATAAGAAAGTTTCAATGATGTTTATTCGTAAAATATGTTGCCTTTGTCCACAACTTTCACAACATTTTGTGTTTTCATTATTTAGACAGTGCTGTCACAACGCTGTTGAAATACACATAAATTCGGTTTATGTTTTTTAATTTCATCAACTGATTCTTTTTCTTGTCGTGTTTCCAAATCATAAAATATATATAGAACATTTTTAAAATCTGGTTGCCGTTTATCTGGTTGAATAAAACATTGATGATCCTGAGGTGTATATCTCCTACATATTTTGCAATAATATTCACCACACACATGCTCTCTATTGTTCGGGTATGTTTTTAAACATACTAAACACTTTTTCACATTGCTACATATTGAAATTTCATGTTTTGAAAACAAGTAAATGTAACAGTAAGTCGATGCAACCGACTTATTAATACCCTACACCTGAATAATTCGAATTAAATTTAAAATCCATAAGTGTTTTTGGCAGCTGCTTGAACTTCTTCGTTTTTCTGTCTTATTCAACTCGAATTTCAAGAACGTAAAAGAGGCATCCGCTTGGGATATGCTTGACACCCTTGTTTAAAATTTTAAGTTTCTATCTTAATTATTTTCGAAGATTAGTAGTCCTTGGGAGGTTTGTGTCAGCTACCCGAATTGCCACTCCAATTCATCGAATCCATCTCAGGAACATAAAGTAAACTTGCCAGAACACCATTCTATTAAATTTAAAGGTTCTACTTTTGTTGGTTTTGGAGATATGCTCGTTGCTCTTGTGCTCGTCCGGAAGTTTCCAAAATACGAACCCATGGTTCAAATTCTTTCAAATGTCAGTTTCCAATTTTACAGAAAAGGAAACATAACAGAACATCTTTGTACTAAAAATAAAAGTTCTATCTTTGTTGGTTGTGGAGATATACTCGTTTGCTCTGGGGCTCGTCCGGAAGCTTCCAAGATTTGAACCCATGGACCAAATCCTCACAAATTTCAGAAACATAAATCAAACATGAAGGAACACCATTCTGCCTAATTTAAAGGTTATATCTTTGTTGCATTTGGAGATAATATCATTTGCTCTGAGGCTCGTTCGGAAGCTTTCAAAATCCGAACCCAAGGACCAAATCCTCTCAAATTTCAGAGGCCTAAATCATACATGAAAGAACACCATTCTGCCAAAAGTAAAGGTTATATCTTTATTGGCTTTGGAGATAATCTCATTTGCTCTGGGGCTCGTTCGGAAGCATCCAAAACCAAACCCATGCACCAAATCCTCTTAAATTTCAGAGGCATAAATCAAACACGAAAGAACACCATTGTACCAAATTCAAAGGTACTACCTTTGTTCGTATTGGATATAGTCTCATTTGCTCTGCGGCTCGTTCGGAAGCTTCCAAAATTCGAATCCACGGTTCAAATTCTTTCAAATTTAAACCCATGGCCAAATCCTCTCAAATTTCAGAGACCTAAATCAAACATGAAAAAACACCATTCGGCCAAATTTTAAGGTTATATATTTGTTGTTTTTGGAGATAATCTCATTTGCTCTGGGGCTCGTTCGGAAGCTTCCAAAATCCAAACCCATGGACCACATCCTCTTAAATTTTAGAAACATAAATCAAACTGGAAGAAACATCATTATAAAAAATTTAAAGGTTCTATCTTTATTGGTTTTGGAGATAATCTCGTTTGCTCTGGGGCTCGTTCGGAAGCTTCCAAAACCCAAAACCATGGACGAAATCCTCTTAAATTTCAGAGACATAAATCGAACGGGAAGAAACATCATTGTACAAAATTTGAAGATTCTATCTTTGTTGCTTTTGGAGATAATCTCGTTTGCTCCGGAATCATTCGGAAGCTTCCAGAGTCCGAACCCATGGACGGATTTTGTCCAGATTCGAACTTAGCCTTTCTTTCGTAATTAGTAACCTACTATATAAATTTCATCAAGATAGCATCATTATTTTTTGAGTTATCGTGCGTACGGACGGACGGACGGACAGCGCTAAATCGACTCCGGCGGTGATCCTGATTCAGAATATATATACATGTCTATACCTAACTCGCTTCCTTTTGGTGGTTACAAACACCATACCAAAGTTAATATACCCTGTACTTTAGGTGTAGGGTATAAAAAGGCCTTATGATTATCAAAACAAAATTGTAATCTAAAATTTCTGTTGCAATCTCCACATAAAATTTTTAGCTGATCCTTTGGACAAATTGGAGATTTTTGACACTGTGGACATATGCCTCCACATCTATGACGCTGTTTTGTATTAAAGGGTATATGACACTTATCACAGTAATAAACACAACAAAATGCCGCTGTAACAGATGTGATCACGTTGTAGTGACCGTTGTGATATTTTTTTTTTTTTTTTTTTTACGAGGGTTGGTGGAAAACTCGAAAGTCACCAAGAGGAACTGCACGTGCTTCCTCAAGGTAGAGTTGGACTTTAACTAACCAAAACCACCCCCCTTTTAAAACCAAACTCTAGGGTGGAACCCTTAATACGAATGTACAGTTTGGTTTTGGGGATAGGGATGTGGGAAGGATAATTAGGGAAATTGGTATTGGGAAATCTGGATTATGGGGGATAGGTAGGAAAATTTGGAGGGGCATTTTGAAGAAAAATGTTAATGTTCTTCTTAAACTTAAGTAAATCGTACACATATAAATTACAAACCTTAGGGAACACATGTATGGTTCCACAAACGTGCGCATGACAAACGAATTTCCATAAGCTGTATTTCGCCATCTTGATAACTCAACATGGTAGGGATGAGCATCTGTTGCCCTCCTTTTCTAGTTGGAAAACTTTGAGTGGAGGCATTAATTGTTTAATTTCTTTAGAACAAGTGTTAATCCCTACGAGATACCTATAAAATAAGATCAGTGACCCAACTGTGCGACGATGACTGAGTGAAGTGATCGGATGCGGAAAAGTAAGTTTTAAAGCGATACAAAAAACCCAAACATTCAGCCGCATCCTTAACTATACCAAAAATATGATCTGATTAAGTCAATTTCTGGTTTAACCCGACGCCCAGCATGTTTAAATTCGTTGAATGCTGCAAGACTTCTCCCTGAAATAGTAGGTTAGGAGCGGTAGTGGCTATTTTCCGCGAGATCAGACAGCATTGTGTTTTTTTGGTGTTGAACTCAGCTCTATTGACTTCACCCCATTTTTGAATTTTTGCTAAATCGTTATTTAGCTCACTAATAGTGAAATTTTTTGCTGTTGTATTAATCTGGTGATTATTGTTACAGCGGCTATAAAATTCATAGGAAACTACAAGGGTGCTGTCGTCCGCGAAACTATGGATCGGATTGGAGGTTAATGAGAGTAGGTCATTGATAAATATTAAGAAGAGAGTTGGGGATAAAACTGATCCCTGGGGGACACCAGCATTTATTTTGAATTTGTCAGATGAATATCTATCGACCAGTACACGAATCGTGCGATTCGAAAGGAAATCTCCAATCCATTTTAGAAAGACCCTACCTAGACCTAATGCTCTGCACTTTGCCAATAGAGCATCGTGCCAAACTCGATCGAAAGCCTTAGAAATATCAAGAGCCACAACATCAGACTCACCAGAATGGTGAAGGTTGATGTTTAGCTTCTCACAAAGGTAAGTCATGAGATCACCGGTTGAACGACGGGCTATGAACCCGTATTGACGATCATGAAGCAAACCTTTGTGATCCAGGTATTTCAGAAACTTTTGGTTCACTATTTTCTCCATTACCTTGGAGAGGATCGAAGTTATAGCAATAGGGCGGTAGTTGGAGGGATCGCTTTTATTACCTTTTTTTGGAATTGGGAAAACACGTGCAACCTTCCATTGGGTAGGATGAATACCCGAAGTGAAGGAGAGGTAAAAAAGGTTGCGCAGAGGTTTTGAAATAGTGGAGTAGGTATTTTTAAGCACCATGGTGGTTATACCATCTGGACCGGCTGACTTATTTGTATCAAGATTCTTTAAGATTTTCATCAGTGCCCGCGTGCTAAAGTAAATTTTACCGAAGGAGCGGCCAGCTCTTGGAACAGAAGGTGGCATCTGAGCTGACTGTGTCAGTGTCGAATTGAAGGCCAACTGCTTGCCAAATAAGTTCGGCTTCTCTTTAGAATCTGATACAGTTCTGTTATTTTTATCAATAAGTGATGGAAAGGAAGATCCTCTAACGTCTTCCTTTAGACTTTTGGCAAATGACCAAAAAGATTTGCTATTCTTAGACATGTGGATTATTTTACATTTCAACTTTTGGTTGAACAAGAATTTTTGCTTATTGATAACTCTCTTGCATCTGTTTCTCACCGCTATATAGCTGGCCCTGTGAGCCTCCGACCTATTGTTTTGGTACAGTTTAAAAGCCTCCTCTTTTTTAGAAATGGCTTTTTGCAAATACGATTAAACCAAGATTTGGGACTCCTCTTAACAGATTTCATGAAATGAGGGATGAATAACCTCATTCCAAGCAAAATAGTTTCACTAATCACATTTGCAGCAAAGCTAACATTTCTGTTGCGGAAGCACAATGACCAATCAAAGGCTCTAAAAAATTGTTAAGGCCCTCCCAGTCAGCAGGGCTGTAACGCCAAACTAATTTTTTGGGAGGAGACCTTTGGTTGGAGATTGGGCTTACCCGGAAACTAGTGTTAACCAAACAATGGTCGGAATTACCCAGGGGGAAACCAACTGAAACCACATATTTTTCAGGGTGTGTGGTGAGAAATAGATCCAAGAGGTGACCTTCATGATCAGCACGGTCCGGGATCCTAGTGGGATTTTGGACAAGTTGAGAAAGGTGGAATAGTGTGGAGAATAGTTCAACTTGTTTCCCAATTGAGTTTTGACTCGGGGAGATGTTGCTAGAAAAATGAAGCCAGTCCCTGTTATGAATGTTGAAATCTCCCGCCAGAACAATTTCAGTTTCTGGAGATGCGTCTAAAATTTCATTGATCTGGTTCGATAGATTTTCAATTTCCATAGCAGTTTCTTGTTCATTTGAGTTGGGTGATCTCTATAGGAAACAGAAATGAATGACATGCTTTTCAACGAGAATTTTGACCCAAATGTAATGAAAGGTTGGGCTAGAACATTTATATTTTGGAAGTGTGTTGAAAGCGATGTCATTTTTTATATAGACGGCATTACCTCTTTTGGGTACGAAGTGTGAAATAAGTAGCCGGTAACATTAAAGTTATCATTGTGGTTACTGACTTGTGTTTCACAAAGGGCTATGACTGCTGGTTTAATTGAACTAAGATGGTAATCGACGGCATGAAAATTCGTTTGCAACCCGCGTATGTTAAAGAAATTAACATTAAAATTGGTAATTTTGATGGAAAAAAATTAATAGTTATAAAAGAAAAGTTAAAATAATAAATAATAATATTAAAATTAAAATTGAAATCTAGTTTAAAATTAAAATCAAAAGCAAAATTAAGATGAAATCAGAGTTGAAATTGTAATAAAAAAACAAAATTAGACTAAAAATCAATTTCGAAATTAACCAAGATCAAAATCTGACTTAAGATAAATTAAAGTATGTAAATTAAGTAATTAAGTATGTATAATAGAATTTAAAGCAAAAATTAAAATTAACAAAAACTAAAATTTATTCAAAATTAAAATCAAAAGTAAAAGTGCACGATTTAAATAACCCGAACTTGACAACACTTTAAAATAAATTACTATCAATGTCAGTAACAATACTTTATATCAAAATTATACATTACTTTTCAATACTTTTCAATATTTTGCCTTGAGTGAGCAAATGATTTGTAACAACGTTCAACAGTTTTTAACATTCACTTTTAAGTGACCTTATTGAACGCAGGTACAACCACAGACTCACCAAAAGCAAAACTTACCACCAGAAATTAATTAATTAAGGTAATTACTATGGTTGTATTAAAAAAAAAAAATGAGCGAATTGAGAGTCAAAGAAGAACACCAGCATCCATCATACGTGTATGAGGGAAATGAATATATAATTGTTTTGTTTCCGATAAATTGGTATTAAGATGAAATAAATAAAAAAAGAAAAGTAAATTAATGTAAACAAAACCAACCGAGCGCGTTTAATTATAAATTAAAATATAAATAAAAAAAAATTAAAAGTTATTTAAATTTAATATACTTAGTTCGAAAAAAATAAAAAACAAATCAAAAATAGAATAAAAAAAAAAAATAGTTTAGTGTGTAGACAAACCAATAAGTGTAAAAAAAATAAAATAAAACTTGTAAATTGAACTAAGAATACTTATCTTGCCGCCATTGGAGTGCAGCCATATAATTCAAAATCTAAAATGAATACACTTTTAAATATTTTTTTTAGTGAAGGAAAAAGATAAAAAAAATTAATTAAAAAGTTCACTAATTTAATTTTATGTTAATAATATTAGAAAAAGATAAAAGTTCAAAAAAAAAAAATAAAAAATAAAATAAAATAAAAGGTTAAGTCTTTTTCCACGACCACTTCCCTCAAAAATTACATCTTTTCCTTTTGACCCATATTGGTATACCGTGATTATGTAATCCTTCAAATAATCTTGGAACTGTTGTAATTCTGGTATACCCCCACCTTCTCGAGGTATATTTACTCCGGTATTATAAATTAGATCTACAGCTTTCTTTGTTTGTAATTTTGCTGTATCTTTTCGAATTTTTATATATTCAGGATGTTTATCAACATGAGCCATTGCTACTATTAGTGCTCTTGAAAGACATAGATTAATGTTATTGTTAATTGTTACTATACCCTTTTTCATTGCACTTTCTACATTAAAAGTGTTATAGTTTTGTCCCTTCTACCTAAAGGTAGCTGCACAACTGTTACATCCATACAGAACGAATCTGTATTCATCCCCTCAGAATTGCTCTGAAACATTTTCGATATCATATACCAGATATCTTTGAATCTTATACTGATAGCATCTCTAAAATTCATCCAGCCAGGACCTCTTTCCTCAAAACTTTTTCCACAAAAGGTTATTCCAACCTTGTCAGTGGGTTTTACATTTTGAAGGATATATTTTACCACCTCGTTTATACAATTTTTAATCCATGATGAGGGTTCTACATTCTCAGGTATTGAATTGATTTTAAAATCTATCTTTCGTCCACGTATCCCAAATCTCTTCACTATTTCGGCTGTATCTCTGATTATTTTGGTGTATTTAATTTCCTTTTCTTCTTCTTGTTTTTCGACATCGTCATTATATTTTGATAATTTTTTAGCCATTGTTTTATTTTGACTTTATTAATCTGATTACTGTGTAATGAATGACCAGCCATAGTTTTTACACACTCTCTATTAGGGGTCTATTGTACTAATATTCTTCTATTCTTACATATCCATATAAGGTAATTTGTATATGTCTAATAAGTAAAAACCTTTTGTTCTTTTCTTTCACAAATATTTTTCTATTCTTCTCTACATATCCATATATGGTAATTTGTATATGTCTTATCAGTAAAAACCTTTTTCTTCTTTTTCTTTCACTAATATTCTTCTATTCTTCTCTACATATCCATATATGGTAATTTGTATATGTTTTATCAGTAAAAACCTTTTTATTCTTTTTCTTTCACTAATATTCTTCTATTCTTCTCTACATATCCATATGTCTTATCAGCAAAACCTTTGTTCTATATTTCTCTACCTATCCATATAATGTCAATTTGTATATGTCTTATCAGTAATTTGTAATTCACTTTTTTTATTTTATTTCTGTATGACCAATATGGTAATGGAAGTTAAGATGAACCGACCTGTTGAATTCATTTTAAAAAGAAAACACAATAAATAAAATAACACAGTAAAATGATCAACCATTTTTTTTATTTAACATCTTTTTTGTTTTTGCTTTTATATCATTTCTAATATTTCTTAACTTAGTGGGAGCGATATTAAAATATCTATCTACATTATTGTTCAATTTTAAATAAATATATTCCCTAATCATAAACATTTCATCAAAACTGGAAGGTTTAATTTTTTCATCTTCATAATATTCGAATTTTTCATTTTTTATCATGACTTCATTTTCATATTCATTGCATATGACATTATTTATAATATCCTGAGAAGAATCGTAAATGACATCATCAAAATTTATCCAGAAATGTAGCACCCTGTAGAACAACCATTTGTAAGTTTTCCCATACAAATTTTTACTCCAATGTCCTTTAAAAGTTCAAAACATATTAAGGTTGCTGGGAAACAGACAGCGTACATATAGTTTTTTATGAATTCTTCTGATATTATCTTACATATTATTTTTGTAAGACAATGTTTGTATTTTTTTGTCTTTTTGACAATGACATTTTTTAAACCTCTTCCTTACGCTTACTGTCTAATCGTTAAATGATCTATTTAAATCATCTAACTGTTAAAAAATGCTATATCTATACCATAATTACTAAAAAGTGCTAAACCAATATCAATAATTTTCTTTATATTTCTAAAAAGTCTAGATTCCTGATGATGTCATCAATCTGTTTACAATTTGCTGTAAATTAAATATAAGTACCTCTATTATAAAATCATATTTTCATATGTATAATATATTCATCACCCATTTTATAATGATAATTCAATAACGCATGTATCGTAATATAAACATTAAATTACTAATAAAGAAAAAACCTTTATTTTTTTTTTATATAAGCAATTTAACACACTAAAGCCAACCACATTCATAGCTCAGTGGTTAGAGCGTCCACTTCTTCATTAAATAAAAAAATCTCAAGTTCAAAGCCGTTCTGTGGCAAATTATAACTTTTTTTAATTCTTGCTATTACGTCATCAACATACACTTTGACCAACATCACTATCTATCTCTCTTTTTTTTCTCATGTGACTTTAAATCAATTTCTTATGCAAAGTTAAATTAGAGTGAAAGAGATAGCGATGTTTGACCAAAGTGACCCCATAGCTACTGAAATCAACTAATATTAGATGTGGACAAGTTGAAAAACGATGAAATCAAAGTAGCATTCGCAAATGAAATCAACAGTAATTTGAAATCTGTTATAGTTGATGACAATTATAACACCGAAAATCTATGGGCACGAACAAACGATGTTTTAAAAACCTCATCTGAGAGAATTTTGGGTAGGAAAAGGTTCAGACTTAAAGGAAGATGGATGACACGGGAAATACTACAGCTGATGCAAGAAAGACAAAAATACAAAAACAAGAATCGCGCAGAATATCATCGATTACACCGTGAAATAAAAAGAGAGTGTAGCTAAATATAACTGAACATGCAACGATCATAGTCTAATATTTTATAAAATTTTATAAACATTTTGAATTGTTATTGCTCTTAAACATCTTATAGTATTATCTCCAACGATATGTGGTTCAATTATATCAGTATATATAAAAAATATCAGACTTAATAACTGATATCAAGTACAATGTTTCTATATATGATTTATATAGTTCTACAATTCTACTTTTATGTTTTTTAAAGTCTGGAAATTTTTTTTAAATTTGGTTAAAAACATTTTTTAATAAAAAAGTCTATTGCAAAATCACCTTCTCCGCGTAACTTTATTTCCACTTTTGGATTATTAACACAAATTTTGATTAAATCTCCAACATACAATGCTGATTCTTTGGATTTTATATAACTATAACATTGCCCTTGTATATTTATCAAATGGTTGTATATTTTGTATTAGTGTTGGTAAAACAAATGCTTTCCAATCACAGTTAATTTGTTCAGATCTGTATGGAATATATGTTCTACCAATGCAATTATATTTTACTTCCCTATCTTCGATTTGAATTGTAATTCTTTTTTCCGGGTTTTCTCCATATGCATTTGGAATAAAATCATTTATATATATTTCAGAAATACCAACTTTCAATTTTAAATCCAAAATGACTTGCTTGAATTTATTTATTTGTTTATTATCTTTAAAAGAGCAATTTGATTTTTTAAAAAAGAAACACAAACATGAATGCAAAAATTAAGTTAAATTATACAAATCCAGTAATTCAGTTTTCAAAAGTAAGAAATTAATTTAAATTATACAAAAGCAAGATATTTAATTAGTACATAATAAAGCACAACTCAATATAATTGACAACTTATACAATATATCTTAATCTATACCTACATATATGTACACCTAAATCTTACATTATTGTTTTCATTTTACTATATATATTTTTTTTTTTTTTAAATATAATTCTAAATTAGTATATTTTTTGTTTTTTTAATTCATAGTTTTTTTTTTTTTGTTTTGTTGTTTCTATTCTTTCTTATATTTTTAATTGTAATTTTTATATTATTTTTTTTATTATATTAAATTCAAGTTAACAGAATTTGTAACACGATTATAAATTTATATATTCATAGATTATATTTTGTTTATTTATACAATATACATATATTTATATAATTAATTTATAAACTTTATTTTTATAATTATTATTTTTATAACCAAAACTAATTCTAATAAAAAATATTACATATATTATATTTTTTTAACTTTTTCTTTTTTATATTATTTAATTTTTTTAATTTTCATTGATTATGTTTACTTATTACATCAAATTTAAAAAGTATTTTTTAATTTTCCCTTTAATTTTGTTTTTATGACAAGTTTTGATATCAGCTAGTAGCTTAGTGTATGTTGTTATTGCTGCTTGTATAAGTCCATAAGACCAAAGTATTTGTCAATTGAAGGCATGTAATAATGAATGTGACTTGCCGTTCTGGTGTTGTAAACGTGTAGTTCATTATTTTGGATAATGCGTGAATTAGATCTAATTAAATTATTTGTAATATTGTGTACATGTAGTGCTTGAATTGTTTTTTATATATAAATCAATTGGCACTATTTCTAAGGTGTTATGAATTTCTGTTGTCGAAGCACGTTGTTCAAAACCAAACAGATTTTTTATTCCCTTGTTTTGAATAGTTTGTAGCATTTTAGTATTATTTAAATAAGTGTTTCCTCACACCATGATACTAATAGACTATAGAATATTGAATTTTTTTTTATTCAGTTGGTACTCGATTTTTTGCATGTCTAAATAGACCCGCTATACGACGACCTTTCTTGGCTATTTCATTTGACTGGTAGTTCCATTTTAATTCATTGTCTATGTAAAATACCTAAGTTTAAAATTTTTAAAATTCACTTTGAAAGATATGTTTAGAGGTTTCTTGAATACCATGAATTTGGTTTTTTTTACGTTGGGAATAAGCTTATGACGGGACATCCAGTTCTTTACTATTTTGTTATCCAAGTTGCTTAACTCGTTGCTATTTATAGTTTTATCTTTCTTCGTTGGTGAGCTGGAGCCTTCTAAAAGAACTGTTATTATGTCTCATTTTATTTTATTATTAGTTTCACGTATTAGTTTCAAAAATGTGTACATTTTTATTTCTAATAAATTTTCTTTTTCTGAGACGTTCTCCAGCTGAAGCAGCTGACAATGCTTTTGTAAAAATTTCTTCTTCAATTTCATCATCGAATACTTCGTCAGCTTCTTTTCGTATACTTCTTCTTCGGGAACAAATTGTATTGCAGCATCTTTATATTCAGGTATGTTTATTTGAGCTTCTGCATCAATATACATTGGTTTTGCACGAGTTTGAGTACGTTTGTTTCTGTAATTTTTAATTGCTCTTCTTTTATTTCTTATTTTAAGAGCTCTAATTTTATTTCTTATTTTCAATAGCTTTTGACGGTATAAATAATATTTTTGAGTGTCTGTTAGTTGTTTATTTAAAAGTATGTTTTTCATGTTTTTATCGAACTAATAGAGTTCAACGGCTTCATATTGTTTCATTTTTTCATAAATCTAGGGTTATAATATAATCATTTTGTTTATTATTTATGTTGTATTATTTATTTTAAAAAATTTCCGATTACCGCTGACAGTACTGCACCAAAAAGTGTAGGTAAAAATCCACCACGTTGAATAATATTTTTTTTTAAACCAAAACAATCAAAACAATTTAAACCAATAACCAAGAATATCCTACATAAAATCCATTGTTCAGTTCATTAACCCTGCCTGACATTTTCCAAGGTACCAAAAACCTTCACTTCCTGCTATACAACCACTTGCAACTTATAAGTTAACAACCCACATTGTCAACCTATCTTGCAAAGCAACCCAAACCAAAACAATCAAAACTAGTTTTTGACCTACTAACCAAGAATAACCTACATTAAATCCATCAATCAAAATATAGGTCGTGCGGTATGGCATGATTTTCTCCCATGGCAGAGTGCCGGGATATCTACTTATATAGAAGCAAAAAAATAGTTTTTGTAAAATATTTCTAAGAAAAATGAAGGAGATAAGGTCATTGTTATAAGATCATTTGAAGACTTATCAAAATTTAAAAGTCCTAATTCTAATGCAAATAATAATTTTAATTAGGATGTTAATTGATATAGAATATGATGATCTTAAAAACAATATCTTTGTCTTACCTTTATAGATAATATTACAAAATACAATTCTAATTGTTTTAATAATTTTGTTTTAGTACATCAAAATATCAGAAGCATCAGACAAAACTTCAACCTTCTTGAAGCAAATGTTGAACTTTTTACATCTTTACCAGATTTCATTTTTATATCACAAATATGGATAAACGATTATGAAATTTCTGATTTTGATATTAACGGGTATGATTTTTATGCGTGTACAAATGGTAATGGAGTTGTTGGTTGTTTTGTAAAAAATATCTATGAATGTAATGTAACTAACTATAATCTTAAAAGTGCCGATATTTTAAAAATTTCATGTTTAGTTAAAAATGTTAATTTTATCTTCATGTGTATTTATAGATATCATTTTAGAGTTTTCTTTGACGAATTCTCAAAAATCTTAGAAAAAGTCGAAAAATATGTTCATATTAGGCGATATAAATATCTTAAATGATAATGATGACGTATCTAGTTTGTTAACGTTGTTAGTAACTTATGGTCTAACGTCAATTATAAACGAAACGATTAGACTATCTTCTGGTAAATGCATAGATCATATTTATAAACTTATTCATTAATATAAACTTGAGCATTACTGGTCACTATACGACAGGCTTAATTGCTAGAAAAATCTTTAAAGTCGAATATTGTAAAAACTCGTATGAAAAGCAAACAATAAAAATAGATTTCGAAAAACTTAATAGTAGGTACCAACAGTACGGCTTCAAAAATGGTATACCCATAGAATATGCTTTATTAGAATTTTGTTCAAAGGTGTATGAAAATTTAGACAAAGGAAAATGTACGGTTGACCTTTTTGGGGATATAACAAAAGCTTTTGATATGGTCCATTACAATATTTTGTTAAAGAAAATGGGAAATGTAGGTTTCAGAGGTTTTATTATAGAGTGATTTTCACGTTATTTAATGGCACTTGGTCAGAAAGTAAAAGTTGGAGGTAAACTGTTCGAACTTAAGCAGTCCAAACATGGGGCTCTGCAGGGTTCCGTACTGAGGCCAATTCTATTTTTAATATATATAAATTCCCTTTTTCAATTATCATTTAAATGTAATTAAATTGCTCTTGCTGATGATCTAGGATGTGTGTACGAAGCAGATAGTTGTCTAAATTTAGTTTGTGTTATTAATCACGATTGAAATTTAGTAAGAAATTAATTTGCACTCAATATGTTGGCAATTAGTAACAAAACGAAACTTCTGTATTTCAATCTGCCACCTTTAAAACCTTTTGTAGGAAAGTATCATGCTGCTGATTATATGAAGCATAAATTAACTCTTAATGTTTGTAAATGCAGTTCTAATTGTTCCTTTAATAGCAATCTTATGTGTGGTAATAAATGTAAAAACGTAGAAATTGTAAAACAACTTAAATATTTGGGAATTTACTGTTGATAATAAAATGAGTTGGGCTCCCCATACAGAACTTCTCAAAAGCTATTTTCGTACCACCTTGTACTGTTTTTATCGTTTACAACATCTGTGTTCTAAAGAAGTTTAAATGATCCTTTACTATGGCATTTTCCAATCAAAATTTATATGGCATTACTTGCTGAGGAGGAGCCCACTGGTATAAGATACCGCCTCCACTTATTTTATAAAAAATGTGATTAGAAAGGTATGTAATAAGCAACACTTTTCACATAGTTATCCTCTGTTCAAAGAGCTAAAAATTTTTCCTGTTCGTCATTTGTATTATTACAAAGTGTTAAAAACGTTTTTTATCAAGTCAGGTTATTTAAATAGATTTTCGTATAATTATCTTTTGCGCATTAATAATATGTCTTTTCTAAATGTTCCTACTTTTCGTACTGAATGTTTACGTAAATTCTATAGTATCCTTGGTTATCGCTTGTTTAATAAATTATCTTTGTACATAAGATATAAATTTAATAATAAATTTCTAAAAATAACGAAACACTGGTTTATGGAATTTAATTTTCATCAGGTTGAAGATTTGCTTGATGTAGTGTTTTAATTGATTTTTTTAATCTTAATTTTTTTGAATTTTAGTTTATATTTATTTTTTTTTTTTTCTGA
Source organism: Poecilobothrus nobilitatus (assembly GCA_947095535.1). NCBI lineage: Eukaryota > Metazoa > Arthropoda > Insecta > Diptera > Dolichopodidae > Poecilobothrus > Poecilobothrus nobilitatus. The sequence continues at coordinate 82,811,679 of OX352772.1, read as the reverse complement.
TTTCTAATTTTATGTGTTTTTTTTTATATCTAATTTTTTGTTTTCTTCTTTATATATATAATTATTATTTAACTTTTTATTGAATTGTTTTCTTTTTTTGAATTTTTTAATTTAATTTAATATAATTAATTCACCCCACTACAAAAAAGGGTAGAAGGAAAAAAACTGTAGAACATTCAATAATATTGAATACTATTTTTTTAAAATCTCAAATCAAATAAATAAATAAATAATAAATATAATGGAGAGAAGAACAGCTTTTTATTTCTTCCCAGCTATTGTCGAAGATGTGCGATATTAGAACGCTGTTTGTACTTCCACAAATTTTTTGACGGATATTCTGCAGAATTGCTCTATATATTGGTTTATTTCATTACATTTCATTTCATTTCAAATGCTTCACTATTTGGTAGTGGTTTATGCTTCACTATTGGTAATGGTTTATGCTTCACTATTTGAAAATCGGTTAGAATATGTTCGACGTTGTGGACCCATAATATGTATTCTGTAGGGTTTCGGTTGAAAATTTGCAATTCCTATACTGCGTCTGGTAGTTTGTCAATATCTGTTAAGTCTTGTTCTGTTTTCGGACTTTGCAATGTTAATGGTTGACTTGTACTTGCGTTATTGTGTTATTTTGTTGAATTGAGTTGAGTTGCGTTATTTTGTTGTTCTAAATTATCTAAGTTTGCTTGAAGTAATTTTATCATGCCTAGTTGAGCATTTATTGCTCATTATTGTGATTGTTGCTTTTATTTTGTAGTTCCATGATTTTCTTATGGAGTTTATAATAAAGTTACATTATGAAGTTATATTTTGAATTTTCTGGACATCTATTTTATTAATTAGAATTTTTGATAGTTATTCCTTGTTCCGTTTTATTTTTTTGGTTAAGTTTTTGTAGAATTTGGTTAACTTTTGTAGAATTTGGTTAACTTTTTTAGAATTTTTTATTATATATAAAAATACTTTGTTGAATTCACATCAAGATTATGAAGATTCACATAAGGAGCCTTTTTAGCCTAGAGCATTGATAATTGTGGTAAACCTACTACAGTACGATTAATATCACTTTGCTGATCCTTGAAGATTGGATTTGCTAACTTGATATGTTCCCACGATGATAGCGTTCCGTAGTTCGTCCTGGATTTGTTTTATTGAATTTTAAACTCGCTATGTTGCCGCTATGGGAGGGGGGAATCGTATCTAGAAAACTCCGAAAATAAACAAGTAGGGCTGTTTCAATAATTGGCGGCTACAGTGAAACAGTGCCCTGTTCCCTATGTTAACGGCGGCTGATTAGAAAGAAAGAAAACTATCGTAAACCCTTCAGAAGGCAACGGGAAACCATTGAAGTATTTTCCCTAGAAAAATCACATGATATAACAATGAAATGAACGGCCGTCAGTGGTCAAAAGAGACTGCTAAGAATCTCCGGAGGTAAAACAAAACAAAAATTAAATATTGGAACTTGGAACGTCAAGAGTCTGTTCGAAGCTGGAAAACTTGCCAGCACCATTCAAGCAATGCAATGCCTCAAAGCCGATATCCTGGATATTAGTTAAACCTGGTGGCCAAATTCTGGTGAATGCAATAAGAAAGGTGCAAAATTCTTCTATTCAGGTAATGACACGTCAAACCATAGGAATGGTGTGGGAGTAATAGTAGCTGAACATCTTGCTAATCATTTGTCCGAATTCATACCGCATTCAGATAGCACGTTGCTTTTAAAATTTAAATCGAAGCCAGTAACACTAAACATCATTCAAGTATACGCACCAACGGCTGATAAAGATAACAATGAAATTGAAAGTTTCTGCGAAGAAATAAAAATCTTCTGAAGTTGACAAAACCACACAATGCCAACTTAATCATGGGTGACTTTAACGCTAAAATTGGTAAAGGTACCGTGGATCCCATAGTTGGGCTTTTTAGTTTAGGCAATAGAAACAGCAGAGGCGACCGTTTAGTTGAATTCTGCCAGGAAGAAAACTTTAAAGTGATGAATAGATGGTTTTCTTTACCACCCAGAAGATTATATACGTGGAAATCACCTCAAGATAACACGTTGAACATAGTGCGAAACCAAATTGATTTCATTTTGATAAATAAACGGTTTTCCACCTCTATTAAAAGTTGCTGACGCCCCACCTGACCACAACTTGCTATTAGCTAAAATTGATATGAGGCTAGCTAAGCCCAGAAGGAGAAATCAGCAACTAATATTAGATGTGGACAAGTTGAAAAACGATGAAATCAAAGTAGCATTCGTAAATGAAATCAACAGTAATTTGAGATCTGTTATAGTTGATGACAATTATAACACCGAAAATCTATAGGCACGAACAAAAGATGTTTCAAAAACCTCATCTGAGAGAATTTTGGGTAGCAAGAGATTCAGACCTAAAGGAAGGTGGATGACAGAGGAAATATTACAGTTGATGCAAGAAAGACAAAAACACAAAAACAAGAATCGCACAGAATATCATCGATTACACCGTGAAATAAAAAGAAAGTGTAGCTAAACATAACTCAACATGCAACGATCAACGCCTAATAAGTCTTATAAGCCACGTTTTAAAAATATGTTTGCGTGTCCTCCATGGTCGATTTTATCCTAAATGCGAAATAAACATGAGTAGACCTCAATTTGGTTTTAAGAATGGCACTGGTACACGTGACGCTCTGTTTAATTTACAAGTTCTAGTGCAAAACTGTCACGAAGTTAACAAAGATGTATTTTTATGTTTCGTCGAATACGAAAATACTTTCGACAAAGTACAACACAACAAACTAATAGAAGTGTTGCGTAGAATGAGCGTTGGCGATAAAGACATGCGATGCATACAAAATTTATACTGGTATCAAACTGCTGTGTTATATATTTGCAGATTTGCTGTTCATATTAAGCCGGATTAACCATCACAGAAAAATTTTGGGCTGAAATAAATATTGAAAAAACAAAGCTCATGATTGTAAGTCGAAAAAACGTGTTTTATACTTCCTCCACATTAAAAATTAAAGATCAACTGATTGAGAGAGTGGGTTGCTTCAAATATTTGGGATGCTGGTTAAATGAAACCTGGGATTCTGATCAAGAACTCAGATGTCGTATTGAAATTGCCAGACAGTTTTTCACCAAATATAAAACTATATTATGCAATCAAAACATCAGTATAAAATTTCGCTTACTTTTTGCTAAATGTTACGTTTAGTCCATCTTACTGTATGGCTTGGAATCTTGGACACTGAAGACTTGGACACATATAAAAATACAAAATTGAAGCCTTTGAAATGTGGATATACAGAAGAATACAAAAAATCTCCTGGGTAGACCACATTTCAAACACCGAAGTTCTAAGTTGTGCACAGAGAGAGCAGTGCTTCAACTTGTTAAAAGAAGAAAAACTGCATATGTTGGACATCTGATGCGCAATAACAAGTATAAACTCCTACAGTTGATAGTTCAGGTAAAAATAGAAGGAAAAAGAGGAGTAGGCAGGAAGCAACTATCATGTCCAAGAAATATTAGGAATTGGACAAACATTAGCTCGATTGAGGAGTAAATCCACTTAGCAAGTAATCGAGATCAATTCAGCAATATCGTTGCAATACTTTAACCGAACTAAATTAAATATGATCGCTTTACATCCAACAATTGGATAATGGAAGCCGAGACAGGAAGATGTTCCCACGGTGATAGCGTTCTGTGAATTTCAATGCTACTCGGGCGCTTGTTAAGAAATAATAAAAGTATTTCTTATAAAAAAATATTTTTAGGACTCATGTCCACTTTATTTAAAGTAATAATTAGTTACAAGTATAAAACTCAACTCTAATGTAAGTGCTAAATCTAACTTAATTTATAGTAAATAAATGCTTTTTAAGTTCTTGTTATTGTGGGAATTATTTAAATAAACTTTCCACAGGTTAATATTTCACAAAAATAATATGCTGACCTAATCGTCTGGATAAAGACATGTGTTATATGGTGACTTAACTTGCCTGTAGTAATATTATTAATGAATTATAGAAAAACTACTCAGGGGCCTCGATGACCTAGTGGGCAAGAGCGTAAAAAATGCGCTGTAAACATCAAGGGAGCGTGGGTTCGAATCCCACACACGTCGTAAGAATTATTCTCCCTTACGCCTGAACAGGAAATGCTGTGTAATAATAATTGTAATTAAAAAAATTACAACTACAATTACTTGTGATTGAAAATTTAATGAATGTTGAAATATACATTAAAGGTAATTGAAAAAATTAATTGAAATAAATTAATTGTCTGAAAAGCCATTAATTAAATATTTTGCTATAATGGCTTTTCAGATAATATTTATAGTCATTACTTGAAAATGTATTTAATTATTTTTTTTCAATTAAGAGTAATAATTTATTAGTAATAAATCATTACGTTCAATCAGCGTGCACCCCTAATATCTTTCACACTTTGCATACACATGCATGGACACAAATAAACAAGTTCTGTCTGGGTCCGAGTTCCCGATGATGTCATTAAGGGGGTGAAATAGCCTTTCAAAGTTCAATTCTACATTTTGAATAGTTTAATACATCTTCTGATCTATGAAGTATATTGACAACATTTTATATTTATCCGACAGCTCACGAAATTTTCTTTCTAAAAATGTGACATTTTATTGAAAAAATGGTAGTAGTTTAGTAAAAAAGTGGAAAAACCGAAAAACTCGATTTTTAGAGTTAATTTAATTCGCCATTAAAGTAGATAAGGACCAAGTAACGAAAAATTTTCAACATTTCGAAAAATAACAGTTTCTTGTCTTTTCTAAAATAGGGTAACCCATTTTCTTAGCTGAAGCGGTTTTCAAGTTATGGAAAGAAATTTCCGAAATGAGCATCTTAAAACATAAAAATTTCATATAAATGAAATTTATATGAAATATGTATTAAAATGCGTTGAGCAAAGAAATTTTATTTATTTGAATTAATATTTTTTTTTTATTTATTAAAAAATCGAGACAGACAGTAAAACTGGTATAAATCTCTTCTATAAACTAACTTAAAACTAATATAATATTTAAAATTATAATAAATATTAATAAAATTTAATACACAGATTAAAATTTTAGATACATCTCATTTTTTTTTTTTTTCTTTTTTATATATTTTTCAATTATTTAGTTGGGGTAGAACAGCTTTCAAACGTTTTAAAACCTTATGTTGGGAGCATGTTTTATATAAGTAGGAAGACTATTGAAGATTTTTATGCCATTAAACATAACATCTCTTTTACCCCTTTAAGTTCTGGGTGCTTCAAATCGATAATATCCCGCACTTCTTGTGAAGTAGCTATGAATTGAAGCATTAGTTTATATTTTTAAACTGCTTTTGATTAAGTTATTTGATAGTTTATAAATCAACTTGCAGTTTTCCAAAAATATTTTTTCTTCAACGATAGGTAAATTTCGATCAGAATACAGTGATGTAGTTGGAGAATCATATCGAAGTCTGTATAAGATTTTAATAGCTCTGTTGATAATAGCGCTAATTGAACTAATAACGTATTTGAAACTTTGACTCCAAACTGGAATTAAATACCTTATTTTAGACTGAATGTGGGCGTAGAAGACCAATTTAGCTACGTCTTCACTTAGTTGTAGTTGGATTTTTTGCGCATCTTCCAATTGCACCAGTTAATGATATTACGGCTTTTTTTTAATTATCTATGTGTATTTTCCAAGATAAATCTTCATCAATAAGTAAACCTTGATATTTCGACGATTTTACTCTTTGTATTTGTTGATTATTAAATTGATTGATAGATTAATGTTTTCTTTATTTTTTTGTTTAAATACATATGTTGAGTTCAGCTTTAGAGACGTTAATCTCTTATGATTTAGCCACTCACTAACTTTTTATAAATCATTATTAATGTTTTCTTCCAGTTGGTTCTTGTTTTTACCTTTGTACAGAATGATTGTATCATCTGCAAACATTGAATAATGTCCACTTAGCCAAGCGCAGCTGATTCTGTGGTGCTTCCGTTTAAAAAACCACATTGATGGCCATCAATTAAATTTGAATTTGTAAAGAATACAATTAAACGACGTTTAATAACCTTTTCAATAATCTTAGATAGACAATTTGTCAAGTAAAAGTAAAAACTAAGTTTTGGAAAGCATTCCAGTTAATTTTTTCTATAGTTACTCTTGTCAATTGTTTGAGTATGATATCGAATTTTTCAATATTTATGTCCAAAAATTTGTGGTCACTAATAGGATTATCCGACAATTTGATCGTTGCATTAAAAGTTTTAAAATTGGCAATAACGTGATCAAGATACTTCCATGATTACAATCAGATTGACAATTGCAATTTCCGGCTTGCCAAGTAGCTCCGTTCATAGTGGTATCATTGATTATGTTAAAGTTGTATGATTCAACTATATTAATATAAGTAATAGTATTTTCATTATTTGAAAGCAAATCGATGTTGGTATCACCTACTATGATACAGTTTTTACTGAACGCCTTTAGGAGAATACACTGAATTGATGTAATCGTTTTTATCAATGCCAGGAGCATTATACATTGTAATAATTTTGATGTTGGGTTTACAATTGAGCAGTTGAATTCCAATAGGATTAAATTTCTCATTTACAGAATTTGGTAATGCAAGAGAAATAAATGCAATTTTGTTTTTTATATAAACTGTTGTTCCACCACCCCTGTTATTTACCCTGCAGGAATGGATGGATGAAAATTCAGGAATCTGCATAAATGGGATTTCCGATGAATAACAGTGACTTAATTAATAAAGTTAAATCATTAATTTTATTCCTCATACTTCTAATATTAACATGAAAAATATTTATTGAATTATTTTTATTGAAAGAGTTCATCATTTTGATATGGGTGTCATATATTTATTCCAACTTTCTCTAACTTTTTGAATGTAGTCTCTATAGTTATTATCAATATGTCTTCTGTATGAAACTAAATCTTTATTGACGTCTTCTTTGGAAATTTCTATTCTTTCATGGTAAGTGAAATATATTTGACATAGTTCCTAATAATTTGTTAGTAATCCATCTTGATTTATTAACATATATCAGTATGATCACATATATATATTTCACATATATCAGTATGATCATAAAAGTATGAAAGGAAAAGCCTGACATTATTGTAAATTCTGAAATGCCTCAGCCGCGAAAGCATATAGATACTGTCACCTTCCTCTACTGCTTTACGTGTTAATTTTACTATTGGTGGTTCAAGTGTGACAAAATGGTCTTTCTTGGACATTTGGAATGTTATTAATAGGATTTATATTGTTGATATTATTAGTATTTACATTTTTAATATTATTATTTCCATTATTTGTTATATTATTATCATTATCGATCTTATTTTTTGTGTTTATAATGTTTTTCTTATTACCCCATAGTTTAGATAGATATTTGTTAAACATATTGTCATTAATTTTATTTAAAGAATTTTTTTTAAAAGCAGTTTCTTTTGTTATTACTTTTTTATTATAATTTGCTGATGTAGCAGTTACATTTTTTAAATATTTATTTTTATCAGGTGGTTTATTTTTGGTTATTTGGTTAATTGAATTAGTTAATTTTGAGGTTAATGGTTTTTCCGTTTGTTCATTCAAATTAGTACAACTGCAGTTTTCTGCATATTCAGCAGAAATATTTGGTGAAGTTTCACTTAAATTCATCGAATTATTTTTAACTAATTCGTCGGAATTTAACTGTAATTGCTAATAACCAGTTTTCTTTTTTATTATGCTTAATTTATTTAGGTAAACTGGGCAGTTTTTACTGAGAGTGTCGTGGTCATCATCTAAATTTACTTTGAGCCTCTTCGTAGCTTCAATGCAATTAATACATTTAACTACTTTCTTCTCTTTGCACTCGTTGTTGTTTCGTTGTTGTTTGGTATATTTCTGAAGACAATTTGAACTAGCTTCATCATTTTTACACTCAGCCGCTTTATGGCTGAACCCATTACATTTAAAACATCTAAGTACTCTTAAGGCATCAAACACTTTGCAGCGTTCCCAACCAATTGATACTTTTTCATTTACAATCGCTTTTGGAAAAGACTCCTTATCAATTTTAATTACCTTCAATCAATTTACCTCGTACATCTTTATTAATTTAATTTCACTCACTTCTAAATGTTGATTTTGATCTTTTAGCTTGTTTATCAATTCATCCTCCGAATACTTTGAGGTCATATGTACTATTTCAATTCTTGGTTTTAGTTCAGTAGGAATTTTGACTTGATACTTCTCCTCTAATTTACTTTCTATTACAGATTTAATTTTATTTGTATATTATTTTATTGTATATTCTCCGCTTCCACAATAATTATTCCATTTTTTCTATTTTCAATATTATTAATTTTAAAATTTTTTGGGTCTACCTTCTTATTTAATTCCATCCGTGTTATATTACACTTTTGTTTAGTTAACGGTTTAATAACTAAAGGTACTTTTTTTTTCATTACTGAAAAATTATTTTTGCTTACACTTGCATTTTGTTTTACAATATCTGAATAAAAAACATTCTGACCTACATCTCGTTTGCTTTCATTTTCATTAAAGTTTTTTAATTGTTCACATAGTTCATCGTTTTTTAATACCGTATTATGAATAGTCGTATTAAGTTTTTTACTTTCCGTCTGAAATAATTCAGTGATTTTCGAAAATTTTTCAAATTCTTTTTGTTGCACCTTTTTTATACTTTCTAACCGTTCAATATATCTTTCTTCAATAGCTTTTAAAAGCTGCATTGTTTCTAATTAAGTTTTTTTTTATCGCATTATCAAATTCATGTTTATATTCACACAAATAATCATTGTTTTTTTTAACCACTCAATTAATATTTTGAAGAACCTTATTTACATTTTCTATGTACTGAACACAATCATCACATACAAATTCAATGTTCAAATTTGAGTTTAATATATTGCTTGCACATACAAATTTAATGTTCAAATTTGAGTTTAATATATTGCTGGCTGCCTGGTCAAATCCCGAGCACTTAAAGGCACTGTGAAAAATCTTTCAACACACTCCAACACACCGAATTCCGGTTTCATTATTTTATCTCTTATTTTCGTCCGGCATTTATAACAGTCAGCCATACCGTTTAGTTGTATGACTAACTGTTTGAGAACTAAAAAATATAATTTCTTTTTAATTTTTAATCAACCGCGAGTAATGATTAAAATCGGACGTGTTTAATCAAAAACGATCGCGATGAAAGTTTTAATTTTCATCATTTTTTATATTATATTTTATCATTTTTTATATTATATTTATTTATTTATTTATATTAATATTACAAATCACATAGGTAATTGTAATATTACAAATCCATCGGCTACAAAGGTCATTATAGGGGTTCAATACTATTATTAATTTATACTTTAATATTATTTATATTATATATTTGCACTATATTTGGTAGCAAGGAGGATTTGTTTTGAATTAATAAAACTTGCTACCTGTGCAGGATGTGAACCCGCACTCCACTACCACGTGCCTAATCACTAAGCCACGTGCCTAACGACTAAGGTCCAATGCAGTATAGATATCCAATAATATCAAAAGTAAACCGTTTGAGATTTTATATACCAACTATATTAAAAAAAAATTAAACTTATCGCTCATTTCCAAGAGAATCATATTAAATCAAAATTTAACATTTTTGAGATAAATACAACAAAATAATCTTCTGAGTGACATTTTTCAAATGACAGAAGCTCATGTAAAAATTCTCATTATTTTTGAGAGGAGTGTATTTTTAAGTTTTTATTTTTGTAATTGCTCAAAACTTATTTTTGTCAATACTCACAAAGATTCAATTATTTTGCTTAAAAAAGTGTAATATCATGTTTTGTGACAATATTGCTGGGTAGATATATTAATAATTAAATTTTTTTATCATTTAAATTAAAGTGTATTGTTTTGTGTTGTGACTTTATTTCTACAAAGGTTATTGTTTTGACATATTTTGAAATATGACGTTCTCAATGAAAAATGTTTTCCTTTTAAGTGCGTTATTTCTTTTTAAGACTATATTGTTATAAATTTTTTTTTGATTTTAAACTTGGAAATTAGTATTATATTTTATTATGACGTTATTGGGATATAATATACTCTTAATAAATTACGATTCGTTTTGTATTATTTAACTTTATAACTATATTTTCGATAAAGTTATTTCTAAATTACCATTTTTTTAAATTTTTTATATTTATTACGTCATTTTTCGTATTTAAAAAATATGTTCAAAAGCATTACTTCTGGAAAATAATGCCCATTCCATTTTTGGAAAACTTTGGGAACAAAATAAAAAATTAACATTTTCTTAGCAAAATAGCTAAGCAACAAATGGTCTTTCCGTTGCATTGAGTTATTGAAATTTGGAATTGGTACTTTTGTTTAGTTCTATTGCGATTTTAAAAAGAGTAAGAAGTCTTTTTGAAAAGGTTGATAAATAAATAAGTGTATTAATTGCGGGACAATTAATAAATAAAAAAAACAATGTGTTACGTTTAACCCATAGGTGGTTGACTTAGAAAAAAATTTTTTGTCAAAAATTTTAGAAAAGTCAAAGTACTTCCACCCAATGTCAAAAATAGGGCAATTTTTTATTATTACCGCTTTATGAAATTTTTTAAATTGTCAAAAGTCATATGTCCAGCCAGTTTTGAATCTATTTTGATTTTTGAATTAAATATTGGTTTAACTAGTTTAGTGTATAGTTTTGTTTTTATTAATAAAATTAAAAGTTAAGTTTTGAATTAATTGAAGAGAAAAAATTTTATATTTTATTTCATTTTAAATTATGGCAAAACCATTTGTTACTGGAAATGCGAAAAAATTTGAGAAACTCATTGCCATTTTAGCGCCTAAGTTTCCTCGTATCTTACAATCAAAGAAAATAGATTTACCGGAATTGTAAGGTTGGACTGTGGTAATTATCCCTATAATTAATTCTCTTAACTTTAAAAAATAATTCTACTTAATTTAAAAATAAACTTTTTTTTTAATTTAAGGTGAGATAGATAAAATTTGTCAAAAAAAAATGTAAATAAGCAGCAAAACAAGCAAAGGCAACTGTTTTGGTTGAAGATACATGTTGACAGAAGGACTGTACAAAATGCTCGAAGGCTGGGAAGATAAAGCAGCTCAAGCTGCTTGTACTTTAGCATATTGTGAAGGTGAAAATCATGATTGTTAATTTTTATGAATGAAATAAAATTTGTTATCACAATATAATTTTTTTCTTTATTTAAAAATTCGAAGAACAAAATAGGAAAGAAATATAGGTTTGGTGACATCTAGTGATTTTAAAGTGAAACTGTTTAGCGACATCTGTTGGCCTTTTAGATGTAGTAGTTTATTGAAACTACGAAAGCTTGCAGCGTTGGGGCGCTGGCATCTAAAAATGTTAAGTAGGCTATCTATTATTACTATATATTATTATCTATGGTTTAACCTCTAAGCTTCAACTATTTATTTAATATCTTAGCTGTCAATCTGTCATTCATAGTACTGTCGTGCAATAACTATGAAGGGTCCGTTCATTAGTTTTACAGTATTAATATATGTTTTTTTTCTTACATTATAAAATCATTATATCTTAGTGATGGCTTGATCACTCTACCATAACACATTTATCGTACATTACTTTATGGCTCCTCAATTACTTCAGGTTGATGATTATTTAATATCGATAATGCTTTTGCATTATTAAAATAAAATTTTTGTTTATTTTTCTTTTCTTCAATTTTCGTTTTAATTTTCGGTTCGGTTCAGTTTCGATGGTAGCGCACTCGATACTGGAATTTTCGTTTTTAGTAATCTCCCAATGAATAATTGACATGGAGCCAACTTCATACTTGCAACGGGTGTTGTACTATATTCTAGAATTTTATATTGATAATTTTTAGTGTCATTTGCCTCATAACTTCTTTTTAAAATATTCTTTGCGATTGCCACACTTTTCCCTGCTTACCCTTTTGCTCTGAAGATATATAGGACTAGAATACGCCGTTTCAATGTGGTATTCATTCATAAGCTGCGTATTCAAATATGTGCATTCCAATTATATGAAATAGATATTCTGGAACATCTTGAGCTAGTGATTGTTCTCTGTCACCTCTTTTTGATTGTTTCTTGAATATTTTTCACAAATTTTAGGCGAAGTTACGATTTCTTTTATTTGTACAATCATGTTTGGTCAGTAGTATTGCATTCTTGCTCTAGCAAGGTTCTTTTCAACTCCCAAATGCGGTGAATTTCACCATTTAGCAATAACATTTTGTAGTTCTGTAGGTTTAATTAATTTGTGGTTACTAAATAATAATCTCTTTTCTATATGTAGTTCTGCTTTATACTTCTTTGCTTAAATCATCTAATTTGTAGTACTAAGGCCATTTATTCTTTAGAAATGAACACATGCGTTTGTAATTTTAGTCATCTTCAATAATGGAGCTATAAAATTTATAGGTTTCTTCTGATAGACAAACTGAACGGGGTAGTGAGTGCACGACATTTGATAGCTCACTGATCTCTGATACTTTCGATAGTTGGGCTCGTGATGAGCAATCAGCCATTAGCATTTCTTTGCCTGGCTTTATAAACTATATTGATTTTTGGATATTTTAATAAAAACATTAGTTGTAGTCTGGCCGCTACATCATCTATACCTTTTTCAGTTAATATTTCAAATGGCTTATGGTCACTTTCAACTGTAAATTCTCTTCCATGAATAAAATAGTGAATCCTTTCGCAGGCAAATATAATGGCTAAAAGACCCAGTTTTGTTCGCTTTTACTTAACGTTCTGGATGCATAAGTCACTGGATGACCTTCTTGTGTTACTACACATCCTAACCTATCTTTAGAGGCATCGGTTTGAATTATTATTTGTTTTGTTTTATACCAATGTCATCAAAGTACATAATAACACCGCTTGTGTTACGTTAGTAAACTCCACCTTTAATAATAAGATTAATGACCTAATAAATAATATTGAAGTAAAAATGTAAATTATTGAACTTAAATGAACTTAAATAATATTTTATTAAACTTAAATTGTAATTCGATATTTTAAATGAATTAATCTAAATAATGTTTTATTGAACTTAAGTTAAAAACGTGTAAATGTAATCAATTAAATAAACGTAGCATATTTTTGTACAAAAGTAATATTTGGCAAACAAGTTCAATATATTGTAATTTTGCTTATTTTGCTAATTTTGTAATTTATAAAACCAATTGTAAAATATAAAATTTAGTCTTAAGACCGCAACTGAAATTGTAACACGGGAAGTAAATAAATAAATATTAAAATTGAATTACTATAGTGTTTTAATTTGAATAATAATCTAAATTATTACTTTTTTTATGATAATTGTATAATTATCATTTAATTCGTGTGCCACCAAATATTTGAACCATGTTTCTTTGGAACATTTCAAGTGCTGAATTTATGCCAAATGGCACGCGATTAAATTTAAATCTTCCGAAGGATGTCATGAATGTAGTTAGATTTGAACTCTCTTAATACAATTCCATTTGCCAGAAATCACTAGCCAGGTCAAGAATTGTGAAGATTTTTTTTATTAGCCATTTTACTAGAAAATTCTCAATTTTAGGTATCAAAAAAATGTTCTCTTTTAATTGTATTGTTTAACAGCTTAGGACACAAATAAATTTCTCAACTATTTGTAAGTTATTAACCCAATCGGTTGGATATGCTACAGGCGATATAACTTGATCTTGCACTAGTCGTGTTAGTTGTTCTTTTAATTGATCAAGTAAACTACTTGGTATTCATTTTTTGTAATAAAGAACTGGTTTGGCATTGATTTAAAATAGTTGATTGCTTATTAGGCATTTTACCTAAGCCACAGAATTTTTTTTCAAAGTTATCCTTTTTATGAGCCAAACATACAATCGAGTTTATATCTAATCTTTTTATTAAATTAAATTTGATAGATGTGATAGACTAATCCTAGTATGGGTTCATGCGTGTCATCTACAACTAAACCTAAACCGTAACTCTACCGTAACAAAAATATTAATTTTGTTGTCATTATAATCAAACACTGAATAATTTAAATTTTTATTTTTTATTTCAATATTTAGATTTTTAATAATGTTATGGGGAATACAATTGACATCCGACTCAGTATCTGTTTTAAATGTTACTGGTTGCTTTCCAATTTGATATATTTTAACCCATTTTGATTTTTTTGATTCACATGAGTTTATTCTAAAAGATTTAATGTTACTTAATCTAAATGCATGCAATTTATTTTTACTAAAATTCCCATCACTTAGTTTACCCGACGGTTTATACCAGGTAATGATGCTGATTTCTTTTTTGCCTCATACTTTCATTAACATGTGCACCTGCAGTTACAGTATTGTACTTGATTTGAAAGTTGTGTTTCAAAATCAGAAAATGATTGATATTTAGCTTATAGTTGTATTAAATTTAAATGATTCCATAGTTATATTTTTACATATTTTTACATTTTTACATTACATTTATCACTGTTTCTAACGTTCGCACTACTACTGCTGTTATGTTTGATGTTCCATTTTCCATCATTGTCATACGTCCAACAGCTATACTTCCAACAATTCCTTCAGTTGTGCCATTGTTTGGAAACAAGTTGTTATATATTTCTATGCCTTGTGATCCGATTAACCACAAAAATATTTCCATTTTTTTAGGTTCTGAAACTGAATCTTTACCACTGGCCAGCATGTAAATTTGAAATGTACGCTTCCATGAAGGCCAGTAGTGTGCCAGATCTGAACAGTTGAGTTCAGATGGTAAACGATCACTCATATTTTATAGTTATTCCTTCGAATTGATGCCGCTTGATGCGAATGAATTTAGATCTTCTTCTTCTAATCCCACTTCTGACCATGTATTAATTGCGGGAAAATTAATAAATAAAAAAAAAATGTGGGGCCTCAGTGGCCCAGTGGATAAGAGCGTATAAAATACGCCGTAAACACCGAGGGAGTGTGGGTTCAAATGCCACACACATCGTAAGAGTTATTCCCCCTTACGACATTTACAGCCACGACTGAACAGGAAACGGTTCAGGACTGAACAGGAAACAGGTATCATTCTCTCCCCAAAAGTGTTTCACCTTTGGGTGAAATCCCCTGCCCGCACCCCTGCATAGATTCGTTTCCGCTATGCCTATTCTTCCGGCGTGAGCTCTTAGCATCAAATGGGCTATGCTGATTCCCGTAAAAAGTCTCAGATCCATTCAATTCAGTTTTAGAATTTTCTCAATCTTTTTTCTGTTTGGTTTCACCGAGAATTTTTTTGTGTGTATTGATCCTGAGGATACTTAGTTTTTACTAATAATTATTTTATTAGACTAAAAGTCGAAAATTTATTAATTTAATATTAGATATTTCAAGTTCTTTAATACTATAAATTAATACTATATATATTAAGTAAAATTAATTTCTAAGCTATGTTTATGTTCCTACTCTTTATAGAAATCGTTTTTTTTACATTTTTTTTCAATTCAATTAAATTAAAATACTTTTAATAAAGTTATATTGTTTATTAAAATTTATTTATTTTATTTAAATGCAAATATTTGGCACAATTCAAATGGTAAAAAATAAATGCAACATTACTCATTTTAATTTTTAGCAATAACGTCATAACATGAAATAATTAAATACTTATATCAAAATTTAGCGGAAAGAAGGTCATAAGTGTGAACGGTTTATTTTAATTACAATACAAGATTGTTATAAAAATATTAAATATTATTTCATAAAACATGCAATTTTTAAAATATAATTGGAATTAGCTTCCTGAGAATTTTGTTCCGTATTTTTGAAAGGTGTTATTGGGTACGTTAATAACGGTTATCCTGCATCGCATAAAATAACAAAAAATGAGATAAGTTATAATTTGAAAATGAAATATACATTTTTTTGTGAATAAAAACTTTAATAGAATACCTAATAGTCAGTATTTCTTTAAATTTTATGATTGTAAACCTGAAAAACAAAAATGATTTGTTAAAATAATATTTTATTTTCATAATTTTAATTTATACAATCATAGCATTTATACTGAAATATCCTTTACAGTTATAGTCAAGGTTTTTACTGGGCACCTTATTTTTAGTTGAACATTACACTGGCACCGATTTTTTTTTACTGCGGCACCAAATTGTTGAACATTAGACATTTTGGACAAATGTTATCTTTAAAAAATGAAGAAGTTTTGTCAAAAGTTCTGATACAGTAGATCGTCCAAGCGCTGAATAATACTCATTTGAAATGCTGATTTGGTACTCATTTACAATGCTGGTTTTTACCTTGTGCACAAAATCTTAGTAAACATATTAATTTTATTATATTTAGTATAAATGATGGTCTTATTTTGCTTTCAGTTTCATTCAGTAAGTTATTAAAAACTTTTTTCGAAAGCCTATAGTTGGTTTTAAATCTAAAATTTAATTAAAACATTGCATAACAATTATACATATTTATAAAATGAGAAAATTAAAACTTACAGAACTTATCCATTTCTAACGTTTTTCAAGGATCTCTTAGTCGTCTTTTGGTATACTTAAGATATACTCTTAATATATCTTATTTCTTCTCGATGAAGTTCATATGTAGTTTCTTCATACTCATCCAACCACAAAAAAGTAATCCTTACTTCAAAAAGCACAAAAAAGATTTTGTAATCAAAAATGAAAACACAAACAACTGGCACCGGCTAAAGTTTAATATTTTTTATTTGATTTTCAATATAAAACGTCAAAAAATCATAGTTCAATCAAGTTGACTTAGACAACACTACTTTTTATACCCGTACGATAGCATCGGGTATAATAAAATTACTCCTCCGTTTGTAACATCTCGAAATAAGCGAGCTAGATATACCTTCAAAGGTATGGATCGGATCAGAAAAAAATTCTAAGACGTTTGAGCCATGTCCGTCCGTCCGTCAGTACGCTAACTCAAAAACTAAGAAAGCTAGAATCTTGAAATTTACACAAAATATTCTGGGAGTAATTTGTAGGTTCCCTATTTTTATTGGTTGAGTTTGGACCAAAACTTAGGGTAGCTCTCAAACACCTAACGTTCAGATCCTCACATTTTTTTTGAAATAGAGCTACGAAATTTTAACTGCTGATAGATCTCATAAAAATATTAATTTTATTTTTAATAACTTTTTTTTGTAGCCCCACCCGTTACGGAGCTACAGCTCCCCAAAGGTTCAAAAAGGCTCTATATTTAAATTGTTATAGCACAAGTTGTATAAGGTATATCTTCATTTTGAAAACGCCAAACGATTACTACTTTTATTAGCATTAAAAGTATATATACAATAAATATATATTTGTGGCATACGGTGTCTTAATTTACCGTTATGCGAAACTCAAATTTTGCAAAATTCTTTAACCCTTCTATCTTCTAAACGGTTTAAGTTGGAAACTTGAAATTTTGACAGAAGTTAGATCTTTGAAAATAATCTAAAATTTTTTTTGTACCACCCCCCGTTTAGGAGCTGTAAGGGGTCAAAAATTGAAAATTTCCTATTTTTAAACACCTGTAACTTGAACACCTGTTAAATTTTTTTTGAAGTAATACACAAAAATTAAAGCTTCAACATTATACTCTTATTTCTGTTAACAACTAATTGACGAAAGTGTTACTTGATTTTTTTAAATTTTCTAACAAATTTCTTCAACAAATTTTTTGCATTTGTTTTACTCGATAATTTGAAATTGTTGAGGATATAATGCGTAGTACAAAAAAATGTAAATAAATAAACAACATAACGGTTAGTTGAAGAATTTTTATTTATATGATATTGATATATATACATACTTATATAATATCATGTTTATTTACATATCGTATATGTCACTAGTGAATGAATGATAAGAGTATAGATGTATATTAAATAGCGCCGTATTTACATACATATATGTATTTTATTGTACTTATAAGAAATTATTCTGTCAATTGAATATTTAAATATAATATAATATTTAAAATTATATTTACTATTTTGTACTAAGTAAATTTAATATACATTTACCGCTTAGTATTAAATGGTACTATAGAATATTTGAAAAAGTTTTGGATTGATAATCGTTATGTGGAAGGTTAGAATCTGCTTTTGAAGGATGTACATATAAACATATAGTTTGAATATATGTACAACCCATAGTACTAGAAATTATAAAATTCACCCAAATTATTTTAAAATACTAAAATATTAAAAAAATAATATTGTAAGCAGAGTGACAGGCTGTGAACATACTAACGGTTCGTACGGGTATCTAAGTGTTGACAAAGGCAACTTTATTCTTCCTCGTTTTTTACTTGAAAAAAGTCAAAACCAATCAAAATTACTTGACTCTCCCGACACAGAACGACATTCTTTTTTTATTTGAATAATTTTTTTAATTGAAATTTTAAACTTTTAATTTTGCTCTCAATTCTATTTGTAAATTTCTGTAAGAAACTCATAGATTATGTACAATCGGACGAGTTGCATTACATTATCATTTCAGCAGCTTATTAATATTATAAATTAACTTTGATTCATTTAACTTTCGAATGAGTTCATTTCGAAATGCAATTTAAGCATTTCTGTTATTAATTAACGTTAAATTTAATAAATAAAAATTTAATAAAAACGAATAATGCTAATGAACTGTAAACGTGGAACTAACTAAAATTCGTAATCCAAATTTAACATTATTTTAATATAAGAAATTTATAAATTTCAAGTATAAATAGGTTTATGGTAATAAAAATAAAAGCTTTTTTAGGTCAGCAATTTTATGTTATTTAATTTGTAAAGCTATTTTGGTAATGCTTAATTGCGCCAGGAGTTAAACAATTAATCCGAAGATTAATTTTAGAACCGCGAACATTAAAGAAAAATTCAGTCCAAAGATTGAGGCCACCCAGTTGCTTATACTTCATAAACGCTTAATGAATATGAAAAAAAATATTCGAATAAAAATATATTAAGAATTATTAGCGATAATTTGGGGAACCAGATATTTCAGTCCTTATTTATTTGGTAGAGAATATGACCTAAAAATGGATCAAATGCCTTTATGCTATACATTCAGGCAAGTATATAAATTCTAGACTGCAAAGATGGTTAATTCAATTGCGGGAGTATAATATTCAAATGGAATATATAAAAGGAAAGCAAAATATGATAGCCGAGTTTTTATGTCGAATTGATTCCATCCCAAATGAAATTGGCTTATTTGAGACAAATAAATCTAGGGAGGAAGAACATGTAATAGAGCAAGCGCCAAAAATATTTTCCTCTTCCATAAACTGTACTGCAAATTTGAGTATTAAAAAAAATGTGGAATTAGAAATTCCGAATATCAATTCAAATCCTTCACAATCAGAATCATTGAATAATCAAACAATACATTCACAAAACGAAGAACTGAACGATCCTAGGATATTCTAATATTAGAAACTGTTGTTAATAGATCTGAACTACAAATAATTCTTGTTGAGAAAAAAAACAACAAATGCCAAGAAATTTTTAAGAAAAAGAGAATACTTATTGACAGAAAGAATCTAGATATAAACAATTTAAAAAAATGTATAACAAAAGAAAAAGTATAATTTTTATAGTCAGCTAAATGATAGGGACCATAATAAGTTTCAATTAAAATTAATAGATTTATATCCTAAAATAAACCTAAATTATAAATTTTGTCAAATGCAGTTATTTTGCAAAAGATATTGTCAATATTATAGTTTATTTGAAAAAAACAAATTTCTTTATTTTATAGAAAGCAATCGGGACATTCTGGGATAAACTTATCAAGTTTTTAAAAGTAACATCTATAATCCTAAACTTAAAATTACGATACACAAAATTTTGAATAATTGTGATATCTGTTCAGGAGCAAAAAATGACAGAAAACCAATTCAAAAAATTGGTTTGCATTATTAGCAAAAATAGGATTTTTTTTTTTGCATTCCTCTGCCACATAAATGTGGATAGGAAATTACACAACCTTTCCTGTTCAGGCGTGGCTGTACATGTCGTAAGGAGGAATAACTTTTACGACGTGTGTAGGATTCGAACCCACACTCCCTCGATATTTACAGCGTATTTTATACGTTCTTACCCACCAAATCACCGAGGCCCCTAAATAAGATTAATTATTAGCATTAAGGACAAAATAAAAAAACTTGTTTTTGACAACAAATTTGCTTCGAAATACATAGAGTTTTCTGAACAAGAAGGTATAGAATACCATGTTACTAAATCTAATAGCCCACCGGTAATGCCGATCTCGAACGACTTAACGGTACTATAACCGAGAAAATTACATCTTCAAATCTGGAAGGAAAACTACTCATCAAATTAGAAATTCTTAAAGCCGTAAAAATTTATATCCGAAGCCGTAGTATTATATCAATAATACTTACTTTTTCAAAATAAACAATTTGACCACATAATAATGTACGAAAGACTGATAAACCTAAAACGAAACATTATTCATAAAAGAAATAGTAATAGAGAAGAATACAATAAAAAGAAAAAACTGGTTATATAAAAAATTATAAATCGCTTAGGCATAAAGCGATTCTCTAAATTTAATATAATTTAATTAATATTCACGAAACTAATATTAAACGATAATTGTAATTTACAGACCGCTCAAATAACTGTGAAAACAATAATACTGTGGATACGCTTGTTACTAACACCGATAACAACCCACCAAACAATGATACTTGCAAAAATAGAAACTGAATTAGGGTATACCTCAATATTTAAAAATAAGTAACGTTGAAATAGCAGAGGAATTCGAAATTATCTTTCACAGAATTTATTCCAAAGAAATACTAGATTTAGTTAATAGCTTAAAGTCAATAATTAATATGATGCACTTAAATTATAATAAAAATTTAATAGACGAAAAGATAAATGGAAAACAAAAAAAGATCAAAAATTAAACTAACAATACCACTGTTTGCAGATAAGAATAACAACAATATACAGGGTGCGCCACCTTGGCCTGACTTGAAATGCTTGAAAATTGAAATTTGAAATACTTATAATTTTTTTTATTTTTAAAGTTTTATATTTTATTTATTTTGCAAATAATAAAGAATTTGATTTTTTCTTTAGTTAAATGTAATTGTTGCGCCATCTCTTCTATGATGAAAGACACTTGTGGACCCATATCAATGAAGGCGGCAGCAAATATATTGTAACCTGAGGATGCAGCCATTTTAACTACTGCTGTTGCTAAAAATTTGTTGTATGCTTCTTGTGATGCGTTACATGAGTATGCACATCTCGACTTAAATCGAACACATGAGTCTGTGCAGACAGCTGACGATTTTCACTTTCTTGATGTGACGATGAAATCTGTACCGAAGGCTGGTCCTGTTGGGTTCTTGCATCTTGCGTGCAATGCAGTATTGGATTGTGTGGTTTCTTGGAAATCATGCATTTTCCCTGATTTGGACAATTGGCAAATCTGTGTCCCTCACCTAGACAATTTATGCATATTTTTTTGCTCTTTACCATTTCTAATCTGGCGTTGCCATTCAGGCTTTGGACACTTTCTCAACTGATGTTGACATCCGCACAGGATACAGGTTAATGGGGTGGCATTGTGGAGCGCACGAACTTTTAGTTTTGACTTACCCTGTGTTGTAGCTATTTGTTATCTCGCAGACATAGCTTCCAACGCTCGAAGGTGATTTTCGAGGAACGCTTCCAAATCTTGCCACAATGAAAGTTCCTTTCGCTGCCTCATCGCTTGCTCCCAGAATTGATTGGTTGTATACAGCAACTTCTGGAGAGTAGTAAAAATCATAATTGGTTCCCAGCCTTCCACTTCGACCCCTAAATTTTGTTTCGCTAACAAACATTCATTTGTAGTATCTAATATCGCACGAGTTTCTTGAGCTCTTTCCTGTTATATGATTTTTGCGAAAACAATCTTTTCAAGTGGTTATTTAGCAAAATTCGCTTATTTTCATAGCGATCCTTTCAAGTGTCCCAAGCTGGTCCATAGTTGTCGGTGATTTGGAAATGCCGCAACAGGTATGCTGGATCTCTCACCAAGTGCATATTTAGGTATTGTAATTTTTGGGCAGGACAACGATTAAAATAATCCAATTTAAATAATCGTCATCGAACTTTTCTAGGCTTTTCGAGGCTTCCATAACTGTAAATTAAGCATTACCAAAATAGCTTTACAAATTAAATAACATAAAATTGCTGACCTAACATTTTGTGTGGCCACCCTTTCAATTGCAAACATCAGTTTATTTTTGTATCATACAATATCAAGTACATTTACTTTCATGCAATATATGTAATAAAGAAGAAGATCAAATTGCATCAAATGTAAATGATTCATTTATGTATGCAAGTATATATTTTGATAATATTTTGGTTAATTATCACATATGGAAATTATATTGTAGAACGATATTAGGTCAATATATTGTATTACATTTTTGTCCCAAATATAATTTATAGTCTTTGATAAAATTTTTATAGATTTGGAAGAATCCAAAATATTATATAAGGATTGATTTTTGGAAATAAAAATCAGATATATGCATATCACCAAACTAGGTTATTATTTATTATACTATTTAATCTGTACAAACCAGCAATTCATTTTGTAGGAACGTGCAATTAAATATTTTATATTATATAATTATTATTTAATATCATTCTATTATGGCATGCCGAACCGTTAGAATACGGAAAATTAGACAATTAGCTGTTCCAGACGATAGGCGCATTCTTCACATCGTTAAAATATATGAAGAACTTTTTGCATCAAACATTTGGGCAGCATATAAGAATGATCTTATCTTTTTGATCAGAAAGTATTAGGGAAAATGAAACTCGTTTATATATTAAAGGGAAGACCTTTTTTATGAGAAGACAAAACATATTACAAGGCGATCCTGCACTTACCGTGGCAGGATCGCCTATATAGTGCAGTGAACAGCATTCAAAAGGCTGACAACAGGACCAAGAAAAATCTGAATAGAACACGAAATAAGCAATTTAAAATATTACATATATGCAAATCACAACGGAGGAGGAGTTCCACAAACGGTTCAGTTAGCAGTTAGCAGTTAGCCAGTTATGGGAACAGATAGAAATAATATGGCAATATAGATTTAACATTTAAAAAATAATTTAAAATACTTTCTTTAATTTAAGATTAAATGTATAAAAAAAAAAATTCATTTTAAGTAGATTAAAATATATTCATTTTTCATTAGCAAAAAATAAAAATATTTCTAAATTAAATTAATCTTTTGTGATATGATTATAATTTTAATATTAACGACTACTCTTTAGTTTCGTATTTTATCTCCCAAAGAGATGTCGCTTTATATATTAGGTGTGATGTAGCTTTTAACACGCTTCACAATCTAAGAGGCTCCAACAATATTTTTGACTATATATAGATAAAATTCCGTGTTGAAAAGTCTAAAACTTTTTTCTGTTTTTTATACACATCTCCCCAATCAACGGAGCTAGAAACAGCTGTAGTCATTGATTAACTATCAGACAACATGAACTCAATCCTGGGAAAATACCCAAATGCAGATATTATTGCTGCTGGCGACTTCAATAACTGGCTCCATTTTTCTAGTAACAATTCTCCAGAAGGAAGGAAGGAAGGAAGTTGAACTATTTTCAAACCTCTTCCAACTTTCTCAACTTGTCAAGAACCAAATACGGACGGAGGAATCTAAATGATAGAAAGTCTACTGGTTCCGATGAAATTTTTGCCATGGTTCTGTAAAATATTGCTTTCTCTATTTCTCTAACCGCTGAGCAATTTCTATAACCGCTGTTTTATCTATCATTTTCGACTGGGATATATCAAAGTCAATGGAAGGCTGCTCATGTTTCACCAAATCCCAAAAAGGTTACAAAAGCGACCCTCTAACTATAGGCCTACAGCTATAATTTCGATTATCTCCAAAGTTATGGAAACGATCATAAACCAAAAGCTTAGGAAATATCTCGATGATAAGGGTATTTTGAATGATCGACAATATGGTTTTAAATGTAACTGATCCACTGGCGATCTTATGACATATCTTTGTGGAAAACTTAACAGCAGGATTCAATATTCTGGCGAATGTACTGTTGTTGCTCTTGAAATTTCGAAAACTTTTAATCGAGTTTGGCATGGTTCTCTTTTTAGAAAATGTCAAGCTATAGGTCTTGGAACTACTTTCTGCAAATGGATTGAAAATTTTCTTTCGAATCGCCCTATTAGTGTTCTAGTCGACGGTTACACGTCCGACAAATTTCAAATAAATGCTGGCGTTTCACAAGGATCCGTCCAAAAGTTTTCAATGATCTCTTATCTACAACCTTCAATCCAATCCGTAGTTTCGCTTACAACTGCACTCTGGTTGTATCTTACGCATTTCCTAGGAAATCGAGTATCACAAATACCGCCGTTAATGCAGAACAACTTATTATTTCAACACGGTCAACCATGATTTAGCCATAATTTCTAGATGAGGTGCTAACAAGGAAGTGGAGTTTAACACCACCAAAACTCAAAATTGTCAGATCTCACTAAAAAAGACGAATATTAACCATACTGTGAGGTTCTAGGATGAAATTATGCAATGATCAGAAAACCTAAGCATTTTAGGCATGCAGCTAAAACAATAAAAGATATGGAATGATCATATTTTTCAAATAGCGAAAAATGCTGCTAAATGCTTAGGTTTTCTCTTTAGGTGCAAAACATATTTTTCGTCCAAGGACTTGCTTAATATCTATAATGCTTAATTTATAAGGCTTAAGATGGATAACTGCCATTTATGGACTTACTTCATTGAATTACCTCGATCGAATTCAAAAACGCGCTAATCGTCTTATTGGCGACTCCGTTGAGACTGCTTGTCTCGCTGCTCTTGGCATTCGTCGTAATATTGGAGCTCTTTTTTATAGATATTTTATGGGTAATGACACTTGTTCATAAGAGATAAAATCGCTGATGCCACCTCTCAAAACATTCCACCGTACCACTAGAGGAGCCTAAAGTGCTCATGCCTACTATGAGGAACTTCCTAAATGGTACTCTACTGGTTATAGTAATTAGTTTTTTGTCAGAACTGCAAAAATGTGGAACCTATTACCATCCTCTGTGTTTCCAAAAGTTGACGATTTTTTGATTTACAATTTGCACAATTTCAAGACTAATCTTAAAAGATTTATGACGCAATTACCGTCTCATTCCCCTTTATCCGCATTTTTCCGGTCCGTATCCCATCCAATTTAGTCTCAACTACTTTTTAGTACAAGGAAACATATTCCTAGATTGAGATTATTGAATAATAAAAAATGAAAGCTACAGCTACAGGACATAGAAAAGATGTATCAAATTTCCTAGGTTCAATTGATTCCTATGCCGAGACATTAGAAAATATTGCTGAACAAACTAAGTTTACCAATTTTATATTATCCACAAAACTTTCAGATAAAGTTAAGAATAGGTTAATAGCAGAAGAAGAAATAAGACAGATTAGAAAAATTTGAGAAAATAATAATTACAAATTTTAAATCAAATAAAAATGCAGCGAAAGTGCAAACTGAATTGAAAAATGTTACACAAGCTAACAGAGGTATAAATGAATTTGCTACAAGAATAGAAACACTTATAGCTCAGTTAAATGAAATTCAAATATAGGAACAAGGAGATTCACATAGAGATATAATAATTAAACTCAATGACCAATTGGGCCTAAATACGTTTAAAAATGGTCTGAATGAAAAATGTAGAAGAGTAATTTTAGCAGCTAAACCAAAAAGTTTCAATGAAGCAATACAGGTAGTAGCTGAAATGGACAATGATGTTCGATCAAGCAATGTCATGCATTTAAGAACAAATAACTTTAGAGGTAGAAATATCTACCAAAATAACATACGTTATAATAACTACAATAATAGAATAATTTTAATAATTATAATGATTACAATAGCAACAGTAACTACAATAATAACAATAACAACTATAATAATAATAATTATAGATTTTCTAACAATAAACAGGGAAACTACAACGGCCCCGATCGGAGAAATCCGGGGCATGCCAACAACATGCAAAGAAATACTCAAAACCAAAATGATTAGTAATCGAAATTTAATATTATTTTAATATAAGTAATTTAAGTTTTTAAGTATAAATAAGTTTATGATAATAAAAATAAAAGCAGTTTTAAGACGAAATAAGAAAAAAACAAATCGTTTTACTCGTATTTGTTTTATTTATTAAAACTTAACTGACTTATAAGCATAAATTCTTCTTCCAACAAAATACATTCTCAGTTTTGAACACAAATTTTGATTCTAAGTGGATTTACTAAATTTCAAATATGTACATACATGCATAAATATATTTCACATAAGTATGCAGTATGTAGGTAAATAAAACTTCAAATAAATAAAAAAAATTTTACCCATAAAGAAATGGCATTTAATCGCCTGTATTCCACGCAGCCTCCTCACGATTAGGTTAGCATACGTTTCATACCCTGTTATCCTCAAATTAATTTTTGTGGAGGGGATTTTCAGTCGTGAAAAAAGTCCACGTTTTCAATCAAAAAATAGTGGTTGAACATTCCTCTTTTACTAAACAATAAACATAGAAAATAAACAAATAAAAAATTTTAGTAGAGTCAGAAAAATTGTATGTAAATACCATAGATATATTAACTAATAGATGGGAAGTTCAGTATAGTCGTTTCTTTTCTTCTTATGTGTTTTCCTATTTTAAGGTATTCAGTCAAAAAAATACATATGCATTTTATAACATGTATACATTTCGTTCACTCAGCTGTTTATATTTATTAAAATAATGTAAAGCAGTTTTTCATAACCAGTTTCATTCAGAGATTTTAAGTTTTTATATTACTTAATAATTGATATATTTTATTTTTAAAATTAAAATAAAATATAAATATAAATATAATAAAAATTTTATATTCAAAATTTTACCTATTTGTAAAGTAACAAAATAAGTGATAAATTTTTTTTAAAAATTAGAAATGAAATTATTTCACCTTTTAGGAACCTATTTCTGAGGAAACTAAAGCAATAAATAGGCACGATTCACTCAGCTGTTTCTCAAAATTGACTGAAAACATTTTCTTCACTGCCTATCTATTAGTAATATATCTATGGTAAATACGCATTACATTCTTTTTATATGCTTTTATATTAACTTATATTAACAACTAATTGTTGTTCGAATCCAGTTCACATGCAATTTTTTTTTTTAACTATCTATTTATCAACATTTTTTGAATAAAATATGTATATATTTTGTATATATGAATTTAAAACTTAAATTTTTATCTCTAAATTCATACATACAATACACACGCAATATATTTTTGATCTTTTCTCCCACATATAATAGTATAATATTGATGTCCATTGCACATGGTATTAGCAAAACACAATACATACAATATTTTTATGTATGTTGCTAAATTATTTTGTTTACAACATTTGTTTAGTATTTAAATCAAAATTTTTGCTGTCAACATTCTTTAATGCATATTGAATATGCATGGTTAAAAATTAAGATGTTATGTTCGTAATATGTTCATCAAATATTTAAGTATTGTATAGAGCAGAGGAGAGTGTACAGGTTTTGAAAGTAAGGGTACTTTGGTTCGAATCCAATTCGTGTACGTACATTTTTTTTTTTTGTTAAAATGTATTTATCAAGATTTTTTTAATAAAATTTTATGTATAATATACACATATTATTTGATCTTTCCTCCTATAATAATTTAGTTCAATCAATCTTGATGTGTACATGTATTTTGTATTAGGATTTAGCAAAATACAAAATATATAGGTACAATATTTTTATGTTGCTAAATTATTTTGTTTTAAAACATTTGTTTAGGATTTAAATCAGAATATTTGTTGTCAACATTCTTTATTGCATATTGAATATGCATGGCGTTAAAAATTAATGTTTTATGTGTTTTATCTAGGAACATTTATTATGTATATTGTGTATATAGATATACATATAAAATTTTATTCAAAATAATTCCAATTGTCAAATTCAAACTACATACATACATAATATATTTTTGTATGTACATAGTAAAGAATATAAAAAGTAAAGATCATTACAAAATTATGCTTTTGCGCATTACGCATTATGATTTACAAACAAAATTTTGTCAACACAAAAAATTAAAACTACGTATGTAAATATGTACGAACGTATGTACATAACATTATGTAAAATTAATTTCCTAAATTATTTTGTTCCGCTCCATTTGTTTATAATTTAAATCAAGATATTTCTCAACAATTTTTACTGCATGATCTAATTAAGGGATTAGGTTTTTGTCATAGAGAATTTGTCAAAAATGTCAGCTAAAAATGTCGCAAATTGTACTGAATGCAAAATAAAATTTAATTTTAAAAAAGTCAGCTCTATACAATGTGAAGGAGAATGTAGGAAATGGTTCCATAGTCAATGCTCTGGATTGGGTATTGAAGAATTCGAAGAATATACAGGTAGTGATGGAAAATATTGGCTGCAATATTAAGTGATGGAAAATATTGGCTGCATAATATTTAATAATATGCAATATCTGTAAAGGAAATAGGAGAAAACGTCGGTCTACAGGTATAAATAAAAATGCTAGTATCACTACAACACTAACTGATCTACATCGAACAAGTCGGTTCTGGATATGACCAAGAACAAGAACAATCAGAATATTATGGACAAACTAAATGAAATATTGGATAAAATGAATACGCATGAAAACCAAATGTGTGATGTCAAAAATGAAGTCAATGAAATAAAAGAAATATTGAACAATCTTTTGGAAGATAATATTGCTTTAAGAAACGAGAATGCTGTATTAAAAGATAGGTTAGACTACACTCATATTGAGATTGAAAAACTAAAACAAAAAAAAAAAAATCAATATGTTGGAGATATCTGGAATTGTTGGCTTAGATGAAAGTTCGCCTGAAGATATTGTAACAGCAATAGTAAAAAAGTTGGGTCTTGAAATCAAATTGGGTGATGTCAAATATTGTTACAGAAAAAAGAATATATCTAAAAATTCAGGTGAGTCACGAAAAATTCTTGTGCAATTAAGTAGTGAAGATTTAAAAAATCAAATAAGGAAAAATAAAAAAAATGTAAAACTAAATATGTCACTCTTTGATGAAAATATTCATGAAAACACAAGCAATCAACAGGAAGAAAATGTCAATAATAATCAACAGGAAGAAAATAACAAAAACAATCAACACAGAAAATCAAAATTCTAATACAATATTTATTAATGAACCTGTCACGTCGTATTTTGGGTTACTTTATAAGAAAGCAAGTGATATGAAAAGAACTAATATTATAAAATTTGCGTAGGTAAAAATTGGCAAAATCTTAATTAGGAAATCTGAGAAAAGTAGGGTTATTAGAGTGTTATCTGAAAACAATCTAAATGATTTACAATGATAATTTTACATTGCCATTAAAAACCCATGTAAATAATAGTTGTAACTATGCAGCATAAATCAAATTTATTGACTCAAATTCACTAAAAATAGTATACCTTAATGCGAAAAGTTTAAAAAATAAAATAGTTAAAATAGCACATATACTTGATTCTTTGAATGCACTAATACATGTAATTGTGATTTCCGAAGCTAGATGAATATGAAACTAAATTAATTAATCTTAATAATTATAATAATGTTTTTTCATGCAGAAAAAAACGCAAGGGTGTCGGTGCATGTATATTTATTCATAAAACACTTCACTTTAAATTACATAATATATATTGTGATGAATACAACAGTTTAATAACAATTATGATCGATTATACTAACAAAAAAATTAACTTAACTGCAATTTACGGACCAGCTGAAAAAGATAAAAATTTAATAAACAGTTTTAATGATCTACTAGAAATAAATCTAAATAATCTAAGCAAGAATCATACTTACATAATAGGTGATTTTAATTATAATATAATGAATAATTCTGATCCAGATGTCCAAGTATACAAGTCCATTGTTGAAAGTAATGGATTTTTTTTCCGCGATCAAACTGAAACCAGACCAACATCAGGTACCTGTTTGGATCATATTATAACAAATAATCTACAAGTAAATATAAACATTACTCACCTAAACTCAGATATTTCTGATCATCAAATTCTGGTTGCTGAGGTAAATAACTATAATCTAAATTTGAAGTTAAATAACTCAAGTTTTTAGTAGCTTATTAAATGTAAATAAGTTAAAATCACAGCTGGTAAATAACCCAATAATCTTCACAAACAATGTCGTCAACGCAAATTGTTCAGAATTAATTTCAAATTTAAATACAAAAATTAGAATTGCCACATATCAAAAACTACTCCCAGTAAATAAAAAACATTTACCTGTTTGGTTTGACTCAGAATGTGCTAAACTTAATAAAATCAAACAATACTGGCATAGGAAACTGGTAAAAAACTATGATAATGAGTTTCTACGATATAAATACAAATTCTGGCTTAATAAATATACAACTATTAAGAGAGAAAAACGTAGAATATTCGATCAAAAAAATGCAAAGGGTAATCCAAGGAAAATCTGGCAGTATATTAATCACATACTAAATTATAATCCTAAGCAACAAAGTGAATTCATTTTGGATGAAAATAACAATGCCATAGAAAATTTCAATAAATTGAATCGATTCAATGAATACTATGCTAATATTGGCAAAAATCTAGGTAAAAGTTTTCAAACAGTGTACATTCCAACTATATATAAGAACAGCGAATAGATTTAAATGCAAGCAAATATCTACAAAGGAAACATTCAAACTAATAGATAACTTGGCGAATACAAATGCAACAGGTTATGATAAAATCCAAACTAAAACCCTAAAAATATGTAAAGATGAATTAGTAAATAATATAAAAGATATAATCAATACTTCACTGAATGAAGGTATTATGCCAAGAATTCTAAAAATTAGTAAAGTCATCCCAGTATACAAACGAGTTGGAGATAAAAATAATATATGTAATTTCAGACCAATATCAATATCATCAATAATAGGGAAAACATTAGAAACGCATGTAAGTCAACAGTTGGTCAATTATTTAAATAAATCTAACCTAATAGATGTGCAACAATATGGCCCCCTTGCAAAACGTATTACAGCAACGTATTAAACGTATTACAGCACTTGTATTACTTTAACGAAAAAAGTAATGCAAGTGCTGCTCTCTTTGATATAATTACATATGTTCAAGATGGAATTGGGAAAAAACTGAAGGAATCGATTACATTTTTTGATTTTGCCCAAGCATTCGATTCAGTGGACAGAAAAATATTGCTTTACATCCTACATGAGTGTGGTATCGTGGGGAATGAATTCAACTGGTTCAAAGACTATTTATCTGAAAGAAAGCAATATGCTGAATGTGTGGAGTTAAAAAGTGACGTAAAGGAAATCGAATATGGAGTAATACAAGGCAGTTCGCTTGGTCCTATATTATTCAGCTGTTTCATTAGTAACTTCTCAAAGCTTAATTTAAAAGGTAAGGCATTCTTGTAAGCTGATGATTTAGCTATAGTTTTCAAGGCGAAAACATATAATGAGTTAGAAAAAATGATGAACTTGGATAACAAAATAGTAGAGAACTGGATGTCCCGTCATAAGCCTACTCCCAACGTAAAAAAAACCAAATTCATGGTATTCAAGAAACCTCTAAACATATCTTTCAAAGTGAATTTTAAAAATGTTAAACTTAGGTATTTACATAGACAATGAATTAAAGTGGAACTACCAGTCAAATGAAATAGCCAAGAAATGTCGTCGTATAGTCTATTTAGACATGCAAAGAATCGAGTACCAACTGAATCAAAGAAAGCAATATACTATAGTCTATTTCATTCAACTATCACATATGGTACCATGGTGTGGGGTAACACTTATTTAAAAAATACTAATATGCTGCAAACGATTCAAAACAAGGCAATAAAAAATCTGTTTGGTTTTGAACAACGTGCTTCGACATCAGAAATTCATAAGATCTTAGAAATATTGCCAATTGATTTATATATAAAAAAAAGTCAAGCACTACATGTACACAATATTACAAATAACTTAATTACATCCAATTCACATATCATCCACAATAATGAACTACACGTATACAACACCAGAACGGCAAGTCACATTCATTATAACATGTATTCAATTGACAAATATTTTGGTCTTAAGGGTATATACAATGCAGCAATAACAATATACAATAAGCTACCAGCTGATATCAAAACTTGTCATAAAAACAAAATTAAAGTCAAAATGAAAAAATACTTTTTAAATTTATTGTAAACTTAACCTAATATAAAAAAAAAAAAAAAATAATAATAATATTTTTT
This sequence comes from Poecilobothrus nobilitatus, assembly GCA_947095535.1. Lineage (NCBI taxonomy): Eukaryota > Metazoa > Arthropoda > Insecta > Diptera > Dolichopodidae > Poecilobothrus > Poecilobothrus nobilitatus. Next base: position 82,779,144 of record OX352772.1, on the reverse strand, counting down.
TATTAGAATTAGTTTTGGTTAAAAAATAATGATTAGGTATTGAAATAAAGTTTATAAATTAATTATATAAATATATATGTACATATAATTGTATAAATAAACAAATAATCTGGATATATAAAATTATAATCGTGTTACAAATTCTGTATAACTTGAATTTAATATTATAAAAAAAGAAAAAAATATATATAAAAATTACAATTAAAAATAGAAGAAAGAATAGAAATAACAAAACAAAAATAAAAATAAATAACTATGAATTAAAAAAAAAAAAAAGAATACAAAATATATTAAAATAAAAACAATAATGAAAGAATTAGGTGTACATATATGTTGGAATAGATTAAGATATGTATAAGTTGTCAATTATATTGAGTTGTGCTTTATTAGGTACTAAATTAAAAATTTTGCTTTTGTATAATTTAAATTATTTCTTGCTTTTGATAATTGAAATACTGGATTTATATAATTTAACATAATTTTTGCATTCATGTTTGTGTTTCTTTTTTAAAAAAATCAAATTTTATACACACACTCTGTACGAGCAAATTGCTCTTTTAGAGATAATAAATAATAATAATAATAAATAGCTGAACTGACAAAGGGGAGCTCTGTGGGATTCCGCAGCTGAGTTTTTTAGTGGTGATTGTGTGTCTTTGCACTTCGATCGATATGACTCGTCCTTTAAGAAAATTTTTGATTAGCAAGACTGCCCCATTTGTTAAATTGCTTCTCTAATGTGTTGATCGTAGCCCCATCGAAGGCCATTTCTAGGTCTCAGGATACTATGTGTGCGTGTGACCGGTGCGCTAATTCTATTCTTCTAAGTTACATTGACTAAATAGACCAAATACGTTGAAAATGTTAACTCTTGCATCACGCAGGGAAATACTTTCATCCTGCTTTACTTTTGGCATCCTAAATAAAAATATTGATATTCAGTTTCTAACAAATAAAGCTAAAATAAGAAACGAAGTTAGCCAAACATGAAACACTAAATTTTTGATTGAAAATACTTACAGAACTCAATACGCAAATAATGAACCTATAAAGAGATGTTGCACTACATTTAATAAACATCGTTATCTTTTTTCAACAGACATATCAAGAAACTCTTTATATAAACTAATATATATATTATAACTCTTTACATAAAATATAAACTAAAGCAAAAATATTTAAATGATCCTATTTTGTAACCATACATCTCAAGTTCAAGTACATTTTATCATATTATATCATAAGTATAGTCAGTGATATCAGTGATTTCCCTGCTGCCTTTGGAGGATTTTTATTTCTATTTTGAGCCAGGCCTGTTTCTGTGTTCTGTTGTCGAGGGTGGGAAGCGGTATTGCCCTGGTAGCACCTTTCCTTAGTTTTGGTTAAGTTGGCCACCTCTCTGTTAATGTTTAGCGACCTTTCTCTATTTTCAAGCGTTTCCTCTATCTTGACCTACTGTTCAATTGATGTGGTTGAATATGTTAGAGTGAGCTATTAAGACGTCCGGCAGGTGTGCGTATCCCTGGTATTGAGCAGAGTCGGTTAGCCGTCATTTATGATGTGTAGATCATGGCTGTTGCTCATCAGGTGGTTGATCGTGTTGCCCTTTTCATTGCAGAAATGGTCTCTTCAGTTTATGTGACTGGCATTCATTTCATATAGTAGTAAGAAAGGGGTGTGCATCTGGTCAGTGATATTGGCTAGGTTCTGTGCATCCAGTTGGAATGTATTCTTCATGTACGTCTTGATAATTGTAAATTCCATGGGGATTCCTGGGGGCCGAGTTTTTATGGCTGTCACTTGCAGTGGAGTGTTCTTCTTCTTTTATGAAGAATCCTACGCCTCCTATTCGGTTAATTGACCTGGGGAGTATACAATAGTAGCTTGGAAAGTACTCCGTGTAGTCTTCTGCCAGGTTGTTTGTTTCCTGGAGTGCTATGACTAATGGGCGGTATTTCTCTAATAGTAACTCCATTTGGTGTAGGTTTGTCCGGTAGCCCTGTATATTCCACTGTTCTAATGATGTTTGGGGGTGATTTTGTGTGTTGCTATGACTTCTGTTGTTTGGCGTGTTGTAAGAATGATTTTGTGAAATGAATGAGCTGTTGAGATTGTGGTTTGTACTATTGCTGTTGTGTGTAGTTGGGGTACTATTTGGGATAGTGTGGGTTGCTCTTATGATGTTGAATGGTTGGTTGTGGTTTGCTGTCATTTTGGTGTTATACGGGGATTTAATTCTGATATGCTTTCTTGTATAACGCCCGATCGAATATGAGATTCTGCGCAGTTGTATTGGTGTTTTTGATGGCCATCTCGGCGTTATTTATGTTCTTGAAAGGTGTCAGCTTGGTGGGCGTGTTTTCGACCTGTTGATCCTGTTGATCAGATGTGCTTGTCTTTACTTTATTCTGGGCTTCTTCAATTTTTAACTTAAGGTTATGTTTGTTAGTTTTATATTGTTTCATGTAGTTTAGGACCATTTGGCTGATTATTTTTTGGTTTGATTTATTTATTGGGTGTTAGCATTTGATTGATTGTATAGCGTATATGCTTCTCCTTTTCTGCACCTCTGGTCTGTCATGATTTTCGGGACGTTTTTCTCCTTGATGTAGGATGGGCAATTTTCGCGTTGGGAGTGTGGTTGAGGTCCAGGTTTGCCATTTCGCGGTTGGTAGATCTATGCCTGTTGCAGCTAGATTGACGGGTGGTTAGTTGGTCTTTGGGCATTGCTGTGCTGCAAGAACAGGTCGGTATTGCTGCCAGGAATTTTATGGGTTTGTGGTACAGCTTCTGGCATATATCGCACCTCATGGGGTTTTGGTAGAATTTTTTTACCTCGACGGAAAGAAAGCCTGCGTTGAGCTCTTTAGGTGGCTCATGGAGGTCGAAAGTGATGTTTATAAGTCCCGTGTAGGAGTTTTAAGTGGAAGAGTTTTCTCTGCGCGCCGGGAACCTGTATATTTCGTTGATCTCTGCTTGGGGGTTCTTTAGTTGTAGATTCGATAATATTTCTGCGTTTGACATCATCTCGTTGACAAGTCCGTAGCAGAAACAAACGCCCTTGGATTGGTTGAGAGGCCTGAAACATTCGATTTTGACTGGAGTCTCATGGAGTTTTCCTTTTTTGATGAAAAGTTCAGCGATATTTTTGGAGAATACCTCTACGAATAGTTTGCCGGCTCGGTTGCAATTGGCGCTGAAGTTGGAATGAATGTCTTTTAGCGCCTTGTTTAGAGCAAAGATCTGGGTCTTATTCATTGAAGTGCCTTCTTTTAGTGGGGTAATTATCAGATATTTTTTATCGCACTCAGCCTGGGTGGAACTTAACGCTGGAAAGGTAAAAAATGGAGTTTTTTTGGGCATTTTGGGCTCTGGAGGGTTAGGGTTGGTTCGCCTATGGGAGCCATATCTGTAGTTTTGGGTTCTCTTCGGGAGTTTTAGTCCTTCCTCGTTGCGATTGTATCTTACTTTAGTTTACCTTATAAAGTGTGTTGGATGAATTGCAGTAAAAGGAAAAAATTTTTACAAAGTAATTTTTTTCATTTTAATTGTTTTTTTTTTTTGACTTTCTATTAATTTATAATATTAATATTTTTACTAATATATTTAAAATTATGAGATGAGAATACTTATACGATCCTTTTTCCTATTTAAGTTGATTTTCCAACGTATGCTTAAGAAATCGACCGTTCACTATGAAATCTATGAGTAGACTGTGTGATTTTTGTTTTTCAGCTATTTGTGTTCGATCGTCTGATAATACATCTTCTTCATCATTTTGCTGGTTAGTTTTATTTATTGAAACGTTAGCATTAAATTTCTCAACATCTGATACACTGTTTTCCCTACCATCATCTTGAGATAAATTTTCATCGTTTTAATTTTCAGTCAACCTCAGCTTCTTCACACACTCGATCATTCTCATTATTTAGAGGAGTTTTACTTTCGCTTTCTGCTTGAAAATTTTCATTAGCTAGCGATGGATGATCATTTTCATTTTCTTCCTTATCATTTGTATTGTGTTCGATATTTTCCGAAGTTTTCCTTTCCTCTTCAGTCTAGTTATTGTTTTCTGTGCTACTTCCTTATTTTCATCTTTGCCTTCTTCTGCATCCTCTCTTTTGTCATTTAAAGTCTCGATAACTATATTATTATCTCTAGTATTACTTATTTCTTATCCACCTTCTCCGTTATCATCTTTAGGTATTTCTTCGTCTTCATCTTCAGCTTCGTCTTTATTTTCATTTTTTTCGCAATATTTATTACTTTCTGATGCAATTGATGCACCTTCTAACGGAGTTTGTTTCATTATCTTCTCTATCTTTTTACTACGTACATCTCTTACTACGGAAACTTCATCTTCAAAAACCTTTTTAAAATCTGACATTATATCGTATCTGATATTCGCAATTTCGCCTTTTATTTCACTCTGCATTGTTGTCATATTATCCATATTTCTTGATTTTAACATATCATTCGTACATCTGATGCTTCATGATTCATTTCAAAAACTACTTCTTCCACTTGCACTCCTTTTTCTTTTAGCAATTTTCTTAATCTGTTCAACAAACATGCTTTTATGTCCAACTGTGGGCAACTCGCGTTTTTGCGATTAAGTGTTATTCCTTTTTTATCTCCGCTTCACTAAATTCTTTCCACTTCTTATTAACCATTCTGTCAATAATATTTTTTAATAATTTAACCCAATACTTATAAATTCATTACTTTTAAATCCCACTTCTGACACAAATTTGTTGCGTGTTTGTCGGTTCCCAATTATTTATCTTTTTTCCAATAAATAATAACACTTTAACTTTATTTTATCTTTTCAGCTTATTCTTTCTAAACTTTTTCACATTCAAATTAGAACTCTCTCTAATTACAGAAATTGGCGATATTTATACAAAATTTCTTATATTCTAGAACATTACATGTTACTTATTTTTCTAAATAACTTATTACAAATACTAATGTTATGTTAATGAAATGTTAATGTTACTATTATTCTTAAAGCTAATATTATTTATTTCCTTTTTATTTCTAATCAGTTCTAGATCGTTCCTATTCAGGGCCAGCGCTTGCATATGCACAGATGGCACAGTAAAAGCGGGCGCCAAATTTTCAACATAGAAAATTATGTACCAATAAATTTTTGTTTTTGGAAAATAAATATTAAACATAGGTACCAAAATTTTAAATTATCTTTTGAATTAATTCTTACATATTTTATTTTCAAATTAATTATTCTTAACGCAGAAAGTTTCTCTTTTATCATTTATTTTATAGGAAATTCTTCTATTTCTTCTAGCTTTGATTCTACTTAGTTAAAGTAACAAAAATATGCACCATATACATACATAAACAAAATCATTTAGAACAAAATAAAACTTTTTCGGTTGGTTATTTATTACATTTTTTAATTTAAAGTTCAATTATTTTTGAGTGCTCCTTTTTCCTTATTTTGAGTTCTTTCTCTAACCTCAAGTTAATTAGTTCTTATTAAAAGTTCTTATTTATTATTATTATACTCTACACATTAAGTATAGGGTATATTAACTTTGGTATGGTGTTTGTAACCGACAAAAGGAAGCGAGTTAGGTATAGACATGTATATATATTCTGAATCAGGATCACCGCCTGAGTCGATTTAGCGATGTCCGTCCGTCCGTCCGTCCGTACGCACTCAAAACTCAAAAAATAATGATGCTATCTTAATGAAATTTATACTGTAGGTTAACAATTTAAATTTTTTACGAGGATGTGTACGAGGATGTGTTTTTCTGAATTCCTGATATCCCCAAAATTTGAGAAGAATTGGAATGGTTGTTCCGGTACCTCCCATACAACTCCCAAAACCGAACATGTATATCTTCGAAATTAATAAAGATAGGAACTTCAAATTTGATGCGAGGGTGCTGTTTCCTAAATCGCTGATTTGCCTAAAATTTGATTTAGGATTTTTTGATCCTATTTTGATTTGATTTTGATTTGAAGAAGTAGTTTTTGAAATGAATCATGAAGCATCAGATGTACGAATGATATGTTAAATTTTCTCAAATTTTGAGAATTGGAGGAGCTGTTCGGGTACCTCCCATACAACTCCCAAAACCGAACATGCATATCTTCGAAATTAATAAAGATAGGAACTTCAAATTTGATACGAGGGTGCTGTTTCCTAAATCGCTGATTTGCCTAAAATTTGAGATGAATTGGAGTGGGCGTTCGGGTACCTCCCATACAACTCCCAAAACCGAACAAGCATATCTTCGAAATTAATAAAGACAGAAACTTCAAATTTGGTACAAGGGTGTTGTTTCCTGAATCCCTGATTTGTCCAAAATTTAAGATGAATTAGAATGGTTGTTCGGGTATCTGCCACACAACTCCTAAGACCAAACAAGCATATCTCCGAAATTAATAAATATATAAATTTGAAATTTGATATAAGAATGTTCTACCCTGTTGATGTCTCTAAAATTTGAGATGAATTGGGCTGGTGGTCCGCGTGCTTTCACACACTTCCCAAGACCTAACAATCATATTTTCAAATTTAATAAAGATAGAAACCTGAAATTTTGTACAAAGGTTGTACCAGCATTTATCTTTTTTAGCTTGTATTAAATACCTAACTAAAATAACTTATGGATTTTTAATTTAATTTGAATTTTTTAGGTGTAGGGTATAAATAAGTCGGTTGCATCGACTTAGTGTTATTTTTACTTGTTAAATTTAATTTATTTCTTTTTATACCCGTACGATAGGATCGAGTATAATAAAATTACTCCCCCGTTTGTAGCACCTCGAAATAAGCGAGCTAGATATACCTTCAAAGGTATGGATCGGATCAGAAAAAAATTCTAAGACGTTTGAGCCATGTCCGTCCGTCAGCACGCTAACTCAAAAACTAAGAAAGCTAGAATCTTGAAATTTACACAAAATATTCTGGGAGTAATTTGTAGGTTTCCTATTTTTTTTGGTTGAGTTTGGACCAAAACTTAGGGTAGCTCTCAAACACCTAACTTTTAGATCCCCACATTTTTTTTGAAATAGAGCTACGAAATAACTGCTGATAGATCTCATAAAAATATTAGTTTTATTTTTAATAACTTTTTTTTGTACCCACCCGTTACGGAGCTACAGCTCTCCAAAGGTTCAAAAAAGCTCTATATTTAAATTGTTATAGCACAAGTTGTATAAGGTATATCTTCATTTTGAAAACGCCAAACGATTACTACTTTTATTAGCTTTAAAAGTATATATACAATAAATATATATTTGTGGCATACGGTGTCTTAATTTACCGTTATGCGAAACTCAAATTTTGCAAAATCCTTTAACCCTTCTATTTTTTAAACGGTTTAAGTTGGAAACTTGAAATTTTGACAGAAGTTAGATCTTTGAAAATAAGTCATGAGTCATTTCAGGTTATTTGTTTTGTATCACCCCTCGTTTAGGAGCTGTAAGGGGTCAAAAACTGAAAATTTCATATTTTTAAACACCTGTAACTTGAACACCTGTTAACAGTTTTTTGAAGTAATACACAAAAATTAAAGCTTCAACATTATACTCTTATTTCTGTTAACAACTTTTTTTAATAATATAGGGTTACTTTATAATTGACGAAAGTGTTACTTGGTTTTTTCAAATTTTCTAACAAATTTCTTTAACGAATTTTTTGCATATTGTTTTACTCGATAATTTGAAATTGTTGAAGCTATAATGCGTAGTACAAAAAAATGTAAAGAAATAAAGAATTTTTATTTATATGATATTGTTATACTTACATATGTACTTATATAATATCATGTTTATTTACATATCGTATATGACACTGATGAATGAATGATAAGAGTATAGATGTATATTATATAGCGCCGTATTTACATACATATATGTATTTTATTATACTTATAAGAAATTATTCTGTCAATTGAATATTTAAATATAATATAATATAATATTTAAAATTATATTTACTATTTTATACTAAGTAAATTTAATATACATTTACCGCTTAGTATTAAATGGTACTATAGAATATTTGAAAAAGTTTTGGATTGATAATCGTTATGTGGAAGGTTAGAATCTGCTTTTGAAGAATGTACATATAAACATATAGTTTGAATATATGTACAACCCATGGTACTAGAAATTATAAAATTCACCCAAATTATTTTAAAATACTAAAATATTAAAAAAATAATATTGTAAGCAGAGTGACAGGCTGTGAACATACTAACGGTTCGTACGGGTATCTAAGAGTTGACAAAGGCAACTGTATTCTTCCTCATTTTTTACAAATTCAGTTATTCAAAGTGTGTTAATTCATTTCGCAGTGTTTGCATTTTTACTAAATATATAATGGCCACATATAATTAACTTTAATTGATATTAATAAAAATAAAAATAACAACAATAAATAAAAACAAAATAATAACAATTGAAATCATACTCTAATAAAAAAAATAATTCTATTAAATTTTTATTTGTGTAACTTGATCTTTTTATATTTTTTTTTTTTTTTGCTTCTGTTAAACGTAATTAATAAGTTTAATTAAAATTATAAACAAAAAAAAAAAACCTTTTTCTTTTTTAAAATAAAGTATAAAACATATATAGTACATATTTTAAACTTATTTATATCAAGTAACTTTAAACTTTTGTTTTCATTTTAAAATCTTACTTAAAAATTTATAAGCCATGGATTACAAATGCAATCTCGAAAATTGTTTTATTAATGATAAAAAAATTAAATTTGTAATCTGTAAAGCTTTTTGTAAAAGAAAACTCCATGGTGTATGCAGGGGCTTAAGTAGAGATTGGTATCACCAGACTCTCGACTCATATTTCATATGTGAGGATTGCCAGAACTACGTGGGGCTGTTAAGAAGTATGTTTGATAACATACACAATTTATTTTCTAATCTTGATAGTACTAAATCGGGCCTATTAGCCAAGACTAGTCAAACAATTAGTGTCAACACCAACGCATTTCAAGATATGGCCAAGTCATTTGATGCACTATGTAATGATCTTTCTACAAAAAAATTTACTCTGAATAATGACTTTGATGATAGCTACTCCGGTTTCAAGCAGGAACTGTTAAAATTAAGTCCAGTTCAAATAAGTAGCTTGGAAAGAAACTTAAAAGATGTCATCGAAGCCGGTCCTAGTCGTCAGCAACCGTTTTTAGATTTAGACAGTTTGAATAGTATACTGTCAGCTCATCACCACAAGTTACTTTCTAATCTCAAATCACTACATAATGATGTTTTAAGTTCGTCGTATTCTATGTTATCTGAACTTTTGGAAGAGTTCAAGGGCCAAAATACTTTAATTTCACCCATTAGTAATACTCCACCGACACGTATTAAAAATGTTTTGTCGGATCATAAAACCGTTCAAACTGACCCCATAACTGTTCATAAATTTGGAGTTCAGTGGACGGAAGAGGATTGGAATTGCAGAATTCGTAAATTAAAACAATCAAATCAATATTCAACCATATCCAAAAATACGAACAAATCATTGGTCATCAAAGGTGTTCCTTGCTCCTTCAGTGTTAATGGTGTGCTAAAAGAAAGGAATTCAATATCGATACAGTTTCTTGCTCGATTGTTACACCTAAACGAATAAGAAAGAAGAACTTAAAATATCTCTGTTTTCTACTATCCTGCCCGGCTTCTTGCATGGAAATATTGAAACTTCCTAACAACTTTACTAAGTGGAGTAAACTTGGAAATATTATTATTCAAGTAAGTAAGCCTAAGGTTAATGAACAAACTATACTAAATAATAAAACCAAAAGAAAAAACAAAATTTTAGAAAACAATATCTCACAGAATGACACACTCATAGACAGTTCTTCGAAGTCTCATGAATCTTCTTTTATTAAAAACTCTACTCATATCAAGAGTCTTCTAGATATACCTGTTGTCGCTCCTTCTAATTTTAACAATTATCCTAAATCTATTTCTAATTCTTGCTCACACTCTAACTCTCACTCTCACCCTATTTCTAATACTAATAAACATCTAAACATCTCTTCTCCTTCATTGAATTACACTAATCCTATTAAAGTTACAAACAATAAGAAAATTAGCGATTCTTATTTAAAACATAAACTGGCTAAATTTAAACGATCTTTATCAAATACTTTTACTAAATATCAAAACTTTGTTCAAGGTGAAACTATAAAACCTTATAGTAAACCAAGGCAGACTAATACGAGTAATCTTAACAAAAATACAAAAAACGAGGAAGAATACAGTTGACTTTGTCAACTCTTAGATACCCGTACGAACCGTTAGTATGTTCACAGCCTGTCACTCTGCTTACAATATTATTTTTTTAATATTTTAGTATTTTAAAATAATTTGCGTGAATTTTATAATTTCTAGAACTATGGGTTGTACATATATTCAAACTATATGTTTATATGTACATTCTTCAAAAGCAGATTCCAACCTTCCACATAACGATTATCAATCCAAAACTTTTTCAAATATTCTATAGTACGATTTAATACTAAGCGGTAAATATATATTAAATTTACTAAGTACAAAACAGTAAATATAATTTTAAATATTATATTATATTATATTTAAATATTCCATTCACAGAATAATTTCTTATAAGTACAATAAAATACATATATGTATGTAAATACGGCGCTATATAATATACATCTATACTCTTATCATTCATTTACTAGTGACATATACGATATGTAAATAAACATGACATTATATAAGTATGTATATATATCAATATCATATAAATAATAAAAATTCTTCAAGCAACCGTTATGTTGTTTATTTAATTACATTTTTTGTACTACGCATTATATCCTCAAAAATTTCAAATTATCGAGTAAAACAAAATGGAAAAAATTCGTTAAAGAAATTTGTTAGAAAATTTGAAAAAATCAAGTAACACTTTCGTCAATTATAAAGTAACCCTATATTATTAAATAAAGTTGTTAACAGAAATAAAAGTATGATGTTGGAGCTTTAATTTTTGTGTATTACTTCAAAAAAATTTTAACAGGTGTTCAAGTTACAGGTGTTTAAAAATAGGAAATTTTCAGTTTTTGACCCCTTACAGCTCCTAAACGAAGGGTAATACAAAAAAAATTTCTGAAATGACTCATACTAATTTTCAAATATCTAACTTCTGTCAAAATTTCAAGTTTCCAACTTTAACCGTTTAGAAGATGGAAGGGTTAAAGAATTTTGCAAAATTTGAGTTTCACATAACGGTAAATTAAAACACCGTATTCCAAAAATATATGTTTATTATATATATACTTTTAAAGCTAATGAAAGTAGTAATCGTTTATCGTTTTCAAAATGAAGATATACCTTATACAACTTGTGCTATAACAATTTAAATATAGAGGTTTTTTGAACTTTTGGGGAGCTGTAGCTCCGTAACGGGTGGGGCTACAAAAAAAGTTATTAAAAATAAAATTAATATTTTTGTGAGATCTATCAGTAGTTAAAATTTCATAGCTCTATTGCAAAAAAAATGTGGGGATCTAAAAGTTAGGTGTTCGAGAGCTACCCTAAGGCTTGGTCCAAACTCAACCAAAAAAAATAGGGAACCTACAAATTACTCCCAAAATATTTTGTGTAAATTTCATGATTCTAGCTTTCTTAGTTTTTGAGTTAGCGTGCTGACGGACGGACGGACATGGCTCAAAAGTCTTAGAATTTTTTTCTGATCCGATCCATACCTTTGAAGGTATATCTAGCTCGCTTATTTCGAGGTGTTACAAACGGAGGAGTAATTTTATTATACCCGATCCTATCGTACGGGTATAAAAATCATTCTGAGTCTGGTCTAAACTCTTCCATGGTTAATATTTCTTCTTCTGTCTTAAACTCTAATATTTCTGATGAAATTAATAAAGATGTACTCTCCTCTTCGACTAATTTAAAAAGCGATATTGCTTCAGTTCCACCTGTTTTAGATTCTCTGTTACCTCCTGTCGTAAAAGTTACTCAAAAATCTCTAGAAGATAATAAAAATAGTAGATATGTTTTAGCTAGACTGAGAGATAATAAAATTTTTGAAAATGTTAGACTTTATTTGGCTTATTTGCACGATGAACCTAACTCTGTATGTATTGGTGGTAAAACCAACACATCATTAAAAATTGCTATCCAACAAGAAGGATTACCAACGGAAGTCAAAGAACTTCGTCACATTTTCGTGAGATATTTCGAAACTTTCAATATTTCACCCCAATTAGCTTTATCTTACCTTGAGTCCTATGCTTCTCATATTTCGTCTAATAGAATTAACTACCTTCAAAGGGTAAGAGAAAACCATGATAAGTACGTTCGTCCCTTACCCAGTGAGAAAAAGTCTAGTTAATGTAACCAATATTAATTCTTCTTTCAAAATACCTTCAAAATTTTCTCATAAATTTTCCATGTACTATCAAAATGTAAGATGGTTACGAACTAAAACAAAAATTATTTTTTCTAATTCATTACTCCTCGATTTCGACATTTTTATTTTAACTGAAACTGATGGCTTCATTCGTCAATTAATAATCTCGAACTTTTTCCTTCTACCTATGCTGTTTACAGAAAAGATAGACATGGTTCTCTTATTTCCGATAATATTCCTAAAGGTGGTGGGGTGCTAATAGCTATCAAAAATACCTTCTGTTCTTGTGAATTAACTTTACCATTGATTGATTCGGATGATACTATTAAAATTATTGCTTTTAAAATCAAACAACAAACAAAACATCTTATCATTATTAATTGCTATATTCCTCCTGCTTCAAGTATTGAACTCTTTTCCAAATATTTAATGTTAATAGATTCTATTTCTGGTAATTTAGATCCTCATGATGAAATAATTTTTTGTGGTGATTTTAATTTGCCGAATATTACATGGATTGCTCATGATGAAGAACCTTACCTAATTCCAACGGAACTTTTAAATAATTGTGAATACTTGCTTATCGACTATTTAAACTCCCTTAGTTTTCAACAGGTATCCTCTTTATGTAATTTTCGTGGTAATCAGTTAGATCTTGTTTTTACAACCAACTGGTATAATTTAGTTACATTTGATTGTCCATTGGTGACTGATAAAAACTGATAAAAATTGATCTATATCATCCGCCAATTTGTTTTTCTTTCTATTCTTCCTCACTTACAAATATTGATGTAACTTGTTTTTACTCTTTTAATTTTCATAAAGCGAACTTTGAAGGTATTAATAATTATCTTTGTTCTTATGATTTCTCATTTTTTTCTTCTTCTCATCTCAATGAGTCAGTCAATACTTTTTATGAAATTCTTTTTTCCTCAATATTACGTTTTGTTCCGTTGGTCGTTGCCAGAAAAAATTCAACAAGTCCGCCATGGTATACTAAACATCTCATGAAATTAAGAAACAAAAAAAATAAAACCTGGCGTAAATTTATAAAAAGTAATAGTATATTACATCATTATATAAATTTCTGTTACTTGTTTGATTATTTTAAATACATGTCTGATAAACTTTATTCAAATTATGTTCAAAATATGTCTTCCAATATTAAAGCTAATCCTAAAATATTTTGTAAATTTGTAAATTCTAAAAGAAAAAGCGATGAATATCCAGTTTTGATGAAGTATAATAATAAAACTAGTAGTGATACTAAAATTATTGCTGAGTTTTTCCATGACTTTTTTTCAGCTAGCTATCCTGTATCAGCTTTTCCCATAAATCAAACAGAATTTTCTCATTTAGACTTTTTCACAAAAACTACTTTAGGCTTTATTAATATTGATGCTAATGTGATTTTAAATTATATTAGTAAATTAGATGATAATTTTATCCCTGGATCAGATGGCATCCCCAATATTTTCTTGAAAAAATGTTCAACTTCCTTATCAAAACCTCTATCTATTTTATTTAATCTTTCGTTAGCTAGTGGTATTTTTCCTTCATTTGGAAGAATGCTCTCATTAAACCTATTTACAAGAAAGATCAAAAAAACGATGTAATCAATTATCGCCCAATAGCTAAACTATCATCTATTCCTAAACTTTTTGAGCTAATAGTATTCGATTCTATATATGATCACTGTACTTGTTTTTTATCTCCATATCAACATGGTTTCGTAAAAAAAAATCTACCACCACCAATCTAGTTGAAGCTACCTCTATTTTCTTAAAAAATATGGAAGAAGGCTTCCAAACTGATGTGATTTATACCGATTTTAGTAAAGCTTTTGACTTGCTACCACATAATATTATCATTTTTAAGTTGAATAAACTAGGTTTTCCTGCTTATTTCGTAAATTGGATATACTCTTATCTCTCCGATCGGAGCTACTCTATTTCATTTAGATCTGTAATATCTTCTAAATTTAAAGCTACAACTGGTGTACCTCAAGGCAGTCATCTTGGTCCCCTTTTATTTATAATTTCTATCAACGACGTTATATCAACTATATTAAACAGCGAAATTAAAATCTATGCTGATGATATGAAAATTTATAAAAAAGTTACTTCTTTTGATGACGCCTTAGCTTTACAGGACGATCTTAGTCGTTTTTATATTTGGTGTTGTAATAATAACCTCCTTCTAAATATAAAAAAATGTGCTTTTATTCTCTTCACTCGTCGCTCTATTTCAATTTTGTATTCATACTCTATTAATAACCAATTTGTTATAAATGTCAATTTAATTAAAGATCTTGGCGTACTATTTGATAGTAAGCTTTCATTTCAGTCTCACCTATATTTTAAATAAATCGAATTCTATGCTTGGTTTTATAAAACGTTGGTCTAAGGACTTTAATGATCCTTATGTTCTTAAATCTCTCTACACTTGCTTAGTTAGGCCTAATCTTGAATATGCCAGCCAAGTTTGGAACCCATTTTACCAAACCCATATAAAAAGGTTAGAATCTGTTCAAAAAAATTTCCTTAGATTTGCTCTTCGTCATCTACCTTGGTCTAATCCTTTAATTTTACCTCCTTATGAACATAATATTAAAATTGATTCATCTCTACACCTTGGAAAAACGGCGTGAAGTTGCTGATATCATATTCCTAAGTGAATTGATTAATGGAAATATTTTGTCATCCCAATTACATGACAATTTAAGTTTTTAAAATTATTCATTTAGTATAGGAGATTTTATATAGAGTATTCATCCAGTACAAAATTTTTTAGTCAATTTTTTGTATCTCACATCCACTCAAAAATTATTTCTCAACTTGTTATTGCTTATAAATTGAGCAAAATACATTTTAAGCTCATAAAAAAAAAATTGTCTTTTTAACTCATTTTTTGAGTATTATATTCTTGTTAATAATCAATTTTTCAATTTAGCTTTCAAAAAAAAAAAAGTTTTCTAAATAAAATAATTCCAATATACATACATCCATATGTATTTGTTTTACTTTGATTTGCTTGTTTTGTTTTGCTTTGCTTTGCGGATAAGTATACTATATACTTACAATATACACACAGCTACATGTTTTTATTATACCCGTACGATAGGATCGGGTATAATAAAATTACTCCTCCGTTTGTAACACCTCGAAATAAGCGAGCTAGATATACCTTCAAAGGTATGGATCGGATCAGAAAAAAATTCTAAGACTTTTGAGCCATGTCCGTCCGTCCGTCCGTCCGTCCGTCCGTCCGTCCATCCGTCAGCACGCTAACTCAAAAACTAAGAAAGCTAGAATCTTGAAATTTACACAAAATATTCTGGGAATAATTTGTAGGTTCCCTATTTTTTTGGTTGAGTTTGGAACAAAACTTAGGGTAGCTCTCGAACACCTAACTTTTAGATCCCCACATTTTTTTGAAATAGAGCTATGAAATTTTAACTACTGATAGATCTCACAAAAATATTGATTTTATTTTTAATAACTTTTTTTGTAGCCCCACCCGAAACGGAGCTACAGCTCCCAAAAGGTTCAAAAAAGCTCTATATTTAAATTGTTATAGCACAAGTTGTATAAGGTATATCTTCATTTTGAAAACGCCAAACGATTACTACTTTTATTAGCTTTAAAAGTATATATACAATAAATATATATTTGTGGCATACGGTGTCTTAATTTACCGTTATGCGAAACTCAAATTTTGCAAAATCCTTTAACCCTTCTATCTTTTAAACGGTTTAAGTTGGAAACTTGAAACTTTGACAGAAGTTAGATCCTTGAAAATAAGTATGAGTCATTTAAGAAATTTTTTTTGTATCACCCCCGTTTAGGAGCTGTAAGGGGTCAAAAACTGAAAATTTCCTATTTTTAAACACCTGTAACTTGAACACCTGTTAACAGTTTTTTGAAGTAATACACAAAAATTAAAGCTTCAACATTATACTCTTATTTTTGTTAACAACTTTTTTTAATAATATAGGGTTACTTTATAATTGACGAAAGTGTTACTTGGTTTTTTCAAATTTTCTAACAAATTTCTTTAACGAATTTTTTGCATATTGTTTTACTCGATAATTTGAAATTGTTGAGGATACAATGCGTAGTACAAAAAAATGTAAAGAAATAAACAACATAACGGTTGCTTGAAGAATTTTTGTTTATATGATATTGTTATACTTACATATGTACTTATATAATATCATGTTTATTTACATATCGTATATGTCACTGATGAATGAATGATAAGAGAATAGATGTATATTATATAGCGCCGTATTTACATACATATATGTATTTTATTGTACTTATAAGAAATTATTCTGTCAATGGAACATTTAAATATAATATAATATAATATTTAAAATTATATTTACTATTTTGTACTAAGTAAATTTAATATAAATTTACCGCTTAGTATTAAATGGTACTATAGAATATTTGAAAAAGTTTTGGATTGATAATCGTTATGTGGAAGGTTAGAATCTGCTTTTGAAGAATGTACATATAAACATATAGTTTGAATATATGTACAACCCATAGTTCTAGAAATTATAAAATTCACCCAAATTATTTTAAAATACTAAAATATTAAAAAAATAATATTGTAAGCAGAGTGACAGGCTGTGAACATACTAACGGTTCGTACGGGTATCTAAGTGTTGACAAAGGCAACTTTATTCTTCCTCGTTTTTATACCCGTACGATAGGATCGGGTATAATAAAATTACTCCTCCGTTTGTAACACCTCGAAATAAGCGAGCTAGATATACCTTCAAAGGTATGGATCGGATCAGAAAAAAATTCTAAGACTTTTGAGCCATGTCCGTCCGTCCGTCCGTCCGTCCGTCCGTCCGTCCATCCGTCAGCACACTAACTCAAAAACTAAGAAAGCTAGAATCTTGAAATTTACACAAAATATTCTGGGAGTAATTTGTAGGTTCCCTATTTTTTTTGGTTGAGTTTGGACCAAGCCTTAGGGTAGCTCTCGAACACCTAACTTTTAGATCCCCACATTTTTTTTGCAATAGAGCTATAAAATTTTAACTACTGATAGATCTCACAAAAATATTAATTTTATTTTTAATAACTTTTTTTTGTAGCCCCACCTGTTACGCAGCTACAGCTCCCCAAAAGTTCAAAAAAGCTCTATATTTAAATTGTTATAGCACAAGTTGTGTAAAGTATATCTTCATTTTGAAAACGCCAAACGATTACTACTTTTATTAGCTTTAAAAGTATATATACAATAAATATATATTTGTGGCATACGGTGTCTTAATTTACCGTTATGCGAAACTCAAATTTTGCAAAATCCTTCAATCCTTCTATCTTCTAAACGGTTTAAGTTGGAAACTTGAAATTTTTACAGAAGTTAGATCTTTGAAAATAAGTATGAGCCCTTTCAGAAATTTATTTGTATCACCCCCCGTTTAGGAGCTGTAAGGGGTCAAAAACTGAAAATTTCCTATTTTTAAACACCTGTAACTTGAACACCTGTTAAAATTTTTGAAGTAATACACAAAAGTTAAAGCTCCAACATTATACTCTTATTTCTGTTAACAACTTTTTTTAATAATATAGGGTTACTTTATAATTGACGAAAGTGTTACTTGATTTTTTCAAATTTTCTAACAAATTTCTTTAACGAATTTTTTCCATTTTGTTTTACTCGATAATTTGAAATTGTTGAGGATGTAATGCGTAGTACATAAAAATGTAAATAAATAAACAACATAACGGTTGCTTGAAGAATTTTTATTTATTTGATATTAATATATATACATACTTATATAATATCATTTTTATTTACATATCGTATATGTCACTAGTGAATGAATGATAAGAGTATAGATGTATATTATATAGCGCCGTATTTACATACATATATGTATTTTATTGTACTTATAGGAAATTATTCTGTTAATGGAATATTTAAGTATAATATAATATAGTATTTAAAATTATATTTACTATTTTGTACTAAGTATATTTAATATACATTTACCGCTTAGTATTAAATGGTACTATAGAATATTTGAAAAAGTTTTGGATTGATAATCGTTATGTGAAAGGTTAGAATCTGCTTTTGAAGAATGTACATATAAACATATAGTTTGAATATATGTACAATCCATAGTTTTAGAAATTATAAAATTCACGCAAATTATTTTAAAATACTAAAATATTAAAAAAATAATATTGTGAGCAGAGTGACAGGCTGTGAACATACTAACTGTTCGTACGGGTATCTAAGAGTTGACAAAGGCAACTGTATTCTTCCTCGTTTATTATACAACTGATATAGAGATTGGGAATGTTTATCAATAAGATCATTGTTTTTAGTACATTTCCAAAAAAATTTTGAAAAAATGTGCTTATTAGTTTCACTCTGTCCGTCCGTCCGTCCGTCCGTCTGTTTACAAAACTTCTACACCGTTAAAGATAGAGAAAAAAAATTGTAACCATGGGTAGGTCTCATAAAAAAAATAATTTTGTGGAACAACTTTTTCATGTAGCCCCACCCATTACGGAGCTACAGCCCTTCAAACTTTGAAAAAGCCCTATTTTTAAATGCATATATCTTCTGCTTAAGATTTTTTCAATCTGAAAACGCCATTCGACAGGTATTTTTTTTAACTTTGTAAATTAATATCAAAATTATACAATTTTTTTAAATTTTATATTTAAATTTACCGTTATGTGAAAACCAAATTTTGCATAATTTTTCTACTTTCATAACTCCGGCACGCTTCTAGATAAAGGCTTGAAATTTTGAGGCAAGAAAGAACTTTTAGAATTAGTATAAATTTGCTCAGAAAATTTTTTTGTACCACCCCCTGTTTATGAGCTATTAGGGCTTAATAATTGAAAATTTGCTATTTTTAAACACCCTAACTGAGGAACCTGTACACATTTTACTTCTGCAAGATATAAAAATTAAAGCTACAGTAATATATTTTTACGTGTGTTAAAGGTTTATTTTAGTTCTAAAGGTTTGCAACACTTGCAGCTCTTGCAGCTCTTCAAAATTTCGAAAATGCCCCATTTTGAGATGTATATATCTCAGGCTCTGCGTAATAGTTTTGCAATCTAAAACCGCCAGAAGATCAAACATTTTATTATCTATATAAAACAGTATCAAAATTATGTAATATTTTGTAATTTACTATTTAAATTTATTGTTATCTGAAAACCACATTTTGCATGAAATTTCTTTTTTCATAACTCCGGCACGCCTTTAGATAGGAACCTAAAATTCTGAGACAAGAAAGAAATTTTATAAGAATTAGTATAAGTTTCCTCAGAAAATTTTTTGGTAGCGCCCCCTCTTTAAGAGTTATTACGCCTCAAAAATTGAAAATTTGCTATTTTTAGACACCTGTAACTTAGGCACCTGTAAAAATTTTTCTTCGGCAAGACATGAAAATTAAAGGTTCAATAATATATTTTATGTGTGATAACGGCTTTTCTTAGTTATATAGGATTCCGGACTTACGGCCCCTCAAAATTTCAAAAATGTCCTATTTTCACATTTTTTCTTATTATATGAAATTTTCAAATTTTTGTGCAAGTCACACTTCTAACAGTTTTTATTGAGTTTTGGAAATGTGCGCTTTTAAAAACCGTTGGTTTACATTCTACCTTGTTTTTTTTAATGCTAGAGTGTATTTGTATACATAGATGATAGAATATACATCATATATATGTATATAGTTTTTTTTTTTTGCTTGACTTTATGTATAATTTCTAATGAAGGCGCGATTTCTATTTTTGTAATATGTATATTAAAATTTAAATTACAAGTGAAACAAGTGTTTATTGGAAAAATTTTTAAATATAAACTTAATTTTTATTTTATTAATTAATAATTATTTTAATACATATTATCATTTTTAAAGATCCATATATACATACATATGTGATTAATTAATAATTAATATGTACTTATAAAAAAATAATATATAGGTACTTTCTATTTATTAATTAAATACAGTACACTTCATCAATAAAATCACTTTTTAACAAATAGTTAGCTTCTGGAAGTTGCCCTGATTTTCTTTAAACTTCATTTGATTGATTTTAACAAGGTTTTTATTGATGTTGAAAAAATTTGGTCATGGTGTTAAATCATATTAAATGCTTAAAATTTTTTGAAATTTTTTTATCTGGTTTTCATAAAGTCTTGAAAATGATTTTATTGAAGTAGGTACATACTTATATAAATGGTATATTAGATTTTTAGTAAAATTGAGTAAGTATTTCATTGTATTTCATTGAGATCGTATTTCAATTTTTTATAACAATTGGGTGCGATTGCTGTTCTAAACCTTTGCCGTCAATTTGTATTTAATTTTAGTAAGTAAAATTTAGGGTAAAAGTTTAGAATAGGTACATACATATCAGGGTTTCAATAATTTTTTTAACGGGGGTTTGGAGACGGCAGCCCACCCTTTATTAAATACAATATTATTGAAATATGTAAAAATATGGGATTTTATAGTTGATTATAAAATCAACGTCCAAATAATTTGTTTGGGGGTGGTAGTCCCACTATTTTAAATACTCTTCCACTACTCTTAATTTAAAAAAAAATTCATTATTTTAACTGAATTTTCATTGTGCAAAATTACAAAGGAATAGGACAATGTACAAAATAGCAAAATTTCAAAACAATCGGGCGCGGTTACTATTCTAAATCTTTGTAGTTATTTTATTGCATGTCTATACTTTCTATTTCTAATGCTTTCTATTTGCATGTGTATGCATGTTTGTAAATATTAGAATGTTTAAGGATGTAACAAAAGACTCACGTCGGCCAGGTATACCTTGCGTAGTATGCAAAAGAAGTAAACGGGACTTTGTTGGCAGGTTTTACAGTTTTCCTAAAAAAAAAAACTTTAATTGAAATTTGGGCAACAAAGTGTAGCGTAAGTATTGAAAATATAAAAAATAAAAAAATATTTATATGCGAAAACCACTTTGAGAAAAAATTTTTAGGACGAAAGCTAAAAAAAGGCGGTATTCCTTCTTTATTTTTACCTGAACAAAATATTAAAGAAACACAAACTCGCGATAATAATATTTTTGAGTTTAATGAAAACATTGATCCTTTGCTTCCATTTTCTCATATAAACTCACAGCCAAAAGAACATTCAACTTTCGATAAAGAAAACCATAATTTTTCTGAAAACAGTAAAACTTCGTATGCAAGTAAAACTTATTCAAATTTAAACATAGAAAAATTAAGTGTACCTTTTGAACATTTTCGAGCAGTATCAGTATCAGTAGGCATTGTTTAACATTTCAAAAAAAGGAAAATTTTTATTTCAAAAAATACTCAGGAGTGAATAAAACATTAGGTTTCATTAAAAAAGAAAATATTTATTTAAAAAAAAAATTTAGCTTTAAGAATTCAAAATAAAAAGCTAAAACAACAAAGCAAAAAAGAAAAGCAGAATTCATTATGTAATTTAATTGATAAGTAATCTCATTTAACAGACGAAGCCAAAACTTTTTTAAAAATAAATTTTAAAAATGTAAGAACATGGTCAGATAATGAAAAGAAAGTAGCATTAAATATACATTTCAGTTCTCCTAAGGGTTATAAATTTTTGAGGAAGGCAATAAATATTTAAATGTAGGTCTTAACGACAAAAATATTAGCGAATTAGGTAATATATTTTCAAATAAGGGATCACTTGAAAAATAAGCTGTGTTAGTTTTCGATGAAATAGCTATTAGGAAGGATCTTAGTTATAATAGTGCCCTGGATGAAATTATTGGTTTTTCTGATGATAGTTTTAAAAGAACAATAGACGTCGCAAAATACGTGTATGTAATTTTGCTAAGAGGTTTAGTTCATAATTGGAAATATATTCTCAGTTTTTACACTACAGAAAAGGGGATAGGTAGAGAGGATCTTTATAATATTTTAAATCACAATTTAGATGTAGCTTTCAATTTAGGTATTAATGTTAGGGCAGTAATATGCGATCTAGCCCACTGTAAAAGAAAATGTTTCAAAATGTTAGGTGTTTCAATAGAAAGGCCTTTCTTTTTTTTAATTCGACTGAAGGTGAAAAACAATTTTTTCCACTCTTCGATCCAATGAGGGAAATTTTGATGAAACCGATGGTAATATAACCAATATAGTTAATAATTATTTAGAAGAAAATCAGTTAGAAAATTTAGAAATTGATAAAACAGAACAGGAAAATATTGTGTCGAAAAATTCCGAAAGGTACATTTGTGGATATATTATTTTTAAATGAATGAAAAAAATTTCTTGTGATAAATGTACTAATTCATTTATAAAAAAATCTGCTGATATTTTATTACTCGATTCGGAGCAATTTATTTATCAAAAAAATTACAAAAATTATTCAGAAATCCTTAACTTAACTGAATTTCAGCACCAACTGAAAATTTTTTCGAAATAACTAAATTTCATAGGAGCGTATTTGATCACTATTTTTCGCAAAATTATCACGAAAGAAACTTAAAAAAAAATATTTTATCATGTTGTTTAGAAGCCACAAAAAAATCCCCAAAATATTCTACATGGTTCAGTGAAAATGATAATTGCTATACGCATAAAAAAAAATTTTTAGATATGTTAATAAATCTTTTATTAAATAAGGAAGCAAAGTGGTTAAAAGAAAAATTGTTAAATAATGAAAAACAAAAAATAAATAAATCGGATAGTTCTGTTAAAAGGAAACTTAACATTATTAATTCTTAACTTAATAACTTTTCTTAGCCCCAAAAATTTTTCCTCACTATGTTTTCTGTTTTTTTAAGTTTTCTGTTTTAACAAATAATTTTTTCATATGTAATTATAATATATATAAATACCTACACCTAATTATTTAATTATTTTATTTTTTCCATTATCAATTTACGAGCAACGGCATTTTAGCTATCAAAATTTTGTAAATATAGTTAGTTGTAAATATATGTACATAATAAAGTTTATTTTTATTTTTCCAGTAATGCATTTTATTTGCTTATAGGTATATGTTTAATTTTTTAGTGAATGAATTGTTTTTTGTTAAAAAATTGTTTTGTTATATAATATTTTATTGTTTTGTTATATATTTTTTTTTTTTTGATATAATTTTATAATTATTTTTTATTTTCATTTTGAATTTAAAAATATTTGAATTGTTATTATTTACGTAATAAAAGTTGGGTTTTTTACGACAATTGGAAAATTGTTATTATATTATAATACACTATATTTTTAAATTTTCCAGTTGGCTTTTTCCCTGATAAAATTAATCTTATTCTTTTCTTTCTTATCAAAAAAAATATTCTTTTAAAATATCATTTTTGGCTTTCAGTACATTATTTATCTTGCTTTAAAAAGCTTCAATAGGTAAATTGCATTTTTGATTTTTAAAATGCGATACTTATTAAGAGTTAAGAACGCTAGCAATTTAAAATAAAAAATCATGCAATTACGCAAATCATATATTATGAATTATATATATTTAAAAATTGTTAACGAAAGAAAAACGTACTAACGGTTTTTATTATAAAAATGATTATAAGAGTAACTATATTATTAATATAATTCACACATTCAAACACTAATACATTCAACAATGATATTATACCATTTATATACTATTGCAAGTTAGTTTCTATTAGTTTCTATTCTTTCATTCATATTATTTTCATAAGTAATATAAATACATTTAAGTGTACATTTACGAGTGTAACAAATGAATTAGTCTCATTTACAAAATGCTTTTAATTTATAAGTGAAAATATTTTGAGTATTGAATAAATTTGGGTACAATAAAATGTATATTGAGTAATTTTGGGTACAAAACGTTTTTAAGAAATTGACTAAAAAATTTTGTACTGGATGAATACTCTATGTATATAGTTTCTTTATGATAGAACATAGAAATAGAAGAGACAATACAAAAATAAAATAAATTCTCTTTTTTAGTCTTCTTCTAACAAACCCAAATATGTATGTATAGTAAGTTTAAATAGCTTCTGAACAATTTAAAAAAGTGCTCCATATACATAAGCAAAATCATATAAAACAAAAAAAGTTTTCAGTTTTATACTAGTTCATAACCTACATTAATTTTTAGAAGGCCTGGACATTGAGAGAGGAAAGCTAAATAGTAGTCCTTTTTTTCAAAAAAAATACACGTAGTCTTATGGGAAAAAATACTAGTCCTCCTAGAAATCTGGAAATAACACAAAAACTACAGATTTTTTTTAATTTCGTCCTAAGGGAGCATTAAAGTTCCATTTTTTTTACGTTTTCTAGTAAAAAGAAATTTTTAAAAATTTTAAATTTTCATTCATAAATATGCATTTTAAAAAATGTCTTCCAACTACTTTTCAACAAAAAAAAGCTTCTTAAAAACTTTTTAAAAGAGCATTAATTTGGTACATTACTGAGCAAAAAAAAATGTTGAAAACTAATTTTTATTGCAATATTGATTTGCTTTAATAAATATTGTAAATTTTTTAGAATGTATATAAAATTAAGTGCAAAAAATAAACTATTTAATTATTTTTACGATAAGTTAATTTATGTTAACTTATTTAAAATTTTTATTACTATAATAAAATAAATTAACATTATAAGTTATTTGCCTTTTCCTTTAAGGTAGGGGATATGGCGATTATTTTCAAAGTGGTATCACCTGAAGACTAGGCCTTAAACTAAAATAATAAAAAAAAATATATTAATACATACAAATAATATATAAATAATTTTTTAATAACTAAATAATATGATATATTTAAAACAAAATTTAATAAAACAAAATAAAGTAATTAATTTATAACAAAACAATATTAAAAAAAGTAAAAAACAAAAAAAAAATATCACAAAAATCAATATTTTCCGACCGGATAGTAATAATAGTGGGCAAAAATGAAAAATGATATGGCGATTGTATCCCAACTATATATAGGTACTATATATAGATTCATATCAAAAAGGTTAATTTAGTCAATAATACTATTTATTTTTTTGCGTTTTTCAATATCGTTCAATATTTTGAAATTGTTTTATTTCTGTATTACCTGTCAAATAGGTAACTTAGATCGTTATTAATTATTGTTATAAATTTAAAATCACATTTAAAGTAATTATTTTCTATTAAAATATATAAAATAATATTATTTTGGCCTTTATATAATTTCCAGTATTTTAAATTTATTTTTTTACTAACATTTAAAACTAAATTAGAGAAATTTAAAATTATATTATCATAGCGTAAGTTTTTATCATTCGTTTCTATTAAATTTACCAAGTAATTGGTGAACATACTTGGAACTGCATCTGGTATGAAACGCGGACTTTTATCATTATTTAATTTAAAACACAATTCTGAAAAATGCAATTTACATTTGGAACTATAAGCTCTTGGTTGCCAGTCTGATCTTTGTACAAAGCTCTTTTAAGCTTCTCAAAGGCTCTTTATCCGGAAATTTAAAAGTAGCTACAGATATCGTGCTATTATTATAATTGGATTTACACCCAACAACCGAATATTTTCTACCCACTTTATTTAAGGAAATTATTAAAAAAGGCAATATTAGGCACTAAATAATTGAATTAATTTTTTTAAATAGGTATTCATACAATAAAATCTTTTAAAAATAAAAATTCAATTCAAAAATTTAACTCTACAAAAATATGACTATATAATATAAAATATTACTAAAATTTAGAGTTATTTAAAACAAAATATTACCTAATTTTTTCTAATACTTTTCAAATGTAATGTAAAATTTTATTCATAAAAAGATTATTATATTTCATGTAAGTACATGAATATTCTATTTACAATATTTTTTTTTTATAGACTGTATAGAAAAAAACGAAAATTGCTTAACCAGAATTTGGTACTTCTTTTTTTCTTTTCTTTAAAATATTGCTGAAAAATATGATTTGAAAGTTAATTTTCTTATTGACATAAAGATAAAACTTCAAACTTTATTTTTATATAAATTTTATAATTTTTTAATATAATTAAAAATATAAAAACTTAGTTTGAACTAAAATGTATTTTCCAAATTTCCAGTACAATTTATTAGAAAGCTTTTAAATTATTAGGTTATGTTCACTAATTTATTGTAATTGTGTACTCTTATAATTTTTTGAGAGTATTAAATGGCGACGATATGAAATGCTAGAGAAAAACTAAAAATTTTATTATGTTGAAAATATGTTAAAAATTTCGAGTTGAAAGCTGAAATTTTGGTATGTTAAAGAAAAATTTCCAAATTTTATTTTAATATACAATTTGGCATGTTTGGGTAAATATTTCATATCGAAAACTCGAAAAGAAAATTGTTAAAAATCGGCATTTTTCTTAAACAAAAACAAAAACAGAAAAGAACAAAAAAATCAAAAAAATCTTTATGAAATGTCATTTTTGGAAGCTTTTTCTAACAATACATTTACAATTTTCACAAACACATTTAAGTATTTCGATGTCCAGGCCTTCTAAAAATGAATGTGGCTTTTGACTAGTTACATTTTTAATTTAAGGTTCAATCATTTTTAACTGGGCCCAAGATCTAAGTAAACAGGCCAAGAACTGAAAACACATGAATGTAGTTGTGAGAGAATTGCAATCGATTTTCACGTATCGCGCCTATGAATAATTTCATAATTGATGTGAGTCTCGATTATAGCCATTATATAGATTATAGATTAATTTTAAAAGATTTTTTTTGTTCCTATTAATTTGTTTTTTTTTTTTCGAAAAAATGCCCATTTTTAACAATTTTCATTACGAGTTTTCGTAATGAAATATTCCCCAAAATATGCCGAATTTTATATGAAAATAAAATTTAGAATTTTTTCTACAATATATCAAAAAATTAGCTTTCAACTCGTAATTTTAACTTAATATTTAATAAAATTACTTTTACGTCTTTTTAGTTATTTTTTTCCCTTGCTTTTTGACATTTGTAAAAGTAGAAGAAGAGAATTTTTTTTCAAAAAATAAGAGTGGGATTGAAAGTTTTTTTTGAAAGCTTTTAACCATAACCTAAAATTTATATAAAAATTGTATATGAAATGGGTAATCACTTTTATAATCAAATTGAGTTTTAATATTTTTAATTTTATTTAAACATTTTAAAAATGTCATATAATTAAAATTTAGAATTTTTTCTTTCCTCTTGTAAGTAAATTAATTTTCAACTCGTGTTTTTCAGCCATATTTCGAGCACATAAAAAAAGGGAGTCACAAATTCTGGTAAGCAAATTATTAAATATTTTGATACACTCCATAAAAACAAAGTAGTGGAGTAGGAGATATAAGTAATTTTAAATTTTTTTTTATAAGATATAATTAATTAGTTATTACTTATTATAATTAGTTTTGTTTGTTTTTTATGTTAAATTAGTTTTATAATTTTGTATTTACAGTTTTTTTGTTTTTTATAAGTTGTTATATTTTTTTGTCTTTTATCTTATTTTTTTATATAGCCCTTTTTAATTTTTTATACATATAAACTTTTCTAATATATTCTGTATGGTTCGAAAATGTTCGGTGTCTGGATGTAGATACAATTATTTTCCTAGTGTGAAAAAGGTTCCAGCTTTTCAATTTCCCAACAAAGAACCTTATAGAACATTGTGGATAAAAGCAATATCCAAACCAAATTGGCAACCTTCGGTATGTAGTTACATAAATATTCTCTGCATTTCGCAGAATCGTGTTTTTCTAATATTGGTAAACGGCACCGCTTATTGCCAGATGCTGTTCCAAGTATTTTCCCTAATTATCCGGTAGCTTTATCAAATAATAATGCAAAAACTTCTCACGCTAGTGATTTAATTTTAAGTTTTGCTAATTTAGTTTAAAATATTGATAAAATAATCAATGTGAATGGCTGGTCTGTATATAAAAATGAAACTAATATTATTTTATATTTTTTACAAAATGATAATTATTTCGGTTGCAATTTTAAATTTAGAATTACCATTGGTTATCAGTTTGGAATACAAATGATAATAAAAATAGATTTTGAAAAGACACTTTCAATGCTTTAGTATTCACTACTAAAACATTAATAGATTTAGTTCATCTATCCTTAACGGAGCTTCAAATGGACTATGTTTTATTAGGCAAATTACAAACTGATTCTTTAGAAAATAGATTCCGTTTATATCGTTCTCTAGCTGTGTGCAATTTTACTTTGACGAACTTAACAGAGGGGGTCTTTCTTTACCGACGGATCAGACAAATTATGTTTAATTTCATATGACAGCAATTATTTAGAAGATTTTACGGGAAACAAATTTAAAAAAAAATTTCTTTGAGCAAAGTAATCAAAAAAGAATGCTAATTGAACTGACGTTAAATAGTCTTTGTTTGGGCATGAATGACATTGATTTGGAATCGACGTGTAAATGCGGCAATAGTAGCCACAATATTTTTTTCCAAATAAGTAAAGCATTTGCAAATATTTTATTAAATAATTACACAAAACAGGAAAATGACATATTAAAATCTAATAGACAAAATCGCAAATTAAAAATATTTCAAAATTAAGAAGGGTTATATAATTTTTTGTGATAATTTTTAATTTTTAATTTCGTGATATTTTGTTAATTTTGAATTTTGTGATATATTTTTTATTTATTGTTTTTTTATTGATATTTTTGTTTCTACTAACTATTTATTCATAATTATAACACTGTTTTTTTTTTAGAATTCAGTGGATTTGACCTATTGGGGACACCACTTTAAGAAAACGCTCCATATTCCCTACCTCAAAGGTGGTATGGGAATGGGAAAAATTTTTAGATATTATAAATTATTACTTATATAAATATTATTTAATTATTGCCTATTTCACAATAACTTCAGTTAATAATTTTTTATTTTTAAACTTTAATAAAAATTTTTACTAATTTAAAATCAAAATTGTCATTAAAACTTTTTTTGTTACCAGTAGTGTACTATAAAAACACTCTCATCGACTTTCACGAGACTCACATCTTAAGAACTTTAAGAAGCTTTTAAAATAAAAAATTTAAAGGAAGACAATTTTTTAAATGCATATTTATGAATGAAAATATTATATTTTAAAATATTTTTCTTTAATGAATTATGTAAAAAAGATGAGACTTTAATTTTCTCTTTGGACCAAATTGAATAAAGTAAATAGTTTTTGGGTTATTTCAAGATTTATAGTCGGCCCCCTATTTTTTTTCAATAACACTGCGTGTAAATTTGTTAAAAGCTGGCCCTTTATTAAGCTTTTACTCTCTGCACTTCATGGCCTGATAATTGATGTGAGTCTCGACATACCTAATAAATTTGAAACAAGACCTAAGTAAACAGGCCAAGAACTGAAAACACATGAATGTAGTTGTGAGAGAATTGCAATCGATTCTCACGTATCGCGCATATGAATAATTTCATAATTGATCTGAGTATTTTGTACTCGAATAATTGTATGGACCAATTAACTAACTATTAAACCTTTTTATTCTACTAGTTTTAAAAACCTTTTAATTTGAATATTAATCTTAAACACTAAGTGAATATTAAACTAGAAAGATATTATATATTTTTTTTTATGTATATATACATAGGTATATATTTTAAACTTCCAAAACAAACTTAATTGATTATAAAGTTTCTCTGTCGGTACATACATTCAACGATACAATTCTCACAGCAATAATCATACATTTTATATGCTTTTATATTAACTCGTCGCTGTCGGTTTATTTATTTATTTATTTATTTATTTATTTATTTATTTATTTATTTATTTATTTATTTGTCATTCTGTCACGCTTTTTATTATCTTCGTAATCTGTTAGCAACATTTGTAAGTGTAGTATGGTGCAGAGGATAGTGTACAGGTTTCAAAAGTGGGGATCATGTTGTTCGAATCCAGTTCACATGCAACATTTTTTTCTTAACTATCTATTCATCAACATTTTTTGAATAAAATATGTATACATTTTTGTATATATCAATTTAAAACTTACATTTTTATCTCTTATTCATGCATACAAACATACACATTATATTTTTGATCTTTCCTGGTGTTTTGTATTAGCATAATTAGCAAAACACAATCCATACATATAATATTTTTATGTATGTTGCTAAGTTATTTTGTTTACAACATTTGTTTAGTATTTATATCAAAATATTTGCTGTCAACATTCTTTAATGCATATTGAATTAATGCATATATGGTGCAGAGGAAAGTGTACAGGTCTTGAAAGTGAGTGTTAATGTGTGGACTGTGGTTCGAATCCAATTCGTATATATATGTATAATTTTTTTTTTTTTTTTTAACTCTATTCATCAATATTTTTTAAATAAAATTTTATGTACCTACATAATATTATTTTTGTACATAGAAAAGAATACAAAAAGTAAAGATCATTACAAAATTATGCTTTTGCGCATTACGCATTATGATTTACAAACAAAAAATCTATTACGCATTATGATTTGTCAACACAAAAAACTAAAACTACGTATGTAAATATGTACGTACGTATTGTACATATTTATTTATTTATTTATATTCAGCTACCGTGGTACATAAATGTGCCAGGTAGCTATACCCTTGTTTCCTGGTAGGAATGTGTACGTGATATAATGATATATTATAAAGTATTTACATATTGCGATATATGAATATTTTTTTTTTTATATTATAATTATTGTACCCAACCGGGAATCGAACCCGAGACCTCTCATTCTCTTATGAATGAGAAGCGGTGCGTCAACCACTGCACCAATGGCTGGATACACATAATATTATGTTAAACTAATTTCCTAAATTATTTTGTTCCGCTCCATTTGTTTATAATTTAAATCAAGATATTTGTCAACATTTTTTACTGCATGATCTTATTAAGCGATTAGGAAGGTAGGTGTTCAAGGTTAGATGTTTGTTTGGATATACGATATACTACTAATAGTATACTATAGAAATATACAGTAAAGTACATTTATGTATATCATTTTCATTCGAGTTATGTTGTTGGATTGTAATATTTATATAATCACAGTATTTTGGTACATATTTTACCCTTCGAGGTACTTTCTTTATTTATGAATTACATACTGGAATAAAAATTTTTACTCTTGCTGTAATGGAATCGATTTAACATCTCTTAATTTACTTAAACATTTGGTATAAAATTATAAAACGTATTTTATATCAGAAACAATAATTAATATATGTATGAATAAAAAATATCCCATATTTTTAAATTCAAATTATGTGTTTCATTTAAAACTAAAAAGTATAAAATAAAATAATATGTAAAAAAAATATTTTTTAAAATATGCTTTTATCGAAACCAAATTCGCCCCCTAAAAACTAAAAAATAAAATTGATTGCAAAACTTTAGCTTTTTTGACTGTTATAATATAAAAGTGAATTGCTAGTGCAAGCATTTTGGACTGTTATAATATAAAAGTAAATTGCTGGAATAAAAAAGAAACACGAACCTCAAATTTCCTAGATTTTTATTTAACTTTATTCCAGCAATTTACTTTTATATTATAACAGTCCAAAATGCTTGCACTAGCAATTCACTTTTATATTATAACAGTCAAAAAAGCTAAAGTTTTGCAATCAATTTTATTTTTTACTTTTTAGGGGGCGAATTTGGTTTCGATAAAAGCATATTTTAAAAAATATTTTTTTTACATAATATTTTTTACTTTGAAAGACAGTAGTGAAATTGTCCAAAATATAAATACTTTTATTTTATGAATGTTTGTTATATATATGTATTTGGTTGCTAATGAAATTTTTTATAAAAAAATTTAAAATAAAAGAGTTAAAATACATGTGTACCTACTTTTAAATGTAAATTGTAAGAACAAATACATTTAATAAAAGTTAAAAACTTGAAAATAAATATTGCACGCAAGTGAATTAGACTAAAGCTTTTCGAAATAAAAGAAAATTTTTTCTGTTGAGGAATTTTTAATTTATAAAATTGTAATTTGTAGATTGTAGAAAATAAAAAAAATAAAAATCAGTATTTTTTAATACTATTACCAGCTATTACTTTTCTTTTCTATTTCTTTTTGATATAAGTCCGTGAAATGCGAAAAACGGGCATGTTTAATAGCTTTGGTTTCAAAATCTGAAAAATGTAAACATTTATGTGGTGCACAAAGCTAATTATTGCAAACATTTTTGAATAGATGGACAGTGTCAAACTGTAAATATATATTTCCGGTACCATTTGGGTTAGGAAAATAATTTTGATTTTGTAAACTCAAATTTTTAAACATATTTTGATTAGTTTTGTGATTATCAGTTATAATCACAAGAACGCGGAAACCTTTACTTTGAACTAATTCAATTACAGCCTTTGTGGTATAAGTTAGATATTGACCTAATGGCCGAAGAACTGGAATTAGGCGGACAATTTCTTTGAAATTTCCGAAAACTGACTTAATCATAAAGGCCATAATTGTTCTAGCAGCTTCCGTTGGATTATTATCAGCCGTTCCTACAACATTGTTCGCTTTATATTGCAGGCCTTGACTTACATAGATTTCGTCAATTAAGATGGCCACAAATTTTTCACGTTCCGTTAAGGATTCGGAAGCTACAGTTAAATAATTGAAATCAAAATCTGAAGAATGTAAACATTTATGTGGTGCACAAAGCCAATTATTGCAAACATTTTTGAATAAATGGACAGTGTCAAACTGTAAATATATATTTCCGATACCATTTGGGTTAGGAAAATAATTTTGATTTTGTAAACTCAAATTTTTAAACATATTTTGATTAATTTTGTGATTGTCAGTTATAATCACAAGAACGCGGAAACCTTTACTTTGAACCAATTCAATTACAGCCTTTGTGGTATAAGTTAGATATTGACCTAATGGCCGAAGAACTGGAATTAGGCGGACAATTTCTTTGAAATTTCCGAAAACTGACTTAATCATAAAGGCCATAATTGTTCTAGCAGCTTCCGTTGGATTATTATCAGCCATTCCTACAACATTGTTCGCTTTATATTGCAGGCCTTGACTTACATAGATTTCGTCAATTAAGATGGCCACAAATTTTTCACGTTCCGTTAAGGATTCGGAAGCTACAGTTAAATAATTGCTATCGCTTTCATTATTTTTACAATTAGGTGTTATGTGCAATTTAGAAGATATTTTTAAAAGATGTCTACTGCTTGGAAGATTAAAATATTGAGAAATAATTGAATAAAGACATTACCATGGTACTACAACTATATCGGGATTGTTTTGAGTTTGTAAGCTGAATTTGGTCAATAATAATATTTAATTTCTCTCGTTTTTCAGAATTATCCTCATATTTTAAATAAGCTTCTAGAAGAGAGTGAGCTTGTTCTAGAAGTAGGTAAGTTTTATTAGAATCGGATAATTCTTCATTATTGAAAAACGATATTAAATTCCGTAGCTGAGACCAAAATACAAGTTTCATATTTTGTGATAAAATATTTATAAACTTTTTGGCTGGTTCTTTTATAGAGCCTGAAAAGCAAGTAACTAATAAATTATTATCAATGATAATTATAAATTTAAAATTGCAACCGAAATAATTATCATTTTGTAAAAAATATAAAATAATATTAGTTAGTTAAATTTTTATATACAGACCAGTCATTCACATTGATTATTTTATCAATATTTGAAACTAAATTAGTAAAACTTAAAATTAAATCACTATCGTGAGAAGTATTTGCATTATTATTTGACAAAGCTACCGGATAATTAGGGAAAATACTTGGAACAGCATCTGGCAATAAGCGGTGCCATTTACCAATATTAGAAATACACGATTCTGCGAAATGCAGAGAACAAATGTAACTACATACCGAAGGTTGCCAATTTGGTTTGGATATTGCTTTTATCTACAATGTTCTATAAGGTTCTTTGTTGGGAAATTGAAAAGCTGGAACCTTTTTCACACTAGGAAAATAATTGGATCTACATCCAGACACCGAACATTTTCGAACCATTACAGAATATATTAAAAAGGTTTATATGTATAAAAAATTAAAAAGGGCTATATACAAAAAAAGATTTTGACAAAAAAATATAACAACTTATAGAAAATAAAAAAACTGAAAATACAAAATTATAAAACTAATTTAACAAAAAAAACAAACAAAACAAAAGAAAACTAATTATAATAAGTAATAACTAATTAATTATCTTATAAAAAAAAATTTAAAATTAATTATAACTCCTACTCTACTACTTTTTTTTATGGAGTGTATCAAAATATTTAATAATTTGCTTACCAGAATTTGTGACTCCCTTTTTTTATTTCCTCGTAATATGGCTGAAAAATACGAGTTGAAAATTAATTTTCTTACAAGAGGAAAGAAAAAATTCTAAATTTTAATTATATGACATTTTTAAAATGTTTAAATAAAATTAAAAATATTAAAACTCAATTAGATTAAAAAAGTACTTACCCATTTCACATACAATTTTTATATAAATTTTAGGTTATGGTTAAAAGCTTTCAAATAAAACTTTCAATCCCACTCTTATTTTTTGAAAAAAAATTCTCTTCTTCTACTTTTACAAATGTCAAAAAGCAAGCGGAAAAAAATAACTAAAAAGACGTAAAAGTAATTTTATTAAATATTAAGTTAAAATTACGAGTTGAAAGCTAATTTTTTGATATGTTGTAGGAAAATTTCCAAATTTTACTTTCATATAAAATTCGACATATTTTGGGGAATATTTCATAACGAAAACTCGTAATGAAAATTGTTAAAAATGGGCATTTTTTCGAAAAAAAAAAACAAAATAATAAGAACAAAAAAAATCTTTTAAAATTAAATTTTAATGTCATTTGTTTGGATGTGTGCGAGACTCGAATGCCATTCTCTCACAACTAAATTCATGCGTTGACAACATGAATGTAGTTGTGAAAGAATTGCAATCGATTCTCACATATCGCGCATATGAATAATTTCATAATTGATCTGAGTATTTTGTACTCGAATAATTGTATGGACCAATTAACTAACTATTAAACCTTTTTATTCTACTAGTTTTAAAAACCTTTTAATTTGAATATTAATCTTAAACACTAAGTGAATATTAAACTAGAAAGATATTATATATTTTTTTTTATGTATATATACATAGGTATATATTTTAAACTTCCAAAACAAACTTAATTGATTATAAAGTTTCTCTGTCGGTACATACATTCAACGATACAAATCTCACAGCAATAATCATACATTTTACTTTGAAAGACAGTAGTGAAATTGTCCAAAATATAAATACTTTTATTTTATGAATGTTTGTTATATATATGTATTTGGTTGCTAATGAAATTTTTTATAAAAAAATTTAAAATAAAAGAGTTAAAATACATGCGTACCTACTTTTAAATGTAAATTGTAAGAACAAATACATTTAATAAAAGTTAAAAACTTGAAAATAAATATTGCACGCAAGTGAATTAGACTAAAGCTTTTCGAAATAAAAGAAAATTTTTGCTGGTGAGGAATTTTTAATTTATAAAATTGTAATTTGTAGATTGTAGAAAACAAAAAAAATAAAAATCATTATTTTTTAATACTATTACTATTTTTATTAAATTCAATATATATACATACTAACATATTTAGTAACCAAATACATACTAACATTTTTCTAATTTCTGAATAATCTCAAATTTATTTACATATTTCTTTTTCAATTAAATTTTTGTTTACGCGTTTATTTTAAATAAATATTTTGTAGTATGTTTTAATTTAAATGTTAATATTAGAAATATTTATAAATGGCAACAAAACAGAAACTATCGCGGCACGCTTACGAGGAAAAAAGAAAACAAGTAGAAATTTCTGAAAAAAAGCAAAAAAATGCATTACATTCTTTTATTGTTAGAGAAAGCTCTGATTTAAACAGAGATGCTTTAAATATAGAAATTATTGAGAAATTGCCCAGTTGCTCAAATTTTCAAGAAGTTCCTTTAGTATGAGATATTTTATGCACCTTAACTGACATTTATGACAGTTTACAGGTTCCCGGAACTTGGCCAAATTTAAATGATAATATTGTTAGTTAATTAATAGAAAAAGGCCCTAAACAAATATATAATTTTTCATTTTCGATTACATCTGGTAGAAAGTTTAATCCTAAGAATTATGAAAGAGTTTTATCAAATGGAGATAAAATTCTAAAATCAAGGCTTATTTACTCGGTTTCCAAAGAATCTGTATTTTGTTTCTGTTGTAAGTTGTTTACAAAAAATTCTAGTAGTAACGCGATTTCTAGCACAGGATTTAAAAATTGGAATTATTTAGGAGGACTTCTTAGAGAACATTAACAAAGTTCACAACATGTACAGTTATTTAAAATTTGGAAAGACTTTGAATTACGGCTGAGAAATCAAATGACAATTGATTGAATCGTCTTTCCAAAAAAATTTATCAAAAGAAGTTCAACATTGGAAGGATGTGTTGAAACGACTAATAATTTTTGTAGAGTTTCTTGCTGCACAAGGTTTAGCATTTAGAGGCGGTTCAGATAATGTATATAAAAAAGATAACGGTAATTTTCTTAAATTAGTAGAATCAATTGCAAAATTTGACCCAGTTTTGACCGAACATTTACGATACATTGACAACAAAGAGACACAAAATTAATATTAAGCAAAGACATTCAGAAGGAACTTATTCAAATCATCTTTAATGTAATTAAAAAAAAGATAGTTAAGATGATAAAATTATCCAAATAT
Source organism: Poecilobothrus nobilitatus (assembly GCA_947095535.1). Lineage (NCBI taxonomy): Eukaryota > Metazoa > Arthropoda > Insecta > Diptera > Dolichopodidae > Poecilobothrus > Poecilobothrus nobilitatus. The sequence continues at coordinate 82,741,969 of OX352772.1, read as the reverse complement.
TACTCCATAATTGTAGAATACACTCCCGATCTGAGTCTAAAAGAACAAGTATCTTCAATTCTTAGAATAGTTAATAAAAATGAAAATAATATTTTTGAAATAAAAGAATTTTTAATGCGTTTTCTCATAGGTTCAGATACGACAGGAAAAGGTTTAATAGATTTAGTTTTAGATATGTTAACTCTTTAGGATTTTCAATTAATGACTGTAGAGGACAAAGTTATGACAATGTTTAAAATATGAAAGGAAAAAATATAAGAATGCCAGCCCAAATAAAGAATCTACAGCCACATGCGTTTTCCATTCCATGTGTATCTCATTCCGCTAACTTAGTTCTTTTAGATTCTGTTCAATGTTTAAGTTAAGTGTACAATTTTTTGACACAATTCAAAGTCTTTATGTTTTCTTTTCGTGAATGAACGTGATTAATTTGAAAAAGAACGTGATTAATTTGACTCTCAAACCAATTTGCACAACTAGGTGGGAAATTCAACTAAAAGGGAATAGAAGCCTTAAAACCTTTAATTTTTCATTTAGAAGATATTTATGAAGCTTTAGTAGAACTGACAAATGACAAGAACTGTCTGACACGACACACCGCAGAAGCTTTAGGCAATAGTATTTTAAAATTTGAATTTATTTGTTTTTTACTAATTTGGTTTAAAATTTTAGAAAAAATTAATAGAGTTAGTAAATATTTATAAAATCCAGAAATTTGTTTAACGATTGCTGTGAATATTTTGTTCACAACTAAAGAATTTTTGAGCAATTTGAGAACGGACGAAAATTTTCAAGATTTTATTGCGCAAGCTAAACAAATCGAACTAAAATTAGACGTAACAGCGTCTTTTGCTGCCGCTTCAACATTTAGATAAAAAGCCTCGACCTTTTTCATACGAAGGCAGGGATGAAGTTATTGAGAATCCGGAAGTTAGGTTTAAAGTAGAATTTTATTTTAAAATACTAGATCAAGCTCTTCAGTCAGTTACAGAACGATTTGAACAAATTTGCGTGCATAATAATATATTTAAATTTTTACATGAAATTCTAATTATTTCGTCATATACTTCTAATGATCTACTTAATTACTGTTCCTCTTTAGAGAAAAATCTAAAACACGATAGCTACTCTGACATTAATGGAGTAGAGTTATTTGAAGAGCTTAAAATATTTCCCACTTTGGTTTTAGAAAGACCACCCTCATCCCCTCTTGTAACTTCACACTTTATTTTTAACAAAAAACTTGAAACATTATTTTCCAACCTTATTATCGCTCTAAAAATTTTATTGCCAATACCCGTTACAGAAGCTTCTGCGAACGTAGCTTATCAAAATTAAAAATTAATGAAAATAATGTGAAAACTGCAATGACTGCAGACAGATTAGTAGGATTAGCAACTATATCTATTAAAAAAAAACATCTTGAAAATTTGGACTGCAACGACTTAGCTAAAGATTTTTCCAAAATAAAAGCGCGAAGAATTAATTTTTGATCTTTTTTTTTTTTTGAAACTATTAATATTTTTTAAAAAGGATTATATCTCCATACCACTATAAAAAAAAACACATCGAGCTTTTTGTTTGTTTGGAAGCTTCTGTAGAAAGATACGATCTCATTTATCGGACAAACCACTCAATTCTTAGCTATTTTTAAAAGAATTTTTTTTTAAATTGCAAATTAAATTAGAAATCCTTTAATATTATTTTTTTTAAAACTATTAATTTCATAATTTGTATTATTTTAATGTTATTTTTTTATATTTTTATACTGTACTCTTTAATAAAATGTATATTTTTATTTCAATATGTAAATTCAAATTGTGATTTTTAGTTGGCATCGCCATCTCAATTTCAAAAATTCTCAATTTGAAAAATTCTGGTTTGGCTTGGCGAACCCAAAAAAAGATATGTTTTGAGAAACTCTGTTTACAGAATAAAGATTAAACAGTCTGGCTTTGAGGCGCAATTTTATTATTCCCATCTGTTGCTTATTTGATTGGATTTTGTTCCTGATGATGATTCAGGGAAAATTAAGGACCAATGCTTCACATGCTATCTAAATGGTAGCAAAGCTGAAACAGAAAAGGGCTACGAGAAAATTATTTGTAGAATGCCAAAAACCTGTTTGAGAGCTTCACTTAAAGAAAATGTGAAACCTATTACAACAGATAAAAATATTTAATATAAAAAAAAATATAAAATTACATAGGTACTTACTTTTCAAATATACTAAAAAATCTTTTTATTATTAAGTAAGTCAGTTTAGAATTCGACATGCACTGTATGAATTAATAAACTACTTTATTTTTAATCTAATTACGTTTTCCTATTAAAATTAAATATTAAAAATTTTACTAATTCTCATATTATAAGTAATTGAGTAATTGGAGAAAAAGCGCAAAAGCTCATAGTTTTTTTTTGAATATTGAATTTGAATTTTTACTAAATTCGGTAAGATAATTTTTTTCATTTATCATTAGGTTTCATTGATGTTCCAACAATATTTCTTTTAAATTTTTCATTAATATTTAAACTTCTAATTAGAAAATCCTCTTCGTCACTACTAGCAATAGACAACTATACAAATTTTACAACTATACAACGGTACAAATTTTAGATTAACTTCATAACGATGTCTATGTCTTTCACCAATTTTTTCAGGGTTTCCATATACATAATTGCTTTATTGTACTTGCTTCAGATGTGAACATCGTAGTACGTTTGCCTAGTGTCATTGTGCCACCCATTTGACCCGGATTATGTTCAGGCATATCAATAACTACTGGATATGGAGTAGATGGATCATTTTCTGTTGTATTTGCATTTTTCATATAAATAATATTTCTAAAAAATTCAATAACAGCAGCTTATAACCCAAGACATATCTCTAAAAATGGTTTTTTCTTTTCGCGGCACCAATTACAAGCAGTAATTTTACCTTTCATACCACGTTGTCCAAAACCTCCAGGTACAATAACTCCATCTGAATTGCAGAGAGATTGCCATGCTTCACGATATAATGAAGGAGAAAGTTCAAGAGTCTGTTGCTCCAAATGACAAGCTTCAATATATTTCAAATTAAGCTTATAGCCCACCGCTATTACAGTATGTTGTAAAGATTTAGCAACCGAGGCATATGAATCCTCGAGGTTTGTATATTTACGAACTATGTAAGTCAGATTCAATATTTTTCACTGTAGATACATTTTGTTACGATATAGGAACTGAAATTATTATCAAATTAAACTCTAATTTTATTTATAAATTCTTTACTATTTTCTCTAAATACAATTCAATAAAAGAACAGCAATAAAAAGTTTAAAAACAAAAACAAAAATTGCATAATTATTTGCACACGAGTTTATTGTTTCAATATTATTTGTACTTTGAAATAAAAAAAACTAAATGTATTTCTGAAAACTAACAGCATTTGACTGCTTTTGATCTTTAAAAAAAAATACAAACGTACTATTTCTTATCAACTTTCCAAAAATAAAACCAAAAACCTCTAAATGTACCTGGAAGGAAGGAAAAAGGGTGACAAGCGAAGAAGAAGATAATTATATTGTTGGGTATGTAAAAAGAAATCCTACAGTAAGATTGAGGAACATTCAAAAACATGTTAATCATAACAAAGGGAAAAATAAATAAAAGCACTGTTTGAAAATAAGTAAAACTACTTTGGATTTTATGTTATGGTGAAGAAAATTGTATTGGCATTTTAGTATTCTAAACCTTAGCTATGGCAATATTCTACTGTGAAACCAACTAGCAATTCAAAACAAGGTAAAATAAAATCTACTAAATGCAGCACTATTTTGTTATACGAATCATTCTACATCATTACTTAAGTATAAATAATAATACATTAATTTAAGTTTTCTAAACCTTAACTATGGCAATATTCTACCGTGAAACCAACTAGCAATTCAAAACAATATAAAATAAAATGTACGAAATGCAGCACTATTTTGTTATATATGAATCATTCTACATCATTAATGGTTAAACATTTAAAAGTTAAACATAGAATTACTGTAATAAATGAAGAAACTGCAAATAAATCTTTCATAGAAAAAAAGAAAAAACCTTTATATTAGAATACACTACAACAGCAAAGAGAACATTAGAAGATATGTTGTATGAACTAGCAGATCCTGATGAGATATCAATTAGAGTCATCACTAGATCTAAATTTATTCGCGAATCAATTCTTAAAAGTGGTTAACCTTACCTAAGAACGAATCTGATGTCATGAATTTGATATCCCAAAGTAATTTTGAGAAAAAACAGACATGATGATCCTGTTTCAAAATAAGCTAAAACAAAATGAACGATTTAATATTATATTAGACAAATGACAAGAAAGTACAATTTAATGTTGGTCTACTTAGAATATTTGGACTATGTTCAGCATTTAACTTGGTTTCTTGATTACAAATCATATAAATAGTTTTGATATAAATTTTAAAACTGGTATGTTTCGTCCACCATCAGTTTTATCTGAGTAGTATAGCTATACCAATTTGACTCCAGGCAGTGACGTCTTGACCATGTATAAACTCATAAAATATTTTTGAAGATTAACAAGTTAATGCAGAATAAATTTCATAATTAGAATAAAAATAAGTTATTATACGGAAAATATATATTATGCATATGATTGAATGAAGGGTATTATGGATTTAAATTTAGCATAACAGTGTGAGAATGTGTTATGAAATTTAAAAATTAAATAATTATGGGGGCTGAAAAAGTTTTAAGGTACGGGGTTTAAGGCTTTGGTACGATGTTATAAGCGTAGAAGCTTCAGCAAGTTTAGAGATTTGGAAAAGGGAAAGTTGGGAATTCGGCAGGTTCGGAGAATTGGAATAAGATCATAAGGGTAAAGTTCGGAGATTTACTCAAAGAAAATGTGAAACCAATTATAACAAAAAAAAAAAAATTAAAAAATAAAAAAAATATAAAATTACATAAATACTTACTTTTCAAATTCAAAAATAAAAAATATTTATACTTAAAAAATCTTTTTATTATTAAGTAAGTCAGATTAGAATTCGACATGCACTGTATGAATTAATAAACAACTTTATTTTTAATCTAATTAGATTTTCTTATTAAAATTAAATATTAAAAATTTTACTAATTCTCATATTATAAATAATTGAGTAATTGGAGAAAAAACGCAAAAGCTCATAGTTTTTTTTTGAATATTGAATTTGAATTTTTACTAAATTCGGTAAGATAATTTTTTTCATTTATCATTAGGTTTCATTGATGTTCCAACAATATTTCTTTTAAATTTTTCATTAATATTTAAACTTCTAATTAGAAAATCCTCTTCGTCACTACTAGCAACAGACAACTGCTTTGAAGATAATCTGCACCCTCGTTGAATATATGTACTTAATTTTCCAACTGAAGTTAAAATTAAACCTAAAAATGGTGGTGATGGTTTTAATGGTCTAGATAAATATTCTGGATGAAACTGTGTTGCGACTTAATATGGATGATTTGAAAGTTCAATTATTTCCATTCGTGTTTTTTCAGTATCCATACCAACAAATTTTAATTCTTTTTCTTCCAATTGCGGTACAAATTTTAGATTAACTTCATAACGATGTCTATGTCTTTCAGCATTTTTTTCAGGGTTTCCATATAATTGTTTTATTGTACTTGCTTCAGATTTGAACACCGTAGTACGTTTGCCTAGTGTCATTGTGCCACCCATTTGATCCGGATGATGTTGTTCAGGCATATCAATAACGACTTGATATGGAGTAACATTTCTACTTTTTCTAAATACGACTTGATATGGAATAACATTTCTAGAAAATTCAATAACAGCAGCTTATAACCCAAGACATATCTCTAAAAATGTTTTTTTCTTTTCGCGGCACCAATTACAAGCAGTAATTTTACCTTCCATACCACGTTGTCCGAAACCTCCAGGTACTATAACTCCATCTTAATTGCAGCGAGATTGCCATGCTTCATGATGTAATAAAGGAGAAAGTTCAAGAGTCTGTTTCTCCAAATGACAAGCTTCAATATATTTCAAATTAAGCTTATAGCCCACCGCTATTACAGCATGTTATAAAGATTTGGCAACCCAGACATATAAATCCTCGAGTTTTGTATATTTACGAACTATGGTTATTTGGTTATGTAAGTCAGATTCAATATTATTTACTCTAGATACATTTTGTTACGATATAGGAGCTGAAATTATTTTCAAATTAAATTCAAATTTTATTTATAAATTCTTTACTATTTTCTTAACAATTCAATAAAAGAACAGCAATAAAAAGTTTAAAAAAAAAAAGAAAAATTGCATAATATTATTTGTACTTTGAAATAAAAAAAACTAAATGTATTTCTGAAAACTAACAGCATTTGTGACTGCTTTTGATCTTTCAAAAAAAATACAAATGTAACAAACGTATTATTTATTATCAACTTTCCAAAAATAAAAACAAAAACTTCTAAATGTACCTGGAAGGAAGGGAAAAGGGTGACAAGCGAAGAAGAAGATAATTATATTGTTGGGTATGTAAAAAGAAATCCTACAGTAAGATTGAGGAACATTCAAAAACATGTTAATCATAACAAAGGAAAAAATAAATAAAAGCCCTGTTTGAAAATAAGTAAAACTACTTTGGATTTTATGTTATGGTGAAGAAAATTGTATTGACATTTTAGTATTACCGATTGTTTTAGATCCACTTTAATTTTTAAACTATATAAAATAAAATATAAAAAAAAAATCATGTATAAATATGGTTTATCAAAAAAATTACTTAAGTATAAATAATAATACATTATTTTAAGTTTTCTAAACTTTAGCTATGGCAATATTCTACCGTGAAACCAACTAGCAATTCAAAACAAAGTAAAATAAAATGTACGAAATACAGCACTATTTTGTTATATACGAATCATTCTACATCATTAATGGCTAAACATTCAAAAGTTAAACATGGAATTACTGTAATAAATGAAGAAACAAATAAATCTTTAATAAAAAAAAAGAAAAAACCTTAATATTAGAATACACTACAAAAGCAAAGAGAACATTAGAAGGTATCTTGTCTGAAGTAGCAGATCCTGATGTGATATTAATTAGAGCCATCACTAGATCTAAATTTATTCGCGAATCAATTCTTAACCTTACCTAAGAACGAATCTGATGTCATGAATCTTATGTATAAATAATAAATGTATATGTATTTAATAATAAATAAATAAAAATAATAGAATAAAAACAAGTTATTATACGGAAAATATATATTATGTATATGATTGAATGAAGGGTATTATGGATTTAAATTTAACAGTGTGAGAACTTGTTATGAAATTAAAAATTAAATTATTAAGGGGGCTTAAAAAGTTTTAAGGTAGGGGATTTAAGGCTTTGGTACAATGCTATAAGCGTTGAAGCTTCAGGAAGTTTAGAGATTTGGAAAAGGGAAAGTTGGGAATTCGGCAGGTTCGGAGAATTGGAATAAGATCAAGTTCGGAGATTTAGGATTTCAAGATGGAAGGTTTGAACATTAAAAAATTTAATGGAATTAGTGCTTTGGTAGTATGATTTAAAAGGGGCCCTTTGGCAGTAGCAAGGACCGAATCGAACCCCGCCGATATTATTGGGAGCATATATCAACCATCTTAGATTTTAAAAACACTATATTATATTGAAAAGATGTAGTGTTATGAAATTATCAAAAATATCCTACAGAATGCAGTGAATGTTTATGGTTTTGCGATAAAAATTAAAAAATGTTAATTAAATGCTCATTAACTTGATTACTTCAAGTGATTTTAATTTTTTTTTAATATAAAACATGAAACAGGTGTATTTTCTGCGGTTGTGTTTATAAAATCGTGACTAAAATGACTAATGAACTTAATCATGAGCTTTATTTGAATACAGAATCAAACAGGTACATACAAAATGAAAAAAATTAATATAGAACAAGATTTATAATGTTCTTGTAAAATTACTTTCATTTATGTAAAATTGAGTTATGTGTACATGTTGGCATCTAATACTATATATAATGCAAACAATTAAATATACTAGTATTGCCACCTAATACTATATATAATGCAAACAATTAAATATACTAGTATTTGCCCGCTGCTCGAAAATCTAGCAAATCTAGATTAAAATACAGCTACATAGTAGTGTACAGCTACATAGTGTACATCTTGTCCGTTTTCGAAAGCCAAAAGTTGTTGTCTGAGTTCGTGATGTGTAAGCGAGGATCGTTCTGTTTCATGGCTAGATTGGGTGTTACAGCCAGACTACCAATTTAGCAAACCGCAAATTATTATTACCAAAACGTTAAACTAAATAACTGCTTTAAAGAAAATTATAAAAAAAAAGTAAAGTAATGTAAAGAAATTTAAATTATTAAAAACAAATCCTTAAAATTGGACTACATATTATACAAGGTATACATATATTAATAAGAGAGTCACATATAAAAAATTATACAATTACAATTACTTTTTTTAATTACATATTATTTTAAAATTTTCAAGTAGATAGCTCTTTTTTTTTATATATATGCACAGTAAGATAGAGCAGTAAAAAGCCAGAGAGTTCCAGTACGGAAAATATAAATATTTTTTATTGCATTAAAAGAAACGTATTAAAATTTTTTGAATTCATAAATTCATATTTATATAAGTACATATGTATTACTTATTGTCCTAAATAAATTTATTGTAAAATAAACTCAAAAATTTATTATTATAATATATAGGCATTTACATATTAGTTCTTAACTTTAAAAATATTTCAATTCTAAAACTCTCAAATGTACACCCCATACATAGCAAAAATTTATCTATTATCTATTTATCTAGTAAATACAGTAGTACATAATATGTACTTATTATTTAACATTTTTAAAATTAATACTCGATCCAGTCAAAAAGAAATCGATTTTACGATACTTAGTAAAATGTAATAGTAACCTTTTTCAACATCTTTGATATTTTAAATTCCAAATCTTTCAAATGAGAGAAGTTGATGAACAATTTAAAAAAAATTCACCACTGGACTGGCACTAACCACAATACAATATACAACATATACATAAACCTCTTAAATTTCTCTGTCTCTTAATTTTTCATATTGTTATTGTTAATATATTGCTATGTCTCACGTCATGTCTGTTATCTGGTTGTACTCTGTAAGCTAGTACATGGTGAGTACTGTACTGTGCCATTCTTTCAATGACAAAATAATATAAATTATACGAACAATAAATAATACGTACCATAAATCATACTCATGGACCTTGGTCATAAGTGCATAACTGCATACCATACTATATACTTACATTAAAATTTGAATTTTTTAAAATTAGAGAAAATTACATATTTTAATTTTTTTAAATATATGTACAATGTACATATGTTAATATTCATTTCATTCTCCTAAATTTGCTTAACATAAAATATTATTTAGTACTAAAATTTTAAGTTCTAAATGCTACTCTATACTGTATAGTCTCATATTATTGATATTATTTCTGTATACGTTAAATTTTTTGTTGTTGTTTTTACAAAATACATATTATGTACGTATATGTATTATCCTACTACATCTAACACAATTATTTGTTTTAAACTTAAAAATTTCTATTTATTAATTTGAACGAAAATATAATATGCATGCATATAAATTCACATTTAATAAAAATGTTTCAAATTTATTGTTGTTGGTTTAAGCATGAAATTTAAGTTTAAAGCCGAAAGCGCTTACTTACATAATATGTATGGATGTATATTATGACATGATGTTATGTAATCATAAATGGTTACATTCAAAGTAGTAATGGATTAGAAAAAAAGTTTTTTTTTTTTATTCTTATTATACATGCATACATATACATACAATCATATATATATGTAAATCAAAATTTTTTTTTTATAAAAATTACATTATCAAATTTATGAATGTGTACGCCCCTGAGAAACCTTTTATGTTTAAGTAAAATCACATCCATACTTATATGTATTTGGTGGTTAAAAAAAATAGACACTGTCATTTCTATAGGTACAAAAAATTAAATTCGTGAATCGTACCTAATTTTGATTTAAAACACTCCCCAAAAATTTTATGCCACCAAATTTAGAAAATATAAAACATACCAACATATACATATGTTTGTATGAGCCAGTCGGTTTCTCTCTTCCCAAGAACTTAATATAGAAGCCTACTTTGTTTAATTCGTTTAATTCAGAATTTGCTGACACTTTTTTGCTAAATCTGTCTGGCATGTAAAACGTTATTTTTTCATTATCGAACGGGTCCTTTACTTCACAAAGTAGTGCTTTTTACCCTCGTTTTGTATCTAAAAATTTAAACGTTATAACTTCATACATCTTATCTATGGCGAGGACATCAATATTTTTAAAAAGTTCTTGTTCACGGTTTTCTAATGCTATTAATTCATTAATGAAAACCTGGAATGTTGTAAATAATAAGGATAACAGAAATAATATTGATCGAAAAAATATCTTACCATTTTCAATTTGAATTTTATTTTTCTTTATTTTATTATACCAAAAAAAAAAAAAAAATTTAATTTAAATTTACATTTGAAGTAATTAAGTAATTTATGTATTTTATTAAATTAATTTTTGATGTTATCGATCTTAGCCTAAGCTGTTTGATCTTTATACATGTTTGATAAGTTATTTGACTTTATATTATAGAAGCAAATACAAAACTAACAAAAAATAAAAAATAAAAATTAACAAAAGAAAAAAATATTATTATGCATATAGATTGTATCATTATTCCATTCTTCTTGCTTGAATCATACAATCTTTCCACATTGGGAAAGCTTCTGTAACTTTCCACAACTCCATATTGGGTTTAGATAATTTATACGTGACAGTATGAAAGACGAGTATATGAAATATATTAAGCACATTTATGTACCACGGTACCTGTGTATAAATAAATAAATAAATATAAAGCATTTCTGGAAATATATTTTCGAATACGACGAAGAATAAAACGATAAGGTGTGATTTTAGCTAGTAATTTACCTAGTAATAAAATTTTCGTTATTTTAATATTTCACTGTAACCTATGGTGTGCAATCCATTCTTCTATTTTAATAAGGTCATTTACACTACAATCTCTGAGAGAATTTTTTGTTGTAGTAGGATATTTTAATATAGCATCGTCGGCATATAATTGGATAGATCCTAGAAGATACAACCGTGATATATCGTCAATATATATTTTGAATAGGTCTGGTCCCAAAATGGAACCCTGTGGGACCCCTTTTTATACCCTACACTTAAAGTATAGGATATATTAACTTTGGTATGGTGTTTGTAACCATCAAAAGGAAGCGAGTTAGATATGGATTAGATTAGATTAAATGGAATAGATTACTAATTACGAAAGGAAAGCTAAGTTCGAATCTGGACAAAATCGGTGCATGGGTTCGGGCACCTCCCATACAACTCCCAAAACCGAATACGCATATCTTCGAAATTAATAAAGATAGAAACTTAAAATTTTGTACGAGGGTGTGTTTTCCTGAATCCTTGATATCCCTAAAATTTGAGATGAACTGGAGTGGTTTTTCGGGTACCTCCCACACAACTCCCAAAACCGAACAAGGATATCTTCGAAATTAATAAAGATAGAAACTTCAAATTTGATACGAGGGTGCTGTTTCCTGAATCCCCGATTTGCCTAAAATTTGAGATGAATTGGAGTGGTTGTTCGGGTACCTCCCATACAACTCCCAAAACCGAACAAGCATATCTTCGAAATGAATAAAGATAGAAACTGCAAATTTGATACGATGGTGTTGTTTCCCGAATCCCTGATTTGCCTAAAATTTCAGATGAATTGGAATGGTTGTTCGGGTATCTCCCACACAGCTCCCAAGATCGAACAAGCATATCTTCGAAATTAATAAATATAAAAACTTGAAATTTGATATAAGAGTGTTCTACCCTGTTCTGATGATGACTCTAAAATTTGAGATGAATTGGGGTGGTGGTCCGCGTGCCTTCACACACTTCCAAAGATCTAATAAGCATATCTTCGAATTTAATAAAGATAGAAACCTGAAATTTTGTAGAAAGTTTGTAAAAGCATTTATTTTTTTTAGCTTATATTAAATACCTAACTAAAATTACTTATGGATTTTTAATTTAATTTTAATTTTTTAGGTGTAGGTGTAGGTGTAAGTCGGTTGCATCGACTTATTGTTACATTTACTTGTTTATTATTAATGTTGCACTAATGGAAAACCCTATTTTAACTTTTTGAGTCCTACTAGTTAAATATGTTTTAAAAAAATTTATATAATTTGAATCAAAGTTAAGAATCAAAGTTTTGCATCTTTGATAAAAGGATCTCATGATCTATGCAATCGAATACGTTTTGAAAATTCAGAGAAATGATAGCAACAAATTTGGCAGTATCTATATTATTTGTCACGAAGTTGGTTAAACTTCAACATGCTGCCGTTGTATTCGAATTTTTTTTTGAAGCCATATTGTTTTCTGTGTAAAATGCTATTATTTGATAGAAATTCGTTAAGACGATGTTTTAAAACTAATTCAAATACTTTGGATAGACTGGTTAATACAGATATAGGACGATAATTGGATGGATCAGACGGATTTCCAGATTCATAGATGGGTGTAACTATTGCTGTTTTAAGAGATTGTGGCAATGTTGAAGTTTGAAATGAATTATTTATTAATTTTACTAATACCGGTGAAAGTCTGATGGAAAATTTTTGAACAAACTTGGTGGAAATTTTATCATAACCAGTGGCAGAAGAGGATTTTAAGTTTAGAATAATTTGTTCAATTTCTATAATGTTGGTTGGGCATAAGCGAAAGTTATGGTGGATTGTTCTGGGAATTCTATTAATAAATATATAATCAATTGGATTAGTAGAGATATTTAGCGCGTCAATCACATTGACAAAATAGGAATTCATTTTGTCAGCTATATTATGCTCATTACTTATAATTATATTATTATTTACCAGAGCAACTAGCTTTAATACTAGGGCTTTGTTTTTGTGAATCTGTGTTATAAATTATTCTATTATAAAAATTCCATAAATTTTTGCCGTTAGACATGCCATGTTGCACTTCTTTAGAAAAGTAATGTTTATTAGCTTGCAAAATTAGTTTGTTTACCTCGGCTTTCATATTTTTGTATAGATCAAGAATACGACTATTTCCTATATATTTCCTAGAATATTTATAATAAGAGTCTCTTAATTTAATTTTGTCTAACATAACTTTTGTTATCCAAGCTGCTTTATTTTTCTCTTTTCGCACAGCAAGGGATTTTGTGTTTCTTATAATTAGATTTTGCAAATTTGAAACAAAATTATAAAATTCCGAATAATGGTTAATGTTAGACCAAAAGCTATCCTTTGCAATTTTGTCATAATCCAAAATTGTTTTAGTAAATATTTTATTTTCAGTTATTGGTTTAAGTTAATAACAAACATTTCGTGATCAGACAGAGAAGTACCACTAACCAAAAATTGGTATTTGTAATTTAATAGATCGGTAATAAAATGGTCAATTATAGTAAGGGTGGTGTTTCATATTCTAGTTGCGCATTCAACAAATATCTTGTTATATATTATGAATCAGTTACTAATCAGCGTGTTAGTGTAATTCATGACATATTGGTTATTAATATCTAGCAAATTTATGTTCATGTCTCCTATTATAATTGAATTCTTATATTATGGAAATTATGTTCCTATAAACAAATTTAAAGGTATTTTTGCAAAAGGTTATCAACCCAACTGGTTAACAGAAATATTTACAATTGCAAAACTAAAAAACTGATCCAATTACATATAATCCAATAGGCGGTTATTTTTATGAGCCTAAATTAACACCACTGAAAAATCCACATGTCTATCTTGTAGAAAAAATATTTAAAAAAAGGAAATCAAGTTTTAGTTAAATGGCTTGGTTTTGATAAAAAGTATGATTCATGGATAAACAAAGAAGATATTACTTAATACTCTACACATATTTAAAATATTTTAATTTTTAAATTTTTTAATTTTATGGCAAAACCATAAACATTTACTACATACTATAGGATATTTTTGATAATTTCATAACACTACATCTTTCCAATATAATATAGTCTATTAAAAATCTAAGATGGTTTATACATGCTCCCAATAAGTTCGGCGGGTTTCGATTCGGTTCAAGAGATCCGCTTTGGTCCATGCTACTAACAAAGAGCCCCTTTTAAATCATACTACCAAAGCACTAATTCCATCAAATTTTTTAATGTTCAAACCTTCCATCTTGGTCCCTTTGATCTTGTTCTAATTCTCCGAACCCGCCGAATTCCCACCTTTCCTTTTCCAAATCTCTAAACTTGCTGAAGCAAATTTCAGAACACATATTTTCACACTCTAATCTTAAATTCAAATCCATAATACCCTTCATTCAATCATATACATAATATATATCTTCCGTATAATAACTTGTTTTTATTCTACTTATGAAATTTATTAATTCATAAGTAGACCTTCAAAAACCTTCAAAAATATTATATAAGTTTACATTACACTTAATAACAACGCTTTATATTACTTTTTAAATATTTTGTGTAGAAAATGAGTTTTTGCAAACAAAAATTAAGGCTGGATTATAAAAGGAATAACAAAATCAAATTGGATGTGAAAACGCGATGGAATTCTATTGCAAATACGGTTGCTGATTTTTTGAAAGTACGAATTTATGTGGAAGAAACTCTTCTCGAATTTAATTTAAAGTTATTAAAAAATTTGGATTTTAAATTGCTTAAGGATCTATTCTAAATAATGCACTTAAGCCAACAAAATTAATAAAAAAAGTCGTAAGTATGCTACTATACTTTCTACTGGGTTAACTATTTATTTTATGAAAAAACAACTATCTGAAGCTAATACAACAGTAAGTTCTGACCTATTACTAAATTTGACAAAAGTATTGAATAATGATTTAATGAAAATATTAAAATTTTTGAAAGGCGAAATTAGTACTCCATCTAATGATGTGTCGAATTTAGCTGGAAAAACAATGGTCAGGATTTTTGGGTCAGATGTAGAAGTTGAAGATTCAAACGACATCGTATCAATAGAAATTAAAGAATCAGAAACTATATCCATTGAAAAAAAATTGGATGTGATTTTAAAAGAATTGAAGGAACCAAAAAAAAAAATATGATTTTAATAAGTTGAAATAAGAATTTACTTTATTTAAAAACACAGGGAAAAGAACAAATAATTTGCAAAAACTTGACAAGGCTCTTTTAAGTATTAAACTGTCAACATTTTCAGAAGGAGTTTTTTTTTTCGTTATTATGCATTTATTTATCATTTTTAAATATTGTTACATATAAATTAGATGACCGTAGCATTAACTGCTGTCTGGTCTTATGATTTTATACATTCTTAAATTAAAATATAAATTAGTATATTATACAAAATAAATAAAGCAAAAATATTAAAGAAATTAAATTTAACAAATTAATACAAGGAAAAATAAAAACAAAAACAAAATAATTCCTTAACTTAAGCTATTAATTTATTTCACAATTCAATTTATATTTGTATTTAAATTTAAAATTTAAAATTAAAATTAGTAACTAAGTAGTTAATTGATTCCTATTTGATAAATTCTATTCTTACTGCTTCTTATATATTTATCAAAGTATTACAATAATTCTTTCACTTTTCTTTTAAACACTACTATGTTATCTATCTGTTTTACAGATTGTGGTAGGTCATTGTAGAGCTTTAAACAATTATATAGGCAGCTTCGCTTTTGTTTGTCTGTTTTAAATAGAGATAAATAAAAATTGAATTTATTCCTGGTATTATAATTGTGAATATCAATGTTCCTATTCACTATAAAATTGTGCTCAATTAAATTATTTATTATTTTGAAAGCAATCATATAGAGCTCCTATTTTCCAATAGACACTAGACACCTGATACCTGTTTGTGTAGAGTAAATGAGATGTTACAGGGAGATTATTTATTATTTTAATGGCTTTTTTGTTAAGCTTATCTAACCTTGATAAGTGAATAGCCGGTGAATTACTCCAAATAAGGTTTACATAAACCAAGTTTGATACAATAAATGACGAGTAGATGCAATAAAGTGAATTCTGATTTAAATATTTTTTTAATCTTTTTAAAATGGAAACGTAAGGAGCTATTTTTTTTGCAATAGGTTCTGAATGGTCACACCATTTAAGTTTACTATCTATAAGTAGCTCTAAGTAGTTAAAGTTCACTAAGTAGTTCACTATTGCTAAAAGACTTATTTTAATAGAACAAAGATTTTGTTTTGGTTGGTTCAACAGCAGGTGATGTTTAATAAGCCACTCATTTATAGTACCTAAATCAGAAATTATAGCATCCCTTAACTCTGCTTGGTTGCCGCAATCATACTTTATGACAGTATCATCCGCGTAGAGCTGGACTACTCCCTTTAATTGCAAGGAAGTAATGTCATTTATGTAAATTTTAAACAAGTCTGGCTCTAAAATAGATCCCTATGGAACCCCCTTAATAACCTCTTTTTCACTTCTTAAACTTTTCCTAACACGCACCCTTTGCTTCCGTTAATTTAAATAAGACGTAAAATAATTTAGTTGCCGATAGTTAAACTTTAGAAACGAGAGTTTATTTAGCAACATATCGTGGTCAACACAATCGAAAGCTTTTTTCAAGTCCAAAAAACTCAGGCGGTATACTTCTTTTTTGTTCATACTTTTAGTAATGAACTCATTCAATTCAAGGCAAGCCGCTACAGTATTAGAATTTTGCTCAAAACCAAATTGAGATTCAGACAGAACGTCATTTATGTTGAGAAAGTAAGATAAACGTGCAGAAACAGGTCGATAATTATTTGGGTCCAATTTACTGCCACTCTTATAAATGGGCGTAACAATAGCCATTTTTAGCGAGTTTGGAAAGGTCCCCAGCTCAAACGATTTATTAACAAATTTAGTTATTGTCGTAGCCAAGCGAGTAGAAAACTTAGTTAATATTTTAGCTGATATACCATCATGCCCATTGGCTGCAGAGGAATTTAAAGATATTATTTCCATTACTTCTTCATTGTTTGTTGGATTCAATTCAAAGTTCGATCCAAAATATCCTAATGATAGTCACGTAAATAACTTATTCAATGAATATAAGAAAAAAGTTAGGAGTGAGGTTGAAAAAGAAAAAAAAAATATTCTCACGAGATGTATATTGTATCTAAATGAATTAAGATAAGAATTATCAATTTGGCCCGTATGTATATTGTATGGCCGTAATGTATATTGTATCTAAATGAATTAAGATAAGAATTATGAATTTGGCCAGATGGAATATTCAATTGACTTACAACGTTAGAAAAGACGTTATTTTTTGCCTCTGATACATCACCATTATCTGAGATTAGTTTATCATTATACTCAACTAATTGTAGGATTTCCGAATTTGAAGAATTTTTCTTTAACATTATTCGTTTGTATACATCCCATAAGTTCCTCCCACTAGTCGAATTTTTGTTAATTAATCGTGAGAATATTTTTTTTTTTCTTTTTCAACCTTACTCCTAACTTTCTTCTTATATTCATTGAATAAGCTATTTACGTGACTATTATTAGGATATTTTTTAGATTACCTAAAGAATGAGTCTCGAATTTTTATGAACTTCAAGATATCATTTGTTATCCACTCTTGTTTCTTCTTAACCCTCAAAGAGACAATTTTAGTATCCTTTTGAATTAAATTACCTAAACTTATTACAAATTCATGAAAATTTGCGAAGTTTTCCAAGCTGTTCCAAAATTGACCATTTTGTAATGTAGGATAATTAAGAATAGTTTTTACAGTGCCAGCAGATCGAACAAAACTTTTTCTTTGTGCAAAAGCTTTTGTACAAAGATATGATGTCATTTATCGGACAAATCACTCAATTCTTTGCTATTCTTAAAAGAATTTTATTTAAATGGCAAATTAAATTAAAAATTCTTTAATATGATTTTTTTTAATATGTACTATTCATTTTATAATTTGTATTATTTAAATGTTATTTTTTAATATTTTTATTCATAAAAGTAGAATTTTATACTGTTAATTTAATTAATTACTGAATTCTCTTTAATAATATATGTTTATTTTTTTGTAAATTCAAATTATGATTTTTTACCTGGAATCGGCGGTTCTCAATTTTAAGATTTCAGATTTGGCGAATCCAAAAAAGGCCATGTTTTGAGAAACTCTGTTTATAGCATAAAGATTAAACAATCGGGGTTTGGGGACATGTATTGTGAACGGATGAAACTAATGTTGTTTTAGATGGAACCTATGGGAAACAAATTTATTATTCCCATCTGTTGCTCATTGGATTGGATTTTGTTCATTATGACGATTCAGGGCAAATTAAGAACCAATGCTTTATTTGCTACCATTTAGAGCCGAAACAGAAAAGGGCCACGAGAAAATTATGTGTCGAATGCCAAAAACCAGTTTGAGAGCTTCACTCAAAGAAAATGTGAATCCTATTACAACAAATAAAAAAATTTAATATAAAAAAAAATATAAAATTACATAGGTAGATACTTACTTTCGAAATTCAAAAATAAAGAATATTTATACTAAAAAGCCTTTTTGTTTTATAATTATTTTATTTTCTATTTAAACTATATATTATTAAAATTTAGCTTTATACATTTTCCTTTACATT